>JAWQUT010000047.1:2221507-2244007 GCA_033807755.1 Ellobium chinense | reverse complement strand
CTTGACAAAGCTTGAATACAATAAATTACAACATTTGTATATTTTAGATTACTTCCCTTGAAATACACTGAATAAACCATGGATTGTTTCCCTTGTTAAATTATTTGCCAGGCAGTTCTGTTATCACCTTCATTTTTCGTAATCGTGGTGCAGCATTACTGTAATTTACGTTTCCAAGGAAAAACAAAACCTGCATATTTTTCGAAGCTCTTCAAGCTTCACACCATGTTACAGCGAACATGAAGCCTTTGGAATGTGTATAACTGTACTCCTGGTGCGTCCGCAGTGCACTGTAGATGTTTGTCAATTTCCTTTGGCCTATTATCATTCCATCTTAAAGACCAAATGAATAGTCTGGACTGAATTGCCCATACACGAAATTGATGCAAAATATGCGTAGCCTCATCTGGTATTTGATAAGATCATTTTCGCCTTAGAGCGTCACATGATATTGAAATGGCAAAGACCTGACTGGATTTAGCGAGCTGTCTATGATAATATGTGTAAAAATTTCATGTTAGGTATAAAGGATACTGCAAAAATCCTTTCACATGTCATTTTAGGTTTGATGTAAAGAGATTTGTAATGACGCGATAAAACACAATAGCACCTAATGACTGATCATACACAAATTTGAGTGTTTGGCAACATATTAATGTAGTTCTCTCTTTCGGTCCTTTGTCTTCCGTTCCTTTCCTTTTCCCTTCCATTCCCCTAGCTTTTCCCCATCCTTTCCTCTTACTTTTCATTCCACAAATCAAATCATTCTTGATTGATATTTACATGAAGTGAACTTTCATAAAACAAACGGGAGATGTCCTGTCAAAAGTCAAACCTCATGCCCACACAACAAGGCCTACCCTTTCTCTACTACTGAAGTTTGCTATACAAACATCTCTCAAAAGCACGATAATGATATGAACGTCAAACGAAAGTAGCCATAAGGGCTAATTTTCATCAGTACGCTGCTCTTGTGCCGAGGCTTTGAAGCATAATGACGGAGGGCCTAGTGTTGTGGCATGGGAATTACTTGGACAAGAAACAACAGTAATGTATCCAAATATGTGAAAAAATATCAAGGCAAGACAATTAAAGTAAATATACATGTGGATAGTACCTTAGGGGGATAAAACAATGGTGTAGAGAGTTCCTTCCCCTATTCACCTTTAATCTTGATTTAGCTCATTTCTCCAAGCAATCACACGATATCTCATGTATCTCTCTCTCTCTCTCTCTCTCTCTCTCTCTCTCTCTCTCTCTCTCTCTCTCTCTCACTCACAATTTTCAGTCTGAATTACTGGTCTAAACGTTCATGACTCCTCCATTTCCTCCTAATCCGTCTCTCTCTATCTCTCTCTCTCTCTCTCTCTCTCTCTCTCTCTCTCTCTCTCTCTCTCTCTTTCTCTCACGATTTTCAGTTTCAATTACTGGTCTAAACGTTCATGACTCCTCCATTTCCTCCCAATCCTTCTCTCTTTCTCTCTCTCTCTATTTCTCTCTCTCNACACACACACACACACACACACACACACACACACACACACACACACACACATACACACACACACACACACACACACAATTTTCAGTCTGAATTACGGGTCTAAACGTCCATGACTCCTCCATTTCCTCCCATTCCTTCTTTCTTCTCTCTCTCACTCTCTCTCTCCCTCTCTCTCTCTCTCTCTCTCTCTCTCTCTCTCTCTCTCTCTCTCTCTCTCACTCAAAATTTTTCAGTTTGAATTACTGATCTAAACGCTCATGACTCCTCCATTTCCTCCCAATCCTTCTCTCTCTCTCTCTCTCTCTCTCTCTCTCTCTCTCTCTATCTCTCTATCTCTCTCTCTCTCGCTTCTCTCACTCATAATTTTCAGTATGAATTACTGGTCTAAACGTGCATGACTCCTTCAAATTCCTCCCAATCCCTCCCTCGCGATCAACATACATAATTTAGTGACATACATTTCACCACGTTAGTTTGAGCTTATCAAGGCAAAACTTGTCGTACAGAGATCACTCATAAGCACAAAAGCATACATATTATGTACATTATGTACACATTATGTTAATATTTCACAATAATTATACGATGTGAGCAATAAATCTTGATAATCCAAGTGTAAAACAAAAGCAAGTGACATTGATGTTCTTCTCATTAGCCTACTTCTCCACCTTCCAAAGCCCCCGAATTGCCCCCCCCCCGCCCCCTTCCTCGAAAAGGAAAAAAACAAGCAATCAGCCCAAAGTACATGCCCACCCCTATTTCAAGAATTCTATCTCTTCCATCTTTTTAGTAGACATATCCATTCTCTCAGCACTCTTCCCTACCCCCATAAAGACACATACGTACACACATACATACACTGACCAGCACTGCAACATTCCAATATCATGTGCGTTTTCAAGAGCATATGCAAATATACGTAATACAAGTACTATTTTGTTCACAACTTTTACCCTGGTCTGATAATATTAGAGGAGTAGATGTTCAAGCTAATTTTTAAACAAAAACGTAAGAATGTACCAATTTTTGAAGTGTTAGGTTTCTTCAAGGTAATTTTTTATAAAATATTTTTCGATTCTTTTCTTTTCAAGATCTCATTTCTTCTGAGATGCTATATAATGATCTAACATAGACGAAATGCTCTGACTTTCCATAACAATCGTATTTAATAACATTTCAATACCCAGCGGTGCTCATAATAATCATCACCTTTGCCTACCATCACACACAGCCATTAGTCACCTCCTGACATCATTCTATCAATGGTCATCAAAGTTCAAACACAGTACCAGTCGACTTAGAAAATACCCCCAGTCTTAATATACATTCATCATTAAAGTTTACTTATAGAGAATGAAAAACAACTTGAAGAAAGTTAGACTATCAATATTATAAAGCTTCATGTCTATCAAGAAACACAACACGAGTATTCCCCCCATGGCTGCCATCTTGAAGAAGACATGCTTTCCCCTAGTGGAATTTGCTGGACAGTCTGTCACAGGATTGGTCAGTGGAAGTCACGTGATAGTTCATCTCCATAGCAACACTTGATCAGCTTCCGGAGGACAAGGATCTGCAAGAAATAATGATTGGGATTTCTCTTTAAGGGAAAAGTAAATGGAAATGGCTGGGAAATTGTTTTACAATGCCACGCTGTGTTATACATCTCATTCATGGTACACATAATATACACTGAAAAGTGTACACTATACTGTGCATATAAATACACACTGTTATAAAATGAAATCCATTAAACCAATATGACCATAGCAACAATGGTCGTTATAATTTATTTTTTTATTATGAGTATGCGTGTCTGCCTGACTGTTCATGTCATTGTTTGTGTTTATCTGGGGTGAAAAGGAAGAAACTACACTTTCAAAACACGTTAAGGCGAACCTTAAGATACCCACTAGGATGGAAGTGTTTAACCCCATCGTTACATATGAAGCAAGTACGTCATAACCCCTTGGTCTAAAGCAAGGTCTTATTTCCTATGTGATGGACTATTTCTACTCGTACGTACAAGGTGCTATATAATTCATAACAGTAACAGTAATATTTTAAGCCAGGTACATTAGCAGCACATATGAGCAGGTATACACGCTAATACTAAAGAAGCATCAATACATATTTGTGCAGGTGGGCATGAGCTATACTGAAATGGCTTTATAAGGAAATCTATGAATGGAAGGCACTTCCTGAAGCTAGTTATGTTCTTATTTTATTCATAATTAATTTCATTAATTTACAGAGGCTTTGTAGAAATCTGATACTCTCAGTTTGTAAAAGATCCTTGAAAAAAGATCATTCGGTCGTCTGTAATATTTCTTTGGTAGTACTTTCTTCTTTAAAATAAGGGCGGCAGAGCAGGTAATGAAATTCATCTCCAGTATCACAGATGTTTTGTAGAAGCCTGACACTCTTAGCTTGTAAAAGATCCTTGAAAATGGCTACATTCAGTCATCTGTGATATTTTTCTTCGGTAATAAGTTCTTCCTTTCTTCCTTAACCTAAGGGCAGCAGAGCAGGAAATGAAATTCATCTCCAGTATCAGTGTGACATACATGACATAATCTTTATGGCGCTGGAGCACTCTGAGAATTTAACCCAAACAGTATAGGCTAGTGAACGTATGGTAATTTTTGTGACATCAAAACAAAACCTGAGAAACGTCTTAGGCAAGGCGTTAATATCTTATATAAATAACGTAGAACACTTACAATTTTACGTGCATAGCATTTTAACTTTTACAGCTAGATAGAATGAAAGCAGTGTTAATTGGCGTACACCTCGTATTAACCTATGGTAATCTATGGCGCTCCAATAATAAATTGATTTGTTCTATATTTTCCGCCACCTTCAGGAAAAGTAATTCTTTCTTTATTTCTCTGTCCGTCCCTCCCTCCCTTCCTTCCCATGCCTCCTTTGCTCTCCTTTTCGCTTTCTCTTCCTCCCTCAGTAACAAAATTAATTATTTTTATGACGAGCGAAGCCACATGCTGCCAACTCCAGTATTAATCATATAGTCTGCTCCATTAAACCGTTATCCGGACAATCGTAGGTTCCTTTTAATATCAACATTTTCCACTTAACAAAATGCTTTATTTCTATATCAAATTTTAATGTCACAGGCTAATCGCAACTCCTTTTAATCGCAATTCTTTCTGTGCTGCTGAGAAGTTGCATTTAAGTGGAACTGACTGTACCTCCAAGGTAAGGAACGAAGACAAGGCACTTACCCGACAGTGGTAAGAGATGTACTGTTTGAGAACGTTGTTTGATCTCCTGTGGATCAATGCATGAAAACCACTGGATTAAAAGTTTCTTAGGGCATAGAAGCGCTTAAGAAGCAAGGAGGGTGATAGGAAGAGGTTTATAAAGAAAGAGAATGAAAAGAACTTCGGAGAGATTGAGAGGAAGAAATAAGTTAAAGGTGGAAAGAACACAGAGAGTAGGAAAAGCAAAGAGCTAAATGAAGACGTTTATATGATGGGCAGTAGAATAGACGAAAGAATAAAATTAGAGAAGAGACTAGGAAGAAGGACAGAAAGAAAAAGGTTAAAAAAAATAAGACGCTTGAAAGTGGAAATGCAGAATGAAAGAAGGTCAAGAAAGAATGAAAGAGCACAAGAGGAATGTCAGAAAGAAAGGCTGGAAATAAAGAAGATAAAAAAAACGAAAGCAAGAAAAGAGAGAAGTAGACCAACAAACGAAAGAAAAGAAAATGACAGAATGAGGAATTGGGGGAGTTGAGGGGAAAGGAATAAAGAGATAGAAAAAGAAATATGACAAATAAATAGAAAACAAGACAGAACATGAATGAATGAATGAATGAATGAATGAATGAATGAATGAATGAATGAATGAATGAACAGACAAAAGAGCCAGTAAGTAGTTTGAAACAAAGAAAAAACATGAGATAACATAATCAACCACACTAAGTTAAGGTACACTGTTCTGCATGGCCCAAGTGGCTATCGTTGATAAGCCCCTAAGTTCATTTATACAGCCTACAGACATAGCCCAGATGATACAGCCAGAACTTTTAATCTAATTTCAGTCCTATCTCCTCAAACCCACGCGGGGACTTTTGGACCAAGCATAAAACCCAGATGGGACCCATCTTGCCAAGAGGACCCGCATGGGGCGTCTGCATGAAGACCTACCCACTGATGGCTTTTCCTTAGGGTAGGCACGATTGCTGTTTGGACCATCTCGCAAATCCTCCTCGTCAACTGAGGACAAAAAAGATCAATAATGATAATAATGATACATATTTGTTATCTATGTATATTGTAACGTGTTGCAGATGTAATTTTATCTACGTATAACATATTATACCGTACATTATGCGACATATTTCTGTTACATATTAAGTATGTCATGATGTTATACATGTAGAAAGTATTCAGTGTATACTGTGTATTTGTCAATCTCATTGCCAGTTCTTCCCTCTATCTATCCATCTTTCTTACCATCCATCCATCTATCCCATCCATCCATTCATCCATTCACCCATCAATCCATCCATCCATCCATCCATCTATCCATCCATCCATCCATCCATCCATCCATCCATCCATCCGTCCGTCCGTCCGTCCGTCCATCATTCTCCTCCTCCAGCCATCCATCCATCACACTATCTGTCTGTCTATTTTTCCTTTCATCTATCTATTCATCCATCCTTCCCTCCCTCCATCCATCCGGCCATGCATTTAGTCTATCCGTCCATTCGACCATCCAATCTTCCATGCATCCATCTAGCCGTCTTTTGTCTGTCCAGTCATAATATCTGTTTGTTTATTTGTTTGTTTGTCCTCTTTCCATAAGTCCGCCTTTTCATCTGACTGTATCTGCTCTGTCTGTGTGTCTGTCCGTGTGTCTGTCTGATTGTCTGTCTGTCTGTCTGCTTATCGGTATGTCTGTCTGTCTGTCATCACAAATTGAAGAGGACATCAAGCAGCCGTTATGAGACTAAGAGATGCAAAAAAAAACAGAATCAGATATTGTAAAGATAAAGAGAAAGGAAGAAGGAAGCCCATATGCATAAAACCAGACAGGGCAATTCCACAAAAAGTGATGCCAATAACTCAAAAGATGCAAAAAAAAAAAATATGAAGATGGTGAATGACGACGCTAGCTAATGAGCTCAACGACAAGTGCTCTCACTTGGAGGAGTTGAGGAGGGACGGGGGGAGGGGGAGGGTAGGGAGGGAGGAGAGGCAATGCCAGCATCGTCGAGAGGCTTAGGGATTCCAGAAGCTGACAGAGATACAGAGAGTAGAGAGAGGGAGAGAGAAGACAGGAAAGAAAGAGAGAGATAGAGAAGTGGATAGACATGAAGAAGTGAAAGAAAGGAAACGAAAGCTGCCAGTAAGATCAGATAAGAACATGTGACTTCATTTTCATCAGACAAGAGCTGCTGTTTAAGGGAACACAATATCTTCATGCTCCTGTGCTACAGGACCGTAGCTACCAGCCCTAGAAAGCCCGTACAATGCAGAGGAGTGGCCCAAGTGTCCAGGGCCCCCAACCCCAAGGACAGCAAGCACTTGTAGACTAAAATATGTTATCCCTTATCAACAGAGACAAGTTTAACAGACTTTATTGGGAAAAAAATTCAAAGCACAAAGTGGTAAATGTGCATATATATTAGGGGTTGGAGAGAAGTTGTTGGGGGTAGGAGGGTGGAGAGGTTGTTTCCCCCGAAAATCCTTACTAGTGTTCGCAGATTGGCAACGACACTGCACAACATAATTTTATTAACGATCGCTCTGTGCCGTATTAAAAAATAAAAAAAATGCTTTAACCGTGTCCTACATTTTTGAAAGCCATTAATTCTGACCCGAACACTTAAATCTTAATTGATTTTCAAGGACGCTCTCTCTCTCTCTCTCTCTCTCTCTCTCTCTCTCTCTCTCTCTCTCTCTCTCTCTCAGACTTCTGCACACACTTTAGTGATGNGGGAGCTCCCAGTAGAACGCTTATGCAGCAAGTTCACGTCTAAGCTTACTAGTGCTACTACTGCTTGAGGATGATACTAACACAACTACTGTGACTAGACTACTACTACTTTTGAATTACTACTTCTATTCATCATCACTATCACAACTGCGCCGCTATCATATTTACTGCGACTACTACTACTACTACTATTACTACTACTACTACTTCTACTACTGCTGCCACCACTACTACTGCTACTACTTCAGCTACTACCAACTACTATTACTACAACTACCATTACTACTGCTACTATTACTACTACTACTACTACTACTACTACTACCCCCACTGATTACCAGTACTACGACTACTACTTTTACTACTACGCTACTATCAACTACTACCCCCACTGATTACCATTACTACTACTACCAACTACTATTACCACTTTAGTTATTACTGTCTCTCTGCTGCTGCTGTCGTTGCCCCCTAATACTTCCTTCCTAAACTACTTTTGCTGACGTCTAAGCTTATTATTGCTACTATTGCTGTCACGGCTGCTGCTGCCGCTCTTGATATTGATGTTTTATACTGCTACTGTTGCTGCTGCCGCTAAAACTAGTATATTACTAGCTACCGGATTTGACAACCATACACATTCAAATCATCAAAAAGTAAACAGCAGCGGGCATCTCTGATCTTGATAACTGAAATTCCTAATCAACATGAAGACTGGAATCGGCGATAAACCATTAATAGCGTCACATTATCACGAAGTATAAAAGACCAGATTATGCCTGTTTATGACGAGCATCGAGGCCTACAGGTTAGGGCATTGGGCTCCGCATCTAAAGGTAGTAGGTTCGATTCCCAGCTTGGCAATATTGTAAGAGCCTTGGGGAATCATTTCCATTTATTTTCCTCAGTCCACCACATGCTATAGTAAGCTTTGGAATTGTTTAATGTCCCCTATGGTGAGGTGGCTCTATTCGGAGAACAGCTATACTTGTTTTTAGGAATACTTGCCACAGTTAGCCACTAAGAGTAGCCAGGGACACACATTGCCGCTAAGAGTAGCCAGGGACACACATAGCCACTAAGAGTAGCCAGGGACACACATAGCCGCTAAGAGTAGCCAGGGACACACATAGCCGCTAAGAGTAGCCAGGGACACATATAGCCGCTAAGAGTAGCCAGGGACACACATAGCCGCTAAGAGTAGCCAGGGACACACATAGCCGCTAAGAGTAGCCAGGGACACACATAACCGCTAAGAGTAGCCAGGGACACACATTTGCGCTTATGGATATGGTGCACAGTTCTGGACACACGCGGTGCTTCAGTCCATCATTCTGGATGGGCTACGTTTATCGATGTTCCCCACGGTATATTTATAACCTTTTTGTGACGTACGGAAATAATATACAACAGACTCCTGTTACCATGAAATTGAAGGAACCTGTCAAAGTATTGCGTGTTAACAGGGATATCGTGTTATCATGTAACAAAATTGATGGCCAGATTACATCCCTTTGTTGTAGAAACTGTATTATAACTTGGATCCAAAGAATGGAGTGCGTTTTGTGATGTCGCACATTGTTTCATGCGAGCTTTATGTAGACAGATGTAATTTCTGTGATAAAGAGTGGAAAATAACGATGTAGAGACTTGTAGAGATAATGTGCGAATGAACAGAGTGAGAGAGGAAGGTAGTAGCAATGATCAAAAGAGCGTAAGAGCGACAGTGAGAGAAAGAGGAAAGAGGAAATGTTAATGTGAATCGATGAACATGGTGTATGTACGTGTTTTGAATCGGCCAGAAAGGCAGCGAGGTCGAAAGGTTAGGGATTTGGACCTAGGATCTAAAGGTAGTTGGTTCAATTCTCGGCATGGTCAAATAGAGCCTGGAAAAGATTTCAGTCATATTTTCCTCAGTCCATCTAATTGTCAAATAAGTGCCTGGCTATAGGCAGTGAAGGACACTGTCAGACGGATCAGCACATGTAAATGACACCGCATACTCCTCATGGAATTGAAAACGTCTTTAACTGATCTGGCCTGCCAGGGTTACAATACGGTGAAATCGCCTGAGGAGGCAATTACCTAGATAAGAGACATATATAAACCTCATTATTATTAATAATTAATATTGAAATAAGCAAATTCATAAAGTAATACAGTTGAACATCGCAAACTTGAATTTCAGGGAACCTGCACACAAATTCGAGCTCTTGAAGTATTCGATTTAATGAAGTATCCGAGTTCCTGAAGTATTCGAATTCGTTAAGTATTCAAGTTTGTCAAGTATTCGAGTCCGTGAAATTTTCGAGTTCGTGAGTGTGAATTCAATATAGTAATACAAAGCAAGAGATTGAGATTTACCAAGGATTATGCAAAGGAATCGACTTTGTGATATTCGAGATGATGAGGTTCTAATGATGGTGTTTTCTGTGTCCACAGCGGTCCTGAGTAGCTGAGAAAAGCCTATCGCTTGCCCTGAACTTGGCCGAAAAAAAATACAACAACATTAAGTCCTGAACAAACAATTTTCCTAAAACGAAGTCAAATGAAAACAGGATGATCTTTCCCGTATCGATTTTTGTTGTGGAGAAGACAAAAGGCTTGGAAATGGGACAACGACAGCGTTATTTCCGAGCGATATAAACAATGACCGAATTGTCTCCCTGCCTAACAGCGACCCTCAGTGCTTCATGAATTATGCACCTTCATTTTGCTCGACTTTTGCCGNCGGAGGAAGGAGGGGGGGATGGGAGAGATGAGGGATGTGAGAATGAGAAAATGAAGATAGGCAGTGGCGGAAATTCTAATCGGAATGGGGTGGGGGAGATGAGGATAAATTATGTTGTGATTGCATGCTGGGAGCCTGGTGGATTTGGATGGGTCGCCAATGACTTTGAGATGCATTACTCTACACAGTAAAACTATAGAGTTACTCTTTAGAACACCATGTTCTTAAGGTTACAGACCTGTAAGAGGATTGGACCCTTTTTTCCTCTATGGGCTATATTAACATTTTGAGCTGCCCACTGAACCCAAAGTTTTAGCTTTCACCCAGACCCATACCAGATTGAAGCTCATTATTTGGCCCAAATTTTAAGACTTACCCAATCTGCAAGCCCGATGAAATTTTGAGCTTGGTTGCTATTTGTAAACAGAGCCTATATTTTTCACTGGTCAACGCCAAACCCCTCCTCTTCGCCTGAGCACACCCTTGACCTGGCAGTTCCAGCCCAGGGCTAAATAGTGCCTGGTAAAATAAAGTAAAATGGACCCAGATTCCCATGATATCAAAATTTCCCCCCTGGAGCCCTTATTACTGGAAGCAGGGCATGCCAAAAGAGGGAAAAGGGGAGATGAAATATACCCCCTAAGTTGAAGGACCACAAAGTGAAAATACAATTACAGGCCTGTAACCTTAAGAGACGCGGGCGGGCATTGTTTTGGCCACAAGTGTTGTCTTCGAGAGAGTGAGCGAAAGATCTCTTGTGTTCGCATTAAAAAACTGGTTGCGGTGTGTGCAGAGATGTGTTCATAACAGCGGGGTTTGCTCTGCGGACGACTAAGCTTTAATGATGATGTTTATCTGATGCACATCTGTTGATTTGGTTTGTGTGTGTGTGTGTGTGTGTGTGTGTGTGTGTGTGTGTGTGTGTGTGAGTGTGTGTGTGTGCGGATGTGGGTGTGCGCGCGCGCATTCCTGTATGCTGGTAGGGTGATTTGGTTCTCGTGTATTTTTATGAAATATTTTTGTTTAAGCATTCTGCGTTAATTTTTCTAATTATGCAGGGCTTTTGAACAGTTTTGTAGTGACTTCTTGTGTATTCTACATTACATTACATTACATTTCAAACTCTAATATTAAAGATATGGGACACTGAGATCTACTTTTTGGAACGGACCTCGTACTGTATTTTACAATATGAACGTCAATAGCATTCAGCTATGTCTTAGGATAATGAATAGGAAAGGACATTGTCGGCGAAACTCCCAAGCTGTGAAAGTCCCGCCTTTTCTGGTCCACAATTTTGTTCTTTTCAATTTCTAGTCAAATCAGATGTTTATGTCCCTCTCCATGCCATCTAAATCCTGTACCGGAGTAACCACTAACCAATAGAAACCCTTGAATTTGCCACATGACCAAACCGGAGGTGAACATTACGCCGTGTAAGTCCAATCTCGTGTAACCAGAGTGTGTCTGTTGCGCTTCCCAGCTGGACATATTTGTTCAAGACCGTCTACGTAACTTGGAGTTAAATTATTGATCAAAAGCATCAATAACATTGTTGTTGTTCTACCATATAGTCTATATATTGGTGCTTTTAAATCAAGCACTTAGAATAGCTTTTCCTCTCTCTCTCTCTCTTGTGAAACTTGATCTTTGCGACATCATCCGGATATAACTGGTTCGCGATTTTTCAGTAAGCTTGGGAAAGCGGACAGTAAATCAACAGATGAGTGTATGTTATGCATGTCGCAGATTGTTTACAAAATGATTGCCAGAAAATATTTGGATATTGTATCATAAACTGCCATATCCCAGGCTTAACATTAATAAATGTAATAGTAAAGTTCTTGTTGTTGTCGTTGTTGTTGTTGTTGTTGTTGTTGTTGTTGTTGTTGTCGTTGTCGTTTCTGCTGTTTTTTTTGTTGTTGTTGTTGTTGTTGTTGTTGTTGTTGTTGTTGTTGTTGTTGTTGTCGTTGTCGTTTCTGCTGTTTTTGTTGTTGTTGTTGTTGTTGTTGTTGTTGTTGTTGTTGTTGTTGTTGTTGTTGCTGTTGTTTAGCATTGCTACCCATTGTCCTGTTCTATGGCCTGCTCTTTGGGTTTGTTATGAGCTGCTAACGCGATGCGAGCATAACTACATTTTACAGAAATCTCATAATTTGTTATTATTTGTTTTTACACTGAAATAATGGTAGTTTATATTTTAAATTCAATTTGTTATCAGTTTATAACGAAAGGAAGAGGAAGGTATAGACAGAAGGACTGGTGTTACCGTGTTGCTTTGGCTCCATAGACACCACTTTCAAACGTCCACATGGATCGGGTAGGCATTCATCATTAGTTCAATGCGAAGTTTTAATAACAAGGTGACTTTTAACAGAAAAGAATGTGCTATTGAGCCATTATAACACCATAAGACATAGCATCATTGACTATACATGATATAATAAAGAATATAGTTAATTCCGCTCATTCGCAAACCGTATAATCGCAACCTCCGCACAACTGTAACATGTTCACATAACAACGTGTTAACGCATCCATGTAAAAATCACTGGATAATCGCGATATTATCAATGCTCTGGAGCTGCGATTAAGCGGGGTTGAATTTAGTACAATTTCAGCTTGAATCGCGAATATTTCTGGGATAATGAGGATTCACTCTAGGGATGTGCCTTGGTCGATGTCATTAGTGAGCCCTTTCGATACTCGCTCTCTGCCCGAATACGCACTTCCGGAAGCTAAGTTAGTCCAAACTCTCGATCTGCAATTTTAGATCTTTGACTTTATCAACCTCTTGTCAGAAGCACAATGTGTAGATTTTGATAGTCCAGTAGTTATGAACGGAGCTGAAACATGACTTGTGCCCGTGTAAATGAACATGCTTTCAATAGAGCAAACCCTTTATTTTGACTACACAGCAGATCCTCGTTATGACCTCTGACCCTGGTAGCTAGCACTAACTCTTGGGGTCGATGTGAAATCACAGTATCGATATCGACCATCCACGATATTCTACTCCAGAGACCTCGTGTCAATAAAATATTCGATAATATCCACCACAACACAGACCATTTTTGTTGTTGTTTTTTTTTTGCTCAAAAAACAATACTACGCTTCACTGCACTGCAGAAAAAAAAGCATCGATTCACGACACATCTCAAAGCGCTGAAATGAGACGGTACTATTTCCTGCGGGTTTATCAAGCTTCGTGTGTACACCAGCGCTTGAATAGAGGCGGACATTGTAGTTTTCAACCTGTTGTTGATATCGTTTCATGGACCGCTGAATGTCCTCTAAACAGACGGGGGGTAGAATCGGATATGGAGGGAAATGAACAGGATTGGGAAGAGAGAGGACTGTAATCGATCGATCTCTCAGCTATCCTACTTTAATCCTTCCTTTCATCAGCCCCCACCTTTCGCCTACCGGAAGAATGGAGGTAGCCGCGATATTCGAGTACATGTATTCGCCCACCTGGGGCTTGGTTTAGGATTTCCGTAAAGTAGTGGCACGTAGTAGAAACATTCGTTTGAGAGTTTGCGCATTTGCGATGGGATCTCTTGCCTTCGTAAGAATTACGTTGGTGCATCGGTGCTGAATGTACCCTTAGGAGCATTTAACATGCAGAGTTAATTGAGAGATTGTCATCAACTATGGGATCTCTTACCATCGTAAGAATTACATTAGGGAATCAATGATGAGTGCATCCTTAGTAATGTTCAGCATGCAGGGTTAATGGAATTCTTACGATGGTAAAAGATCCCATCGTCGCAGGTCTTGTGTGCCAGTGAATACCACCATTCTGGAGCATCACTCTTCAAAATGACTAGCAAGCAACAAACGCTCGTTCAGAGAACCTGTCAACACGATAAGATTTTACTTTAGGTGCTGCTACGCACAGTCTGTGAATGCCATTCTTATCCCATCATTGTGACAAACTAGCTATCAATATGTCCTATCAGAAGATCCAGGTACGCTTGAAAAAGTCGTAAGTTTGAATGATGAATACCTCCCCCGGCCAAACCCTCATCACCCAACAACTCTTATAATAAAACAATGTGATCTTCGGGGGGAATAATCAATAGAATCAGTGTTTACACACCATGTCTCTCTAACATTCTTCTAATGCCAGTGTTTTTGTCTATGCGAGCGCCGCGTTGCTATCATAATTTTTGTTTGATTAAGCCGGTAAAGTCGACAGTAAATCAACAGAGAGGTTTATTATTATGCATGTCACAGATGATTTACAAAAAGGTTGTTAGAGAGTGTCTGGATAGTGTGTCGTAAATTAGCATGTCTCGGATTTCATATTTACATGTATATATATAGTTGGATCGGAGATGTCTGTGCGTGTGTCTGTGTGTCTGTGTATCTGTCTGTCTGTCTCTCTGTCTGTCTGTCTGTCTGTCTGTCTGTCTGTCTGTCTGTCTGTCTGTCTGTCTGTCTGGTGTGTGTGTCTGTGTTTCTGTCTCTCTGTCTCTCTGTCTCTGTCTGTCTGTCTCTCTGTCTGTCTGAGTAGCTAACTCCTATCAGTCTGTCCCATATAATGCGTGTGTATCTGTCTGCCTCTGTCTGCCATTGTACTGTTCTGCCAGCCAGTATCACCTGCATCTATCTATCTATCTATCTATCTATCTATCTATCTATCTATCTATCTATCTATCTATCTGTCTGTCTGTCTGTCTGTCTGTCTGTCTGTCTGTCTGTCTGTCTGTCTGTCTGTCTGTTTGCATGTCTTTCTGTCTTTCTGTCTATCTATCTATTTATTTATCTTCCTTCCTCCCGACCGACTATCTATCTATCTATCTATCTATCTATCTATCTATCTATCTATCTATCTATCTATCTAAAACTCTGATTGCTTGTCTGCCACCTCTTCCGCACCCCTTCTTCCCCACCCTGCCTGTCTGTCTCTATCTCTCTTCCCGTCTATCTCCGTAAATATAATTACGTTGGTAATCGAATTGTATCTCGCATAGGTTTCATTAGCTGCACGCGTATCGACCCATTCCCTCACGTATTTACCTGAACCAATCGCATACAGTATAAAAAATAAACCTGACAGATCTCTGCTGTTTATCGCAAATCCTACAGTTTCTCCTTGACAATAAAGAAGTGACATTTTTATTACTCGTCAATCAATAAAGTTTATTAAATCATAGAAGACACTGAGGCCGATGAGAGAATCATGCGTCAGTGCAGTATTGGATAAGTCCACGAAAAATGTACGTTTTATTTTCAGTTTCAGTTTCAGGTTCAGATTTGTTTATTGTAGGCATATGACAACACTGAACATAAATATACATTTGAATAACATCAACAAAGTTGTCACTTTTCACCTCATTTCGTAGAGTTATCTGTCACTCATCAGTCTTTCTATTTCTACATATCGTGCCATCAGCGTTCACAACTCGACTGTCAAGGACTGATATTTGCACACAGCTTTCAAATGCTCTTATTTTCTATCTTTTTCTCTACATATCCTATTCGTCAGTGAACGGCCCCAAGTTTCCTAATCATTTATAATACACGTCAGTGCACGCCATAGATATTTACCATAAGCCTTGATTCACCTGAATATGAAATAAAAAACATATATGTTCATAAAATATCTGTCAGCGTAGATAGTCCCCATCTCATACTCGAAATGCTTGTCACCTTCTTTCTTTATGAAGATTTGCATATATATGCCTATAATAAATATACAGTGCGGGTGTGTGGGTCTGTATGTGAATGTGAGTTTGTAATATGATGTGTATGATAACGATGATACTGTATGTACTGTAAAGCACCTCCTGCTTTTCGAGGGTGAATCGCTATACAAATCAATAGTATTATTGTTATTGTTAATATTATTATTATTATTACTATTATTATTATATTTCTTTGTGCTATTATTAGTATTATTACTACTATTATTTTATGCCTGTGTTTGTTGATCTGATTATCGACCTGGGTGTCTTCATGAAAGCACAGGTACATGTGTATATTTATGGCTGATTTCACTGTGAAGAATACAGAGATTGTGCCTGAGCGAGGTTAGGGCTGTAAAAAAGTATGACTCATTCACTGTTAGTGTTATATGAACTAAGATGATAGTCCAAGATCAAACCTCAAGTTGTAGGTTTTACTTTCCTGTTGACAGATGGAACCAATTTCCGTGGAATTGCTTAACTGTTTGCTCCATTGTTTTGTTCACTGTCTCAAGTACTCCGAATGTTCGATTTACATCTCTGATAAAGGACTTTCGCTTTAGCCGCAGGTAATAATTTACCATGAAATACAGTATTATGTAACAACTGATAGATAGAATAAGTACAAAGTGGCGTGGAAAAGATTAATCTTTTGATAACAGAGTAGGACCTCACGAAATCGATGATGCAGTTCGTGAGTAAAATTTGCAGTTGCTTCGAGACCAAGATGTCTTACTGGGATACAAAAGCCGTATCAGAAAAACAGTTTGTCTGAAAAGTTATAGGTTGAGAGTTTCCACATTAACGATATGCTCTCTTACCATCGAAAGAATTACATTAATTCTGCATGTTGAACGCTACTGAGGTTGCATTCAGCACCGATGCACTGATGTGATTCTTTCGATGGTAAGAGATCCCATCGTTAATGCGCAAAATCTCAAGCGTTAAANTTCAGATTTGTTTATTGTAGGCTTATGACAACACTGAACATAAATATACATTTGAATAACATCAACAAAGTTGTCACTTTTCACCTCATTTCATGTAGTTATCTGTCACTCATCAGTCTTTCTATTTCTACATATCGTGCCATCAGCGTTCACAACTCGACTGTCGAAGACTGATATTCGCACACAGCTTCCAATATGCTCTTACTTTCTTGCTCTTTCTCTGCATACGCTATTCGTCAGTGAACGCCCCCAAGTTTCCTAATCATTTATAATACACGTCAGTGCACGCCATAGATATTTACCATAAACCTTGATTCACCTAAACATGAAATAAAAAACATATATGTTCATAAAATATTTGTCAGCGTAGATAGTCCCCTTCTTATAGTCGAAATGCTTGTCACCCTCTTCCTGTATGAAGATTTGCATATATGCCTATAATAATATACAGTGCGGGTGTGTGGGTCTGTATGTGAATGTGAGTTTGTAATATGATGTGTATGTGATAGTGATGATAATGATTGTACTGTAAGGCACCTCCCGCTTGTCGAGGGTGAATCGCTACAAAAAATCAATAGTATTATTGTTATTGTTTATATAATTTATATTTCTGTGTTTGTTGATCTGATTGTCGACCTGGGTGTCTTCATATAAGCACAGGTATATGTGTATATTTATGGCTGATTTCACTGTGAAGAACACAGAGATTGTGCCTGTGCGAGGTTAGGGCTGTAAAAAAGTATGACGAATCATTTACTGTAGGTTGAACTAAGATGATAGTCCAAGATCAAACCTCATGTTGTAGGTTTTACTTTCATGTTGACAGATGGAACCAATTTCCGTGGAATTGCTTAACTGTTTGCTCCATTGTTTTGTTCACTGTCTCAAGTACTCCGAATGTTCGATTTACATCTCTGATAAAGGACTTTCGCTTTAGCCGCAGGTAATAATTTACCATGAAATACAGTATTATGTAACAACTGATAGATAGAATAAGTACAAAGTGGCGTGGAAAAGATTAATCTTTTGGTAACAGAGTAGGACCTCACGAAATCGATGATGCAGTTCGTGAGTAAAATTTGCTATAGGCAATAGGAGACTGTGACAAATATGCAGTTGCTTCGAGACCAAGGTGTCTTACAGGGATACAAAAGCCGTATCAGAAAAAACAGTTTGTCTGAAAAGTTATCGGTTGAGAGCTTCCACATTAACGATATGCTCTCTTACCATCGAAAGAATTACATTAATTCTGCATGTTGAACGCTACTGAGGTTGCATTCAGCACCGATGCACCGATGTGATTCTTTCGATGGTAAGAGATCCCATCGTTAATGCGCAAAATCTCAAGTGTTAAACTAAAATGTTTGTTAGTTTCCAAGAGACCTGCATCTCCTCTATTCATCTGTGTATATCATAATACACACACACACACACACACACACATACACACACACACACACACACACACACACACACACACACACACACACAAAAAAAACACTACCCTCAGCGCAGCCTTAGAGACCGTTGTTCCCTTAGAGACATGTGACAGCTGCATAAATGGGCTCACTGTTAACTGTTGTTTCACCACATGAAGAACATATCAGTTTTAGTTCGTTTCTTAACAATTCCACTCAGGCAAAGTGGTCGTGTGGTTTGTGAGTCTTATTCAGATACTGAAGATTGTCAAGTCTGAGATTTATGTGTTCGACTCTCGGGCCGGACGGTTTACGTCGTAGTGTCCTTCGGAAAGACACTTCTCTTCCCTTTACCCACTCCACTCCAGTAAATAAGTACCTGGCTTTAGATTTGGAGCTTTTTTAGCGGGGGGAGGGGTGGGTGAGAATCAATGCGCTGCAATCCGAAGGATCAGCAGTGACTTTGTTATATATTTTATTTGTAATATTATGTATTTACATATGATGTTTATTGTTTTAAGTGTTTGTTTTATGAATGAGATGCATGAAATTGTGTGACACTGTATTCCAATTTCCCTACGGAGTCGTATTTTCGTAGCCGTATTTTCAAATCAAAGTTTAGAGAAAGACAAAGTGTCAGTTGGTCTTACTATTTATATAATATCATTAAGTGCCCTTTAAAGTGGAATGAACATTGTCTTAAACATATAAATTATTTCGCTCATACATAATAATAATAATAATAATAATAATAAAGTGCATTTATAAAGCGCTTTACCCCCGGAAAGCTCGAAGAGCTTTACATTTACAGCTACATGCACACGTACTCAACACAAACACACAAGCTTACATGCGCAGCATTTGCCTGGTAACACATACAAGTCGTATTCACTCACATATGTAGACTCACAGCATCAGTATGTGCATACGATCAAAGAGCAGAAGTCTCAAGATCAGAGGGGAGCATAGATTCCAGCCTCGATAATACAGAGACTGTGCTCCCAGGCCCTAAGCGGAGACGCCAACTCAAGAACTGGCCATATCTCCATTATCAGGATGAACTTTTTGAAATGACTCATGATGGAATTTTCCATGTCTTGCGATTTCTCATGCCTTTTCTCCTCTCCGAACTGATGCAAAGAAAATCACACACCAGTTGAAGCTATCATTATCACTGCATGCACTGCCATTTTGTCTCTTCCACTACTACACAAAGGCAGCTGTCAACTTTTCAGCAACTATCTTCACATTCATTATATCAAGGGACCTGGTGTTTAACAGAATCAACCACGTCCACCTACTCACCGGAAGTGAGACACCCACAAGGGAATTAATCATTATCAAAGTGTAACTCTTCCATTACACCCAGCTTATCTCACACCACGGTGTCAAAATTTCTTCCTTCATACGCTGACAGGCATTTGTTTTCTCCCCTTTCGCAACCACCCACACAATCAACTTTCTACTCTCTTTAGCCTGAGCTTTTGGCATTACTTGATTATCTTCTGTTCATTTCATAATGACATAGTCTAGTCCACTTGGTCTACGATCCTGTTGAATATGAGTGGTCATGCACCTTTTGAATACACTAATTATCACATCCTGGTGAATAGAACAATATCCTATCACACTTACTTTTTTTCATAATTATCCCCCTCCATGCACTGACAGACATGTCATTTCACCATCTCCCCTCCCACAAACGCGTCATCTCTCTCCAGCTGAGGTTTTGCTAACGCCTGAATTTTTTATTCATTTCATGACCACACAGTGTACTTTGCCAAACATCTAGTTTCATATAAGCGATCATGTAACTCTTGAATACTGTAATTACCACATTCTCGTGAAAAGGATAACACCATATCGGATTTATTTTTTTTATATAATTACTGCCCCCATACCCTGACAGGCGTATAATTTACAGGCGTATAATTTACATGACTTTTATCTCTTCTCCCACAACCACACTTCCTCTACTCAGCTGAGATTTCGCCTACACCTGAAGTTTTCGGTTTTTTGGTGGGTTTTTTTTTTTCATTTTATGACGACATAGTCTACTTGGTCTAGTTCCATATGAGCCGTCATGTAACTCTTGAATATAATAATCGTTACATCATTCTGAACAATAGAACTGGGGTATTTATTGAATCAGTATTTACGAGGTACTATCCAAAAGTGTCTCACAGCCAGCAGCTCGCAGACGTCTTCTGGGAGCTATATTCAACCATCATTTCCGTAGTCTAGTTGAGCTAAAGGCACCCTTTGAAGTCTTTACGCTTCAACTTGTCAATCACCATCTGCAATTCAGCCTTAATACATGTATCTTCTATCATCTCAGATCTCCTTCCCTTCAGCTGATATTTTCATCCTTGAGAAAAGGAAAAAGTCACACGGAGCTGTTTTCAAATCAGACGGTCTATGGTGACATCCTCTCTTGGGTCCTGAGAGGGTTGCGCGAAGTTATAAGACCGAAGCGACCAGCAGAGTGGTACAACAACGGCTGAAATTAGCACCATGTTTATCCAACAGCGGACTCCAACATCAGAGTTACCCAGTCTTTGCTTCAAACAACATGGCCGATGTCCTCCACAGACTTCTGAATTTATCGGACTTTGCTTCGTGTGACTTATTTCATTTTCCAAAGAGATTTTTAGGATCTTGCGTATGGCTTGTAATATGTTCGCTCAGCATGTGTTGTGAGTGTGTACGAAGTTGTAACTTACATCAATAATTACGTCTAATCAAGTGTTTTGGTAACTCGTTGTGTATTTTGATGAAAACGAAACAGATGTCCATTATGTGGACAACAAAGTTGTATCTTATCTTATCTTAGCTTAGCTTAGCTTAGCTTAGCTTAGCTTAGCTTAGCTTAGCTTTGCATAGCTTAGCTTAGCTTTGCTTAGCTTAGCTTAGCTTAGCTTAGCTTAGCTTAGCTTAGCTTAGCTTTGCTTAGCTTAGCTTAGCTTAGCTAAAGAGAAATAGATCTGAGAATTCAAGGGAGCTATAGACGGAACCACACATAGTTTTTGACATGCCGATACCTCAAGACTTCCAAGAGTGTTTTTCAAGTTGGCAGCTGCATTAGAATCAATGTGCTGGAGCTCAAATGGACTATTTGGAGTGTGACGGGAAAATAGAACACTTTAAGTAAGTTCATAAGCACTTATCGGCACAGTCTGGAGACTTTTAGATCGCTCCTTGTATGCCATCATTTTATGAACAATATAGCCTGTCGCTCATCCCCCGGGAGAACGGAAAGTTAAGGTGTACTGGAGTAGACTCTACATTGCTTTCTAAGAAAAATGGGTCTGTTTTGTAAGTTCGTTGTCAGTGATAATGTAAGATCTAATACATCATGTCTGTCCCGCCATTTGCTGAATGCTATTTTGACTTCCCATACACTGTCCAGTACGGTCTGGGCATGATCAATATACTAGTTACAAAATCCAGAGTGGAGCCCCTAAGGCGGATGCATTGTCTACATGGAATCTCTCCGGCGGCATTTCTTGTACCAGGCCGATGCCAAATGTCCAATTCTGCACTTTTTTGGACCTCCACTGGCGAGGCCGAGAGGGGAAGAGGGGCATCCTGACTACTGGACATCCTAGGATCTCTATTCCGTCTCCACTCCTGTGCTTAAGTTTACGCCCTGGGAAAATTACTCCATCTTCACGTAAGGAGTGAGAGCCTGTGTCTTTAGCTTTCACCAAATATCACACTGACCGAGCACATTCCCTGCCAGTGTCCAGTACAAAAATTCAATATTTGCCTTTTACCTACGCCTACTACTGTACTTTGCAAAGCTCAACAGCTTAACTTGTGCCACAAAGTCAACTTGACCGAATGATAGTGGCGTTGGACTCGGGATCTAAAGGTCGTGGGGCCGATTCGTGACCATGGCTGTGTGCCTTGGGAAGGCATTTCATCCACATTTTCCCCAGTCCACCCGTCTGTAAAATGGGTGCCTGGCTATAGACAGTGAAAGACATTGTCGAAATGTTAGTGATCAGAACCTCCAAATGACAGCGGCACCGTATACTCCTGAGGGAGCTGAGAGAGTCCCAGAGTGATCTAGACTGCTGGGTAGTCATAGTGTGAAGTCTTGTGAGCGGGTATTAGCATGGATACTAGACTTACAGACTGCATTATTATTATTATTATTATCATTATTATTATTATTATTATTATCATTATTATTATTATTATTATCATTATTATTATTATTATTATTATAACTTTT
>JAWQUT010000047.1:2199451-2201774 GCA_033807755.1 Ellobium chinense | reverse complement strand
TTAGCCCACAACATCAGGGAATATACGTACATCTATTACGCAGACTTTCTCTTCACATCGGTTACTTAAGAATGTCCCTATGGTCTATATTTGACCGGCAGATGTGACATACAAAATGGGGCCTCATGCGGACGTGTCCATTTCCATATTACAGTCAGCTGCCCTCGAAGGCAGTCCGCTTAATTGCAACGTTATTCAGATAACAAAAATAACGCCTTTTTTATGTGTAAATGTTAATGGATAATCGCAACTCTTTTTAATTCCAAATTCTCTACGCTGTCGAGGCATTGCGATTAAGTGGGATCGACTATACCATCATCGGGGGAAGGGGAGGAGGTGAAATGTGTATAAGANGAGGGGGCAACAATTCGTAAAGCTTATCTTCGTCATACACTCCATCCCCCCCCCTCTCCGCGCCATTACCCTCTCCTCTCCCTCCCTACTCTTCCCCTCCTGATTTTCCCCAGTAGTACAAGATGGTCCTACATTATTCTCCAGCATTACATTTTTAACAGTGTCGCCAGTTTTTGGGAGTGGTTGGAATGTGTTTCTCTTCTCCATCCCCATAACCCGTTCTTTATTACCCAATTCCGGGTAAACAAAATCAGAATGTGACCGTTTTATCGAATTTCGCATCCACTTGTAAAAGATGCTTGAGTCACACAAAAAAAATTTTAAAAATGGAAGGAACAATTTCAACCGATCATATTCTTCTGACAATGGAAACGTGAAATGAAAGTAATGATTCTTGGAGTTGTGGCTTGCGATGCCTGGATAACAGTGCATATATAACAACTGAGAGTGATCCATCCCTTTCCCAACAACTCCTTCCCAAAACTACAGTCACATCTCGGAATTTGATTAATGGCACTGTTTACTTAATTGCAACATTGCTGGGAAAGAACAATAATGTGTTTCTTTACATAACTTATTGAATAACCGCAACTTTTACTATGTTCCTGTGTGTTGCCTATTGGCGAAATTATTTTATTTAACCGCCATGACAACAAACGGATCCAACTCCAGCTAACCATCTCACCCCCCCCCCCCCCCCCCCNCCCAACCGGATACCCTACATTGTCTTTCGCTCACGTTCCAACACATGCATGTATTACAATAACACAATCTACAGCCACGTGAGCACGACTCTTCCCTTGATTAGCCCTGGCTCGGTGCTCACTCCAGCTGGACCTGATTACACAATCGATGTTCGATCTGCAATCAGCGTGATTGATCTTGCGTGCGTGGGGTCTGTTACTCCCGACATTTTCTCCCCGGTCTGAAATCATTGCTCTCATTAGACTTTGAAGCAAAGTCCATAAACCGGATGATTCTTTGCTGTCTGTCGAAATCGGGCTTAAGTCGCTTTGAGACTATATTATCAAGTTCTTAGAATCCCAGTAAAAGTTTATTTAATGCACTTCAGGTGGAAACATTCTTGAGATGTCATTATTCTGGTTCAAGATATAGTTATTTGGAGTAACGGGGGAAGGAGGGGGGGGNGGGGGGGGGGAGGAGGAGGGATTATTTTTGTGCAATGGTCGAAATTCTGAAAATCGACATTTTTATTTTCCTTTAAGAAAGTAAACAAAACAAAAATGGCCAACGATTAATCTGTAAGACTGATATTTCCTTGCGCAGAAATTATTCAACTTCCAATTTCTGATTTCTGCCGTCAGTAAAAAGTGATTAATAGAAAGCCAAGACCAACTTCTGAGTTTGATTTCATCCAGTTTCTTATACGAACAATAAATAAACATGTCTAAACAATCAATCATCAATGCCTACGAAATGAAGAGAAAATTGCTGATTCTCAAATAGATAATATAAGGAGAATAATAAAACCCTCCTGTCACTAGGAGCATTAATGTACCTTAAAAAAGTGTGTGTGAAATCTGGTGATACAGTAACAACGGTACTTAAAGATAAATGGCAGCGAGGCCGTGTGGTTTGTTGGTTTGTGAGTCGTACTCAGAAACTGAAGACTGTCAAGTCTAAGGTTTATGTGTCTGACTCGCGATCTGAGCGATTTACGCTCATGTAGTATCCTTGGGAAAGACACTTCACTTCCATTTCCTCACTCGACAGGTGTAAATGAATACCTGGGTTTAGAGCTGCGGGGGACCAGGGTGCTGCACCGCTGGCGACCAGCAGTGACTTTGTTGTGTATTTCCTTTGTTTTAAGTATTTATATGTATGAGGTGTATTGTTATATGTGTTTGTATCATGAATGAAATGTATAATGAAGAAGACCTTTTGGTGGAAAGCTTGGGGCTTGTACTATAAGATTTTTAGTATATATTTGATTAAACTCTTTTATTGG
>JAWQUT010000047.1:2186951-2194451 GCA_033807755.1 Ellobium chinense | reverse complement strand
TTATTAATGTTTTATGTCCTTTTCACCCAGTACTTTAGGCTTCACCAAAAGAAAGACAGAAAGCAGCGCATCAGCGCAAAGTAAACCTCCATAGCATCTAGCAAATTTACACTCCTGGATCCCTTCAAGTGGATAAATGGATGAGCTCCGCTTCGCCGTAATGAATAGGACATTGCCCGACAAGCAGAAGGAAATGAATAAAAATAAAGAAAAAGATCGCTGTGACAAACGGGTTTTTAAAAAAAAATCTTTTTTTATATATTCACCAGCTCTGCAGATTCTTGATTTCTCCGGTGTGCGTGTAGAGTGTATAAATAGATCCAGCGTCGTTGTCGGTAATCAATGCATCTCTCCCCACATATAAGGTGTACCTTTAAGATCTGTCACTTTTAGGGTGTTTTTTTTCGAAGCAACAGAATCTGAAGTGGTATTTATCCATCAGCAAAGTGTATTCATTCTTCAAGTTTGAATGACACTGCCACGCTTGAGCTGTGGATCTGAAGACTGCACTTTCGACATGCGTTATCTTTTGAATTCCGAAAAGAGACGAAATCAATTTCCGCTTTGGAAATTCATTTGTTTCTTTGAAATCGACGAGGTAGAGGATTCATAAAAGAAATAAGAAAACTAACGAAGTGACAACGCCACACATTTTCTGATCTTACTAATCAAAGTGTGCTCCTCTGGTGACCTCTTAATGTCTCTAAACCGTATCCTACGTAATTCATGTAAATGGATGGTACCAGCAGAATTTTACTGGTGGTGGTTATCCCCATTCACTTGAGCCAAATCGACGCTCCAAGCCTTGCATCCATTCTCGTAATTTGTGTATGATTTAGTATAATATCACGCTCATTGCACATCTGAAGAGCGTTTTTTCCAAAACTCGGTATGTGGTCTGTGAATATTTTTTTTTAATAATCGGAAATAACATTAAAGTAGTTGCTCTTCACACATATATTTTTATTTACTGTTGAATGACGTAAAATTTGAAGGAGTGCAGATTTTGAGCTCGATGAAGTTATGAACGAGGTAACTCAAAAATGCATGTTTGTTAGAGAAACTGAGCTCTCTAAACCTGTTGCTCAAAGCAAAACAATGAGGCAGATATTGGGATATATTAACAAGTCAAAACTCTCCATTTGTTTTAATAGGAAAAGGAAGATAAGCTGAAGATCATAATAATATCCTATCCTATCCTATCCTATCCTATCCTATCCTATCCTATCCTATCCTATAACCCCCCTAAAGTCGTTGAGACACCACACATGATCTGTTGACCAGCTTTCTTCATTCCCCCCTGTCCTCTGTGGCTCTCACTGTTTCGCTCAGCTTTAATCCAGTCCATTCTTGGCTGTCATCTTCCCATCATTTCTTCTGTCGTCCTCGTTTCCTGCCTCCTCGAACAGTTTCCTGGAGGATGGTCTTTGCAAGGCCTCATCTTAGTACATGACCGTACTATTTCAGATAATGGTAATATAAATAACTCCAATCATCAAAAAAAAAAAAAAAAGGTGACTTAGGCAAAAGTGGAATGAGAATGAAAATAACCTTTAAAGAGTCCTTTAAAACGATACTGTGACCTACATGACGCAATAAGAACAAAAGATATTGACAGATCAAGCAAATCAACAATTTCCACCTCACGTACCGCCTCCAACGCAACACCATAACAACAACAAGGTCAGGAAAATAAATCAAAAGCGCTATCAACGGTTATTTTCCACATGGCCAGACTACTCCATTATCTCCCTTGAATTGCCAGGATGGCCACTAGCGGCTGCTAAATGAACCAGACAAGGACCTGTTTTTGGCTGGCCGCCCCGCAGGCCAGGACCAATAGCAGAAATCGTTGCCCAATTTTGGCCCCGGTCACCACGGGGGGATAATTGAATCGGGGGCATCAAAAGTAAGTGAGCACCGGAAGGAAAGTTTTACCGCCAGCTCATACGAGGGTCGTTTCATACAATCCTGGCTCGAAATCAAATCTGCTCGTCGTTTTCCATTACCGGCTGATGGCAAATACGAGGGTCGCCCCCCTCACACTAATGAAATTTTCGGCAATAATCGGCCGGTTGCTATGGCTACGGCATTGTTAGGTGCTGGCATTGTGTTGCCAAATCAGTAGACTTGGGACGCTAGTATGCTATTTAAAAAAAAAGTACAAAGAGCTAACCAGATAATAATGCATACGTGAACATGGTGTGTGTGTGTGTGTGTGTGTGTGTGTGTGTGTGTGTGTGGTGTGTGTGTGTGTGTGTGTGTGTGTGTGTGTGTGTGTGTGTGTGTGTGTGTTTACACAGGTTCTGTAGGTTTTATTCCCTGAAGAGGGCCTTTTGGCCGACAATTTGGTTTTTAGTTCTTTGATGTCTAGTCCCATCTGCTTTTTAATCATATATTTACTTTACNAAACTGGTATGCCTGTATTTTATATACCCGAGGCTCTGAGGATCAGAACTGTTTGATCGTCGTATGTGTCACCACCACTGTGTCGCCGCCCTTGAAATTCGCTGTTGTCAATTTGATCTTAATAGGCCAAGAAAAATTGGAAATTGAAGGCTGAGGAGGAGGGATGAAGAACATGTAAAAAGAAGATGATAATTGATGGGAAATTGGATGCAAAACAGGATTACTCCAACTTGAAAATAACAAATGAAGCCAAAAAAAATGAAACGGGGAACAGCAGGAGCGTACGCATCTAGCCCCCTCCCGCCCCCCTCCTTTTTCCCTGATGTGAGGAAGCTTATATGCACAAGGGCTCCTTGTGACAGTGGATGATGATTGTGGATTTAGAAGACTGACGAAATAACAACAACAACTACAGCAAAAACAGCAACAAAAACAGCTTGACGAACTCGGATTTCAAAGGAACGAGTCGGAAGTTCAAGTTCACAAGGTATTCAAAATGGCTGGATAAATTGAATACAGTAGAAAATGGTAAAAACGAAATCCGCGGTGTTAAAGAATTACGTCCGATTTCAACAGAGTTTGGGATTAGATATAGAAGCCTACTAGGAGGAAAGAAAAACGGGCTCCATGCTTCCTTTCGTTTTAGCGGTATTTTTGGCTTAACCGTTTTCGTGTTAACCGATGTATACTTTATATAAATACAAATTCATGGAACCGGAGCTTTGCTACAGGGAAGTGAGAAATTCGAGTAAGCGAGATTTGAGGTCGTCAGGATTTTACTGCATCGCCTTCATTATTTGTGTTTGTGGGATGGAAGGGGGGAGGGGAAGAAGGGAAGAGAAGGAGAAGAGTTGGAGAAGGCCGATTGAAAGACTCATACGAGGGGCAGGGGCCGTGGACGTGGGCTGAGAGCTGGAAGCTGGGGGCAATCCGGTAACTTCGTCCCTTGTCATTAGAAGGAAGGACAAAACAAAACAAAAGAAAACAAAAATTATCTGTTAATAATGTCACGTGATCAAGAAGGAGGGAAAGAGCTCCAGATTCTGATGAGAACGATGTGTCCAGATAACGAGAGTAATGTTGCGAATTTGTGAAAAAGAAAAAAAATGATGGGAAAATTATGAAGCAGGTTAAAAACAAAATATCGAGGGAGAGTAAAATTCTCAAAAGGACTGGAAATTCGGAATATCTTCTCCTCCCTCGCTCTCTCTCTCTCTTGCTCTCTCTCTCTTCCTCTCTCTCTCTCTTTCGCTACCTTCCTCCCTCTCTCTCTCTCTCTCTCTCTCCTTCTCTTTGTTTCCCCTATCATTCTCTCTTTCTCTCACTCTCTCTCTCTCTCTCTCTCTCTCTCACACACACACACACACACACACACACACACACACACACACATGCACATATTCAAACACAAAGAGTCGGAAGTATGGATGTGTGTCACCACCATCCTTTCTTTAAAAATGGAACTTAATCCGAAAAATTAAGAAAAAAGGAAATTTAGATTAGTGTCCCTTGAACTTTTTTATGTTGGTGTGCAATTCTGATGCAGCTCTCTTTGAATTTGACACGAAAGATTGCACGCCAAAGTGTTCAATGGTGCATTAGTTATAGTGATGGATTGGCCTCGGCATATGACCATGGGGATGCAATGCACAGACATCATTATCCCCCGAATGATGTCCTCCTTATTTTCTTCTTCTTCCTCTCCTTCTCTCCCTTTATACAATGATTTCAGCACCCATTCCATTTCACTCCGTTCCCCACCATCATTTCCCTTTTATCAATGTTCATTTCCCCTTTTTTTCACTGCGCACCTGTCAAACACACTGTCTCTCAGATAACAATGGATTCCCATATAAAAGTAAACAAAAACAAATCAAATCAAAACCAAGAAAAAAACAGAGCAAAACAAACCAAAACCAAAAGACCACCAGACAAAACAAATAGAAAACCCGCCAGAAGAGGAGTATGGTTTCATACTTAATTAGCTCTGTCTCTCCTGACAAATTTAACGTTTAGTTAAAAAAAAAAAAAAACGATGTGTCGGTGACAGTCTGGGTCAAAGTCCAATGGATCAATGAAAACAAATTGTTCCAGACTGAAATGAGAGCTCCGGAATGTAATGATAACAAGATAATGGGATTTTGTAAAGTCTTAAAAGCAGGCAATGCCCTGTCGTGTAACTTCACATAATATTCATGTCTATTGGTAACCCCCCACCCCCACCCCCAAGTAGACTAAGTTACTTAAAAACGCTCGCAGCTTCACCAACAGGCTTCACTAAAGAGCATATATAGAGACCTGATCTCAACACGATATCTAAAGAATCGAGATCAGTTTCGGTCCTGTTTCGATCCTTAGTACCAACCCAGCAACAGAACTCCTCAGTGCTAAGCCTACCGTTTTCAATAGATATTGACACGCATCAAAAATATCTCACGTATTAAAATGTATCAAATGTATCGAAAACTGTCGAAAGTATCGAAATGCCTACCTGGCACTAAGTACCAGAATTGAAATAGAATCGGTAATTTTTATAATCATAGATTAAAAGCTGAGTATCGCAAAACTTGTAAATTCAGATATCGGCCCACCACTGCTTGCTAATGGCTGTAGGGAGAATACAATACTAACTAGTTCAAAAAGAAAATATTATTACACACATTCGGAATCTGTACGACCAGACGGTGAAATTAACCACGGCCGTAACGACAGGGAATCAAGACCACAGCTGTTGCCAGCCTTCAAAAACACCTGTGGGCTTAAGCGATATGGCCCATGTTGGCGTATAAAGGCCTATTCCATATAACTTGGCAAAAAGAGCTATAATCTATAATGTATCTTCTGGTTATAACACAGACAGACCTCTTAAAATTCTCTAACAGTTGTTACGTCCTCTTCTGAGCTCGTGCAAGAAATCATTATTTTCAAAAGCTGGAACATAAAAGAAAAGGTTTTCCATGTGATAAACTAGGCCAGATGACGCCAACTTTTTACTCACTTTGTCACTCTGTTTCCCGGTCAGAACTCCTGTGTACTCGTAACTCTATGCATTGCTCAGTCATTCAATATTCCTTCGTGTCAAATAATTATGAGATTGTTTATCCTGGTTGACTGATTCGGAAAGGTGAATTCTGATACTGTCATCACAACCGGCCTAAACTTACAAACAAAATGATACCAAACATTCGCATATAACCAAATTTGTGGGATACAACTTTCTAAAGTCGAAATGAACAATATTACGGCAGGTCGTATTATCGACATAGCCTATTTTCTTTGCTGCCAATCTTCTATTTCCCCTGGTCACATTCGTTACATCTAAATATTCTATATTGTCACGGGCCAAGCACTCAGTGGTGTAGCGCTGTTGGGGCCAAATTGAAGAAAGCTTTGGCACTGCGGTTGTTGTTTTTTTCTTTTCCCCTTGACTACATGACGAAAGAAATTGACAAAAATGAAAATAGAAGAAAATTGACATGGACAAGAAATGTTTTATTAAACCGAATTTATTGAAGTTTAGGAAACTGATGCAATCAAAGATTATATTAGAACTAAAAAGATTTATGGTGTGTTTTGGATATTGTGATGAAAGCTTTTGTTTAGACCTTACAAAAATAGTTACGTTACTAAAACCAAGTAATCAGGGTCGCTTGTGTCGTTTCTATTGTAAAATATCGTCAGTCGTACTTGTGAGTTAATGTCCTCCTGCTCATTGCTGTATTGTACTTTTTTTTTTTTTTTAAATTTCTAATAAACTTGTTAAACTTGAACTTGAAAACATCTCTTTAAAAACAAATAATCAAGATATTTACTACAGGCAAAATATGTCGTTACTACAGGCAAAATATGCCGTACATTACTGTGCTTTAGTCATACTGGGATCCGCTTGTTAAACTTGTTGTTGTTGATCCGCCGATGGCGCGTTACAGGGGGGCCAACGTGTGACAGGTGGCATTTTAATTAAGTTAACAACATACAACTCACCCCGCTCGGTCGAAACTCTTGGGTGGCAGTGATAAAACTTGCGATTAAGCGAAGAATGCGAATAAGCGCTGCGCTGAGGTATCTTTGAGATTTTCAGAGCTAGAGAGAGACCATAGTTTTGTAGAAAATTATTACGATTTAGCAGGCTGTCGGTATTTAGATCAAACTGTTTGGATTGCAACATAGCAGCAGTTCTCAGCAAAATGATTTATATTTTGACTTCTGAGAGTGGGCGAGGAGAGGTGGAGAGATGGCTCATTGCTTGAGGTTCTCCCAAGATGCAGATGAAATAACATAACAGGTTTGTTCATCTACTTTCAATATTAGATCATCTCCTGTAAGTTCTTGCCACATCCTCCTTCGACAGAAGACTGGTGATTGGACGTTCCACTACCAAAGCTGTAACCGCCATATTGCCGCGCTACCTGTTCCGGTGATAGCAAAAGACGTCACATTTCCATCAAACCTTGCGCACCCTTCTTCACTGTCACTGGCGCGCATCAACCCAAAACTTCCTCCTAATATTTCCTTTGCCGAAGAACCGCCTATAAATTACAAGAACGGCCCCTTTCGTGACGCTGCGGGGACCAAATAAACTCAGCCCTGGATGTTTCAGTTCCGAAGGACAACCAAAAAAGGCTTATATATTATATAAAGCCTATGTAGTAAATAACAAACAAAATTGATTACAGGTCTGTATCAGATATCGAGAAAGTCACACGTTCGAACATTTACACTTCGGACTTCGCTGGTCACCAGCTGCCGGAAAACTTCCAGACATCCCTTGGGAAACAGAGAACAAAGAAAAGCTGCCACACTGTTCTAAAGGAATATTTATGGCCAGGGATGTCCAGAAGTGGTATGGTGAGAGGCGAGATCGGGGCAGTGGTATTGCAAACAGGGCTGGTTTGAGCTAATGCGGGGCCTAAAGCATCAGGGGCGGTATAAGAGTCCTCCCCCCTCCCCTACATTACAATCGAGAGAGCGTGAGAGATAGTGTGTTTGGGAGAGACATGAGAGAGAGAATGAAGGTCTATTATTTACCCAGAGAAAATTTACGTTCCATTCATATATTGTGTTAATCGTACTGATACCTTTTTTTCTTGA
>JAWQUT010000047.1:2129874-2147086 GCA_033807755.1 Ellobium chinense | reverse complement strand
CCCCTCCCCCAAACTGAGCAAGTATTTTGGTATTCAACACACCACCTGAGATCCGTATCGACTATCGAGTGCCGACATTATTTGACATGATAATGATGCACGCAATTTTGGCTTTTTTTTATTTTCCTGCGATGCACTGCACTTAATATTATGCTGATTTTGCATGCATGGAATGGCTATTTTTCTTTGTGTGTGTTGTCTGTTGGAACGTGGACTAGTCTAGTCTAAATCAGTTTGGTTCACATCGAAAAGTATGCGTAAAACACCTCGTGGGAACAAACAGGGAGATTTTTCAGAAAGGAAGGACAGAAAAAAAAATTGACGTAAGAAGAGAGAAAAGGAAAGAAAGAAGCAGAGAAAGGGAGTGAGCGCAAAGGAAGAAAAGGAACGAAAGAAAGACATCAAGAAACAAAGAAGAAAATAAAAAATTTAGACAGGTGATTAAAGATTTCACTATGGCACATTCATATTTCATTCCACAAAAAGGTTTGCGTACGGTCACGTAAGGACAGAAAGAAGCTAAGTTGAAAAGATCACTCGCAAATATGACGATATGTTGTAAAGAATGATTTCAATGCTGACTAAACCTGCACTTGCAACGGCACAGCCAAAATGATTCATTCACATAAACTTCTTTGAATAGATGAATTCCAAAAATGCGTGAATCGAGGTAACAGGTCACAAACAAGTCAGAGAAGGGACAGAACGAGATTATTATGTCACTGTCATAAAGAGGATCGCCAAATGAAATTTAGAAAGGTTTGAGAATACACCTCCTTTTCCCCACCCTTCAACACCCACACACGGCAACAAAAATATGATTACAGATTCATCTGTTTGGAGTTGGATTACATTTTCTTGGGTTTTCTTGTATAACTGTATGACTTCATAAATGCAGTGGAACTTTGCCATCCATTAGTTTTCGGACGACTCTGTAAGCGGTGCCCCTCTCAACCGCACCTCCCACCCCCATTCCCCACACTAACAGAAATGTGTTATCTAAAATGCATAATACCGGGTCCTCCTCTGCNCCTCACCTCCCAATAAAAAGAGAACCTCTTTAGTGTTTTACGCGTTTCGATTTTTAGCACCTAGAAATTTCCAAATTTGTAGCATGAAGAAACAATATGTATCTGCTACTTGTGTGCTCGGTTACATTGCGGAATAGTTTAATTACTGAAGTTATTAAACTTTGCAAAATAATCACATTTTTTTTATTAGAGCTGTCATTCATTATAATCATATTCTGATTGAGAGATTGCTAACAAAGGGAGTGTATTAAAAGTAAGATTAAGATCTGGTTTTACATGAGATGCAAATTTTGCATATTACTGTATGCGTCTGGGAATAGGCGATCCGCTCATGACAGTGACAATGTACAAAATACATGTCACCTCAGGTTACGAGTGTTGTCATATTTATATCCATTTTAGTATAATCATGGAATTCTCCCTAATATGTACTTAGCTTAACGCTAGGGGCAGGATTAAGGAAGAGCAAGCAGCTTTGGTAGAATCCATGATCAACATCTTATGATCATCTCTCTCTCTCTCTCTCTCTCTCTCTCTCTCTCTCTCTCTCTCTCTCTGCTCTACTTGCTCCTCTCTCTGCTCTTAACCCTAATCAAGCATGCCATGGGGGAGTCCCAGGATAATACTATACAAAACGGATATAGGACACATAAACTGGGCTGACGAATGAACAGCACATATAATACTATACAAAGTACCAAAGCTACTCACCGACGACTGTGTATATAATCACAACGAACACGGAGATGAGCAAGGCCACGCCGATTGTGATGAAGATGATGTTTAAAACTCTCTTGAGCACCCTGTATTCTTCTGGATGCGGACGCAACGCCCTCTCGCAGTCGGGCCGCCCCGCAACTCGGTTGTCCAATAATATCATCCAAATTCTACGAAGCACCGCCCTCTTGCCAGAGTGAACGGTGGAGACGCGAGCGTCATTCTCGTCCGAGACGATGATCTCTATGCCCCGTCCATCCATGTTGTTGTCTGTCTGCGGGAGAAGGGGCGTGCTCTCGGGGTGGTTTGGCTTATTATCTCCTGCTCTACTGTTGGTGCACACAGGCGATTCTGGTGGCGACGTTGAAGTGGCTGAATGATTATTGGCTAAAACAGTATCCTGAGACACAGAAGGCGGAGCTTGCTGTCTGAATCGTTGATTGGCTAACGGTGAAACTGATGCTCGAGTTTGGATGTTGCTCTCCTCAGAGCGCGGCTGGCTGAGATTTTTAGTAAACGTGACTTGTTTGCTCTTATGATGATCTCTACTGTCTATCTTCACTACCTGATGATTATCCTGATGGTCTTGATACAAACGAACTTCAGGGTTATCTGATGAAGGAATTAGTGCTGCCTCCTCGGTGAATTCTATGTCCTCATCTTCATCCAAACCCTCAGGAGAAGCCAAGGGAGAGCATTCTGATCTCCTTTGTGGGGTAGCTTTTACCCACTTCACTGCCGTATGCTCTGATCTCAACTTTCGGTACTTGCTTCCACCGCTTTCGTATGTAGTTATCGGCTTTTTGCGTGATTCACTTGTCCTGTTGTCCGATGCACAAGTTTCATAAAGGTTCGTAATATCCAAACCAGCGCTTTTGTGATAATGAACACTTTCCTCAGTAGGATGACTATCAGTGACGTAATCTTCCTCTTTGGTGATTTTGCTATAACCACTACCACCACTGCTTCTACGAAATAAGCTACGCGCACTCAGAGGCACTTTATCACTTGCCTTGCTACCTTTATCACTTTTACTGCGCACTAGACTATCACTGCTGCGTTTGTCTGCAGGTGTAGCACTACGACTAATACGTGCACTACCACTAAAACTACCACTACTAGAAGCGCTACCACTACAGCGGCTACTGTTATTGACTAAACTTCCAGCCACCTCACATCTAGTAAGATCGTCATGACATGGTTTTGCTGTAAGGCCCCAGTTCGGCGTTTTCGGCGTCGTCGCTGTCGTCCCGGCTCCTCGCAACGTCAGGCCATATCTGTCATGAACACCGCTCGACGCGTGATCAAAATCAAATTTATCACCAGCGTTAGCATCCGCCGAGCAGCTGTTGCAGTGATAGTTGTTGTTGTTGCTATACGTTGTCGGGTTGTCTACACTGCTAGTACTCGGCGTACAACCAGCACGCGCAGCGTCTGAAGTTCCCACCAGATCAGGTTTTCTGTAACTGGCAAACAATCGGTTCGGTATGGTAGGCAAGGACGCTTCCCGTCGGCTCCCGTCCACCGCGACTGCCAACGAAGCGCCGTACAAGTCGCGCGCCGTTAAAGATTCAGGAGACACGGGGACAGTGGCTTCCCTTTGGCGCCGTAAGAGTTGTCTCTCTTCCCGCGCGGTTCTCTCGTGGTGACAACTGTTGCAATCAAGTCGTTGGCTGACACTAACAGGGGCGGCAGTACTAGCTGCAGCAGCAGCATTGCTGAAAACGTCCGAGTTTTTACTATGGTTGAAGTCAGCGGCGGAGGCGATATAAGAGGACTGATAGGTAGAGGGAGCTGCAGCAGTGGCGTCAAGAGTTGGAGAGGTGTTATGGTCGCAGTCGTGCGTGATGATGTAATGAGCGACGGGTGAAATATGGTTTGATGATGAAGAAGGCAAACGGTGTCGGAGAGGCGGGGAGGTTGAGAGACGATAGCGTAGGTTGATAGATGAGACAGGGTGAGTTGCTGGGGTTGTTGATGATGTTGCTGCTGGTGATAATGGTGGCGATGGCGACGAATTCGTGGGCCCGGTCCCGATCACAATACACGCACGCGCCGCCTCGGTCGATAAATCCTTTCGAGATGAGCTCTCCTCGCGAGAGCTGTCCGTTGCTCGGCGAACGAGCGACAGTCGAGGGTTGCGCGAGTAGTGCGTGTTGGATTCGGTGGACCCGATACTGGAAATATTAACGTTGTTGAGAGCGGATGATGCCGCGGTGATAATATTGGCGTCGTTGTTTCCGCGTTTCCTGTCATCTAATGTTTGTTGTGATGGATCGAGGCTGAGGTGCTCGCTGGCCCGTATTTGGTCACCACTCCCCGCGATGTCTGGTCCCTCTTTGTCAAGGAATTTCGAGGCGTTCTTCTCTTTTTCTGGTGCACGCTTAGCGCGGCCACTGTATCGAGGAAAGTGGTGACTTAAATGGTCAAGGGGCAGGGGTGAAAGGTCAAGGAGCTGGTGTGAATGGTCAAGGGGCTGGTGTGAGTGATCGAGAAGCTGGTGTAAATGGTCAAGGGGCTGGGATGAACGGTGAAAAGGACTGGGTGAATGGCCAAGGGGCTGGTTTGAATGGTCTAAGATCTGGTGTGGATGGTCAAAAGACTGGCGTGGACGGTCACGGCGATGAAGTCGAACTTCTGGAATGCTTCGCTGATGGTCTTGGTGACTGCGAAGATTTCGATGAAGACGGTGATGGTTGCTGTAGTGAGCTGCTGAATGGTCGGTGGGGCTGGAAGGAAAGTCACGATAGAGGAGGCTGGAGTCATTGTTACAGCATAGCTTGGGTCTGCCATGATGTGTCAGGTCCTGTGGGCTTGGAAAGGAACTAGGAGATGGTGCATGGCTTTTGTAATGATGGTTAGAGGCTTGGTGACTGGGTGAAGCTTTGTCATGGTTATGTATATGGTTGTGAGGTGGAGATGGTTCTGAGTTTTTATCAAAACCTTGCCCGTTGATATTGGTGCTGTTGTTGTTGTTGTTGTTGTTGTTGTTGTTGTTGTTGTTGTTGTTGTTGTTGTTGTCAGGTATACTAGGTTTGTGTACTTCATTACAAGACTTTTTTCTCACGTCAGCGTCATGGTATCTACAATTCATGATTTGAAAATAGCTGTCATCGGTTTTGGTGTTGGTGTTGTTTTTGTTACTGGTGATGCTGTAGTCACCGTCGTTTTTGTCAGTTCTTTGAGGTCTCTGCACACAATGCCCAGCTATGTTTCGGGGGTCAGGATCTTGATACCCACAGTCCGTGCTTATTTCACGGATCTTTTGGAGTTGCATGTATCCAGCATGAATTTCATCCTGCAAGAGACTCTTCTGCCTCTTAATTTTCTGCTCACTTACCTGTGCTTCACCAAGAATGTGATAATAATCCTTAGGTCCATATTTCCGTCGAGGTGGCTTTGAAAGATATCCAGTATGATCCTCGTCACTCACTTGTACTCCCACTTGCATTTCATTTTGTCCCAATCTGGCCTGATTTTCATAAAGCTCGTGCTGTCGTGGATCTAGCTTCTTTCTTGTACGACGCTGGTTTATTTGGGGTCTTCCATTATCACGATCCAACATCAGGGATTCTTGTCTCGCACACATTTGACCATCATAACGTCTCATACTATCAGACATTCCAGGTTCGTGCCTCGCACAAGGTTGCTGATTTTCATTGCGTCTTTCCTTGCCACCCTCAAACATTTCTTGCCCAACATGTTTTTTACTTCTTTGCCTGTGGTCACCGAAGCCAACGCTTTGTATACCTCGTTCACGTCGCGAATAAAACTGATTATCATTTTCTTTCTCAGGTATCCCCAGCCTGTTACTCCTTCGTTCTTGTTGATGATGTTGCTTTTCTTGCTGCATATATTGTTGACGGTCATGCATTTCATCCTCAAGGCTTTGGCCAGACCTTGGAAAACATTGCTCACTTTTATCTTCGTTCAGTGTTTCACAATTTTCCTGTTGTGGCTGTTGTTTTTGCTGATGGCGGTGCAGGTGATTCTTTCCCTCGTGGAATTTCTGTTTATATTCAGTAAACTCTTGATGCCGAAAGTCTTGGTCAAGCCCTGAACAAAACTGTTCATCTAAGTCATCTTTCAGTATTCCATGCTTTCCCCATCTTTGTTTTAATTGTCGTTGACAGTCGTGATATGACTCTTGATTCAAGTCTTTGTCTGGCCGTAGACATTGTTTACCATCATCTTGACTTTCTGATTCACCCACCAGTCTATCAACCTCACGGTATCTCACCTTTTTCTGATGATCGTAAACCTTTCGTTGACATGCGGCATAGTCGTGTCTAGCAGAATGCCTGTCATCATGGTCTCTAGCATAGTCATTATCTAACACCTTTTGTTCTTCTCCCTGCGGTATTTTCTGTTCAAGGGCGTAGCTTTGATGAGGCGTCTGGGTATGTTCATGTCCTGACCATCGCTGACCATTGCAGTGTCTAGTGTTGTAACTGTCCAAAAATTTTCGCCCCTGCTGTTGCCGTATTTTGTGGTCATGGTCGAAACCCTCATGGGGACTTGTATCTTGAGTGTGTTTTTTAAGATAATGACCATCAACATCCTCATAGTCGTCGTATTTATCGTGAAGACGTTTATCAGAGGCTCCGCAATCATAAAGTCGTTGTCCTGTTTTTTTTAATATTCTTTGTTCGTGGTAATAACCTTGATGTGGTTCTGTGCCTTGTGTATGCCTTGCATCTCGCTGAACAAAGTAGCGATGATTGGTATTGTCAGGAGAACTAAATAAACGCTTGTTGGAGGCTCCACTATACTGGACCTGTAGATCTTCTTTCTGCAATACTCGCTGATCATGATCGTAACCCTCATGGAGAACAGAATCTTGTTCATGTTGTAAATAGCGCTGACCATCGTCGCTTTTAAAATAACGACATTTGTCGTAATGATCAGAAAGACCTTCAGTGAAGACCATGTCACGCTGGACTTGTTCTTCTCCTTTCTGCATTGTGCTTTGTTCGTGGGAGTATCCCTCTTGAGGCTCATGGCCTAGCTCATGTCGTGCATATCGCTTGTCATCGTCGTAATAATAAGTGTGACGCTTGTCAAAGACCCTACTGTCCCGAACATACCTCAGGTCAGCCTCAGAGAGTGCTTCATCCGAACGACCACTTCTGTAATGAGGCGAGTCTTTTTTGTTTCGTGCCTCCCCAGGGGAAGCAACAGGCTGGTTTAAGTGACGGCTTTTCGGTGAGTCGTCACCCAGATTTTTATTTTTCTCGCCTGACTTGCTTAATTTAAACCCCCTCTGACAAGGGCTGTAATAATCACCCTCAGAAATGTCAGTCGTCTTAAGCGCTTCCTTCATATTCCAAATGTCAAAGTCCTTTTCTGGACATCCCGGAAGGCTCTCAACTTTGGTCGCCGACTGCTGACATTTTCGACCATTTTTCGTGCGGGTTATCCCCCCTGTAGACGAAACGCCAAAATTATCTCCCTGATTAGATGGAGTCCCTTGGCTCCGGCCCGTTATAGTTTCCCTCACTTCTGCTCCCTCGGGCACATTATCATTATTGCTGACCGCTCCATCCGCATGTGCCTTCATTGTCTTCCCTTCATCAGAATGTGACCTGTCAAGGCCACTCATCTCCATGCATGTTTGTGTATGATTTTCGATCTCGGCAAAATGTCTTCTGGCGTCAGTGTCCGAATTTTTATGACCATGTATATGATGTTTGCCTCGCCGCTCCAAATTACTCGCTGAATATTCGCTGCATAAATTGGCGCCGTTAGAAACCAGAAGTTCATTGGCTGCCGAAATATCTTGGGTGTCTGATATTTCTACTTCTTTCTCTCTTTTTCCTTTACTACTTCTCTCTCCATCTAGCCGTCCAGCTTCTTTGTTTCTCATAATCATTTTTGGCTCAAGATTTGTTGGAGTCTGTTTATGCTTCGGTTTGTCAAGGACGACAAATCTGTTTTGATAGAAAATAACGTTTCTTAAAGTATCTCCTCGATCAGTGAATCCTGGGGTTAAGTAATTTGCCTCAGTTTTTCCACTAGAAGCTGAGGCCGGAGATATCTTTAGCTTTTCACTAGAGTCTCTAGAGCTGCTCCGAAAAGAGCCTGAGAGAGCTGAAGGAGTCACGGTGAGTTTATCTAAGCTCACAATATTTTCTTGCGATTCCTTATTGCTTTGGTCATTCACTGAATGCCCTGTTCGCTTAGAACGTTCATTGACCACAGCCTGATCAATGATCTCCTGAAATTTCCGCGATTGCTCTCCAGGTAATGTAGAGTTTTGAGACATTTTTTGTGGTAAAGAGTTTCCATAGTGTCTGGTATTCCCAACAGCTAATTCTAATGCAGATAGCTTTCCTGTCGTTTTACTTGACTGAGCACCTCGGTCTTGTAAAAGTTCAGGTGTTATTCTAGTTGAGTGGTATGTCTTTGATTTATGAACGTTGACACTTGTCACTGAAGAGGGTGTCTTTGTTAAAATAGGTGATAAGCGTGAATCAGAAGGCACATCCTCAGGAAGACATTTGGCCAAGTTTGAAAATTCCTTTGGCGTTGAGCTCTTCAAATCAAGATGGAGACTAGCTTTTCTTTTCTTCATGACGTCAACTGTCACCACAATTGTAGACGTGGGATCAAGTGCACTTTGAGGCATAGGTTTGCTAGTTACGCCATCATCTTGCGAATCCTGTTTCAGAATCTTCCAGCCTGACTCTTTTGCGTCAGCTCTTATACAATCCGTTGAAATGGCATGAACAGATTCATCTGACTGCCTTCTTAAGTGTCTCGCTGAGTGATCGTGTGGAACATGTGAACTCATATGAACCTCTTTGGCGTGGATCCCGAAACCAACATCTTCAAATCTTTTCCTTAAATCCTTGGTACATTCCTTCTTAAACTCTTCGTCCTCCATGAATTCATCTTCCTTTTTATGATGCTTAAATACACCGTGCAGAAGAGATTTATCTTTTCCTTTCCCTTTTTCTTTAATATGTTTGTTCTCAGCACGGTTGGCTTCCAGCGGTAAATCTTCGATTGCAGGGTATCTTTGTTTCGCTGTAAATAAACTCCGGATGAAACTTTTCCCTTTCACTTGTCTCTGCGGCGGTTCCTTCTCTTCGTTTCCGGCTTCAGAGCTCTGACGATTTTGTTTTTCACGACTTCGAAGAACAATGCGAGACCATGCTGTGTTTTGTTTCGTTTTTGTGCTGCTGCTGCTGTTGCTGCTGCTGTCTTCTCCTGTTCTTTCTTCCTTGTTTTTGCTTTCCTCGCCACTGTCTTGGCTTGTCGACTTTGCCAGAGCTTGAGACTTGGTCATTACAGAAGCCATTCTGTTGTCCAACGCTACGAGACGGGGTGATTTGTTTGATGAGACACAGTTTCCATTAGGACGCAATTTTGTATTGCTTATGCCCGCCTCATGATGTATGGTAGATGGCGTCATTTTACGATTTTATTGCTGATGTTCATTCCATCGACTTTACACCTGGGGAAAAGGACGTAAATTGTTGAGAGCTTGGGCATTAATTACGGGATCTCTTACCAAAGTAAGAATTGAATATTAGAATTTGCGCGTTAACGATGGGGTCTTTTACCATTGTAAGCATTACTTTCGTGCATTGGTGCTGAATGCACCCTTAGAAGCGTTAAACATGCAGAGTTAAAGCAGTTCTTACGACGGTAAGAGATCCCATCGTTTGTGCACAAGCACTCAGATAACTCTGTGTGTTAAGCTCTGCTAAGTGTGAATTCAGCACCAGCGCACTAATGTAATTCTTACGATGATAAGATATTCCATCGTTAACGGGCAAGCTCTGAAAACTGACGGGGGTGTATTTTTTACAAACACAGTAGAACCTCTCGACCTCAAAGCCACTGTGCATAAAAAGCCCGGATACTCACTGTAATGCTTTGTTCCCAAATCTCTTCTTTGAAATACCAAAACTCACTCGTTAACTTAGCGTGAAATTATGGAATAGTCGCTTGAAATTCGAGATCTTGAGATCCTACTTTTGTGTTGTTCACAGGGGTTGCCGGAAAGATTTTTTTTTCATTAAAAAGGAAAAGCAGAATAGGATGAAAGAAAGAAGAGGAGGAAAAATATGTTTACAATAAAAACAATAAAATATAAAAAAGGACTGAGGGAACGACCAACGACAACAGCTAGAAATATTTTTATAATACAAATATTCACTATAAGTTGTAACGATAGTCAATTCCGGTCAACTGCAATTCTTCGAGAGCACAGAAAAAGCTGCGATTAAAAGGATTTATAATTATCCAGAGAGTTTTAATATTGAAATAAATCGTCTCCTTATGGGAAATGTTGCGATTAAGCGAAGGGTAGGATTATCCAGACAGCGATTAAGCTGTGTAGACCTAGCGGCCGCTATCCAAGCAAAATTGATAGGACCATTCTACTATTGATTTGGTCTCACAAGCAGGAAGGCGCAAAATAGCCGTAATCGTGCTGACGTGCGGTAAAACCTTAATTCAAACAAACAAAACAAAACAAACAAATTGTGGTTGTTCAAAAAGAGTAATTCTCCAACTGACCTGTTCAGGTTTTTGTAGTTCTTGAAATACTGTAGCATGCCTGGTAGTAAGTCATATAAAGCCAAATACCAAAACAATAAGGCTTAGTGTTTTTTGTCCTTTTGACAAAATCATCTGATTCTCTCAACGAGTATTTGGGTCAGCGTAAGAGGCGTACTTAGAGAATAAGAGTAAGCATCCGAAGAAGAGTCCCTGGACAATATGTAGAGACCAAGGACCCTCTCTCTTCCTTAACATCGCTCCTAACTCTCATCCTGTCCTTATACCTAACCACAGCACACCTTGAGAGTTAGGTAGAGCTCATGGCTTACTGGACTTGAGTTTGACCAAAACAATGTGTGTTCTACTGTATATCCATCTGGTAAGAAGTATACATCACATATATTTGGGTCAGTGTTATGAGTAGAGAAAAGAAAGCACCCGCAGGAGAGTCCAAGGATAATATCTAAGGACCAAGGACCCTCTCTGTTTCCTAAGCTCGTTCCTAAATCTCATCCTATCCTTATATCTAAACATAGCATATTTGGAGAGTTAGGTAGAGTCCATGGTTTTCTAGACTTGAGCTTGCATTATGTTTTATATCAGTTTGGTAAAATTATGCAGAAAGTTTACTTGGGTCAATGTTAGGGTTAGTGTTAGGGTCAGAAATAGGAAAGAGAAAACACACATGGGAGAGTCCCACAGCAATATCTGGGACAGGGACCATCTCCCTTCCCTAACCTCACTCCTGATTCTAATCCTGTTCGTATGCCTAATCACAGTACATATTGGGAGTTAGGGGGAGTTCATAATTTCCTAGGCTTGAGCTTGCCCCAAAAATATCTGCTGTTCTATATCCATTAGGTAAAATCATGCAGAAGGTGTACTTCGGTCAGTATTACGGTTAGGGAAGATAAAGAACCTGTGGAGGAGTCTCAGAGCAATCTCTAGGGACCAAAGACTCTCTCTCTCTTCCCTAACCTCGCTCCTAACTCCAATCCTGACATTACGCCTAACCATAGCATACCTTGGAAGATAAAGAGAGTCCAAGCTTGAGCTTGCCCAAAATAATATGGGTTCTACTGTATTTGGTAAAACCATGCAGTAGGCGTACTTGGGCCAGTGTTAAGGTTAGGAAAGAGAAAGATCCCGTAGCAGGGTCCAAGGATAATATCTAGGACTAGGGATCACATCTCTCCCCTTACCCCTCTCCTAACTCTAATCCTGTCCTTCTGCCTTCCTATAGCATACCTTGAAAGTTAGTTGGAGCCCATGACTTACAGGACATGAGCTTGCCCAAAACAGTATGTGGTCTATATCCATTTGGTAAAGTCATCCAAAAGGCGCACTAGGGTCAAGATTAAGAAAGAGAAGGCAACCCTGGAAAAGTTCCAGAGCAATATCTAGGGCAGGGACTGTCTCTCTTCCAAACTTCTGACTGACTCTGATCCTGTCCGTATGTTTAACCATAGCACACCTTTGGAGTCAGGGAGAATCTCCGGATTACACGAAAGAGATATAAAACACTAGATAGTAAGCTGAGGGGATGAAACAACAGAGGAAGGAGGAAATCAACAACAACAACAACAACAACAGCAACAATAACAACAATAGCAACAATAACATCATCAACAATTACAACAACAACAATAGCAACAACAATGACAACAACAACAATAACAACAACAACAACAACAATGACATTAACAATAACAACAATAGCGACAACAACAACCGTAACAACAACAACAACAATAACAATCATTCATTCATTCGTAGCATTATGTATTTATATGTATGTTGTATATTATTAGATGTGTTTGTATTATTAGTGAGACTGATGTATAACATTGTATGATATTTGCAAAACAAGTTCCCTACGGAGTAAATATTTTTTTTATTTCCATTCTTTTTTACAACAGCTACATCTGAACTACGGCAATTTACAAGAACAAGAGCATCGGGAAAATACTGCATATTTTAACCAAAACAACAACAACAACAACAACAATCTGAATCTCAGCCACAAAAAATCCTAACCTCTTCATATGAAGAATGCAGTCTGTCCCTAGAGATGCTGCCGCCGGACTCTTCATGTGTATCTCAAAACTTCACTGAGAAACGCTGTTCTTACATCAGCATTACAAAACTCGCGATTCTCTAACTAATCTTCGAATAATAAACACACATATAATGCCTGCGAAGTGTATCTTCCGGTTTGAAGCCACAGGGGGGGATTCATTTCCGGTTACTTTGAAGATCCGGCGGGAGAGAGAGAGAGAGATAGTAAGAAAGAGGAGAGAGAGAGGGAGGAGAGGGGAAGTGGAACAAGGGTAATGAAAAAATCGATACTGGAAATTTCCACGAAGCGAATTATCAGACGTGTTGTTCCTGGGACTCCAAGGTAAGAATTAAGTTAAGTCTCTGTTAAGATCGTTCCACGGTAAAGTGTCCCATTAGTTGTCATAAAATTAAAGCCACAATCTGTCAAGAACCGTTTACCCAAACATAAACATAAACAGGTGAAAAAAAGTAAAGCAAATAACAGGTTTTTGTAAATAGGTTTTATCATGCAGATGTCGCGATTTGGGAGGCTCTGAACACTAGCATTTTGAAAAAAAAATCATTCTTTGACTTAAACTAGTTCTCCAAGTTACAAGTCAGGTGATTTGGGAAAACCATGGATGAAATACTTTTTCATGATATTTGGAACATGAACATCACGAGAATCGAACCCATGATCTTTTCGTCCATACGCTGGAGGATTCAGTCATACTACGCAACTCGGTAGTATGTGTAAGATACAGCATTTTTGCACCATACTAACCAAATGACACATAAAGAAGCTGATGTATTTTACAATACTATCTTTCATTTGTAGATTATAGGGCATTTCTGTAGTGCTCCTGCTTTTTTCGGATTCAATTCAATTTTCTTCCAAAAATGATCACTTCTGTGCTAAATAGTGCATATTTATTTGCTTTTCTGAGAGGTTGATCCTAAGAAAACTGTATTCTCTGCATATAGTTGTTACTTCATCACCAGATTTTTAGACATGTATCAAAGGATTTTCAATGTCTGGAATAAGTTACGGGGACTGAGAGAAAGAAGTGCCTCTCATAGTGATATACATGTTATCAGATTTAAACTCAGAAAAATAAAAGAGCTCAATACGTCTGTGCCTGATTTTGTCTTAAACACAATAGAGGGTATAGCAGCAATTATATTTTGAGATAATATTTAATTTTTATTAGGAACACTTTGATGCGCAATTTTGCAGGTAAAATGAACTGAATTATAAAACATCAGTGCGCATCACAGTATTGCACTTAAATCAATGACGGAAGGGCAGTGGATCCTCTCTTACACGACATACTCTGTGGCATGGCCCAGCTGGAAAGTCGCAGTAATTTGTGAAGCTGGGATGACGCTGCTCGGGGAGACGCTCTTAAGACTGTCATGAGGATTAGCACTGCGTGCCAGATATAGACCAGTAAACAACAGACTTTAAAGATGGTAGGTTGCTTAAAATTTACTTTGTTACTTTTTTTTTTAAATTTTAATTTGATTTAGCGTGAGGTTATGTAGGGTAGGTTAGAAGCTGTTGCTTTAAACTGAATTGCTTGTACGTGTAGGGCCACGACTAATCTACTAAAGACACGTTTCGCAAAACCTGTTTTCATTAAAGTGAACTGTTCGCTCTAATACGATTCTTTGACCATGCCTATAGATAGTTCATGACGGCAGATTGCATGAACAGAAATTGTTTCGTTAATTTTATTGATCTGTTGGCTTTTGCGGGAACACTTCCAACCTGCACGACATTAGGCGTCATAGAAACTTAACTGCAACGTTCTCACGTGCTTTCAAAGCACTGCGATTATGCGAAGTTGACTGTACCTGATTCTGTAACGGTCAAACAAGACACTGGGGCCACGTCTCCAAACATGTTGCCCCCTTGAACACTCATAACATTATGGTGATATACACAAGAAAGTTCTTTTAGTCTGAGCTTGGTTGACAAATGGCAGTTTGTTGGGGTTTTTTTTTGGTTTGTTTTGTTTTGTATTATTTTAAACTAACTCCAAAACATGGAATCCCAGAATGGCAGTTATAGGGGTTTTTTTGTTTCATTTTAAACTATCTCCATATCATGGAAGCCCAGAAATTTGATTTCCCAGTTTCTCTGCAGCAGCAACACAGTGATGCCATTGGTTTTGTTTCACGTGAGCAAACACACATTTCTTGCCTTCAGAAATCATATCTCGGCACTGACCCAACCAAGCAAATAGTTGACGAACGTAGGAAAGAATTCACCAATCTACCCATTCACCAGTTAACCACCTTGTAATCTAGTGTAGTTACCTAGGATGGTCACTAAATGATATTAATCAGTCAACAAATCACCATTCGACCAGTCTACCAACCATCAATCCACGCAACCAACCAACCAACCAACCAACCAACCAAACAACTGATTAACCAACCAACCAGGCAGCCAGCCAGCCAGCCAGCCAGTCAGCCAGCCAGCCAGTCAAAAATCAAATGTCCATGTATTTTATTCATTATTATTCTTCCATCCATCCATCCATCCATCCATCCATCCATCCATCCATCCATCCATCCATCCATCCATTTTACCAACACCCACATCTCTCTGAAGTATTCTCACCCTTTTCCATCCCCCACGCGATTTATTTTACCACCTCTTTCTCATTCCCAACTCCCCACATTTCAAATATTTTTTTTTAAAACTACATTTCCAATCTAAATACCCTTCACGTCCACACATTCAGAGCACAGCAGGCAGTTATTGAGTGGGCGACAACAACTTCAAGTATTTAATAATCCACAGAAAACGACGTGCCCCTGGTGTGTAATCTCAAATCTGGTACGGTATCTTCATTTGAGTGTTGGCATTTCTGCTTTTGTCTTTTCATCTTACTCTTTTATTTAGTCATTCTCTCTATCTTTTCGTCCTGTTAGCTAGCCGTTCTCGCTGCCTGCCTGCCTGCTGCCTGCCTGTCTGCTTGCCTGCCCTCCTGCTGCCTGCCTGCGCTGCCTGCTCGCCTGTCTGCCTGCCTGCCTAACTGCCTGCTTGCCTGCCTGCTTAACTTCCTGCCTGCTTTCCTGCCTTACTTTCATACCTGTCTGTCTTACTTACCTGCTTGTCTGCCAGCCTGCCTGCCTGCCTGCCTGCCTGCCTCCTTGCCCATTTCCCTGTCATTCTCCCTTTATGTGTCTGTCTGCATGTCTGCCAAAGTTTCTCTGTCTATTCCTCGCTGTCTGTCTGTCCATCTGTTTTTCCGTCCACCTGTCTATTAGCTCGCTTGCCAGCCTGATTGTCCATCTGTCTGTCTGTCTGTCTGTCTGTCTGTCTATTTTGACTGCCTGCCTGCTTACGTCATCGATCTGTCTGTCTGTCTGTCTGTCTGTCTGTCTGTCTGTCTGTCTGTCTGTCTGTCTGTCTGTCTGTCTGTCTGTCGACGCCATAACTGATTTAATGCTCCCATGCATTCGTTTGCACTTTTATGCATTTTTGTTTTTCATTTTAAATTTGCCTTTCATTTAACGTTTTCTTCAGAACTTAAAATTCTAGAAATTTAATATTTAATGAATTTTCCAAGTTCCTCGTGGCAGCAACACACTGATGCCATTGATTTTGTTTCACATGAGCAATCACACAAATAAACTAGCAGCACTTTTTTTTACTACCCTCAAAGGCATTCTCAGGCATCGAAGTTACCCATAGCCCTTCATTGTGAAGATGGATAGGATGCATTCGTGTGAAAGATAAGGGCCCATGCCTTATTTTAGCGATTTATCAAAACTTCCTCGTAGGCCATTGAGGGCAGCTTAATGCATTACATTTTTTATGGTAAAATAGAATAATTAAATGCCACATGAAGGCCTACAAAAGTAGCCAATAATGACTGCCTGGAAGGGTTAACCTTTATATCCAATCACCAGCGACTGAGAAAGCGCACTGCTAGCTGACCATTTCCAAGTTGAGGGAGAGAGAGAAAAGAAGAGTGAGAGAGAGGAAAGAGAAAAAGTGAGGGGAAGAAGAGAACTGAGAAATCTCAGAAAGGTACTCCTCTGAGACTTTAGCTGTCTTTCGAAAGCTGTCATCCTAAGACATCATAATAATGAGGTTTATAAGTCAGGATTATCCAGGCTATACCTGCTCTTGTGGCTACACAGTTCTTATCACCGCAGCAGGCCAAAACGTTTAGAAACATCCTCAAATTCAACAGAATAATACATCATAATTGTCACATGACAGACGCTGATAGCTAACATTGGACAATACATTTCATTGCCTTTATCCAGGTACCCACTTTACAAACGGATGGACTGAAGAAAATAAAAATGAAATTTTAATTGCTCTCTCAACGTACCGTAGTTGCAACATGATCATGGCAAGAATCGAACTCACACCATCGTGATGCTGAACCCACACTAGAACCACTTGGTCATGCTGCTGTGTATATTACAGTCTTTCAACAGTGACATTTTGGAGGTTAGACACACCGGCTTACTTGTTTTGGCTCTAAGACCTAAGAGTCTGCGCACTAACCTTCGTAATGTAGTTATGTATATATGTATATATATATTTTTTTTTTTTTCGTGTTTCTTGTCCCTTTTCATTTGTTCCTTTCTATTGATGTGATATGACAATGAATGCGGTTGGCTTACACCTAGATAAATAAACTTGAAACTTCAAGCTTGGAACGTAAAAGTTACATTAGTGCATTGATGCTGAATACACCCTTTGTAGCGCTCAACAAGCTGTGTTAATGTATTTCTTACAACGGTAAAAGGTCCCATCGATAAAGCGCAAGTTCTCAACTGTCTTGTGTTTGTCTCCGTGACTTTCATCACTAGCCGGATTCTGTCGAACATGAATATGGATTGCGAGTGCAGAGCCGGAGGGAGCGAGGACTGTGTGCCCT
>JAWQUT010000047.1:2097412-2115310 GCA_033807755.1 Ellobium chinense | reverse complement strand
ATCCTCCCATTCCGAAAAAAAAATCATAGACAGGTAGATTTTTAGGTCAAAATGTAAGGGAAACAACAACAACAACAACAACAACAACAACAACAACAACAACAACAAAACTACATTCTGGTTTTCAAGTCAGCGAATGCATAAATCCCTTTCAAAGAACGGGTCGGAGAGGTTTGCAACAAAAGAAAAAAAAATTAATGTGGTTAGTGAAAGACATATAATAACTAAATGTTATCAAAACTTCAGCAAAGAATTCAACTGGACAGGAATCCCCTGTGCCGTTTGTTACCTCGTCGGAAGAGGATGTGGCAAGAATCAATTGTGATATGTATGCTAGTGAATAAGACGAAAATACAAGTTTGGCAAACACCACTTGCAAATCATTGTATTATTTCCTATCGCTTCCACATTAGCAGCAGCCATCTTGGCTTGCCTAGAGACTGATACTTACTTTGCCAAGGAAGAGGTGTGGCTTCCAATTAATTTGTCAGAATACAGGAATCAAACAAGCGTAACCATCCTCTCATATGGTCCAGTTTACCGTGTGTAGGACGATTTTTAAATGTTTGTCTTCTTGTTGTAACAGCACTCCACTGTTTGAATGAGTTGTGTCAAAATATCAGCCATGAGGCGTGATAATGAGAAAAGTGGGAGTTGATTTGTTTACTTTTACTAGTCTGCATCTTCGGTATTGTCGAAACATTCTCTATTTACACATTGGTCTGTTTGTTTGTGTGTTTGTCTGACTGACTGCTGGTATGGTTATATGTATGTTTATTTAGCAATGTCACTCTCTTATCCCACACTTTTCCTTCTTCGTCTGCTCCCCGCCCCCTCCACNACCCCCCTTTTTCTTCCCGTTAAAAGATCGGGCAAAAGAAGTACTTTAACCTCCATGGAAGAAATTTCCCGAAATCACAGTGGTATTTGTAGAATAACACAATATGTTAAAAGGGCCAAAAGAAGAAAAAAACATTAGGTTCCAAAGACCATCTTTCACTTACTCATTTGCTCTCTCATTCATTCTTTAAGTATATTCTGTCTGTAATAGTACCAGTAATACATTTCCTAATCCAGATTAATTGAAAGTGTTAACAACTGACTCTGTCATTTTCCTTTTAGCTTTACCGACACACACTTATACGCAAGTGATTGAATTTCTTAAAACATTTTCAGAATTCCTTGAGTCTGTGATGTCAAAACCCATTCTTTTTTATTAGTCTTAATTATGGACTGATCCATTCGAGATTTAGATCTAGATATTGACGCTCCTATTGAGGTTCCAGTTAGTCTCGGCTTAAAATTCCTCAGCTCTAGATATAGCACGATATGGAAACAGCACTGTTTTTAAACAGATAGAAACAAGATGTCAACATTCAGCAGATGCTATAGTCTACAAACTTGCATTGGGAGAACGTACTCGAATTACCATATTATTGTCTCTTAAACAGGCTCTAAGGAGAGAGAGTCCACATACCTATCCAGCGCTTTTGACGGAAAATAGATACTCTACATTCACGTCAGGTGACTTAGGATCTAGATTGCCTCTGAATAAAAGGAGGACAATCATGGAAAACAATCAAAACATTAATGGCAGACACTATCGAGCTGCCTGACTATCAACTAATCCGTCGCCTTGACAACCGCAACAGAGGTCAGTCTGGTGATCAATCAACTTACCGGTACTACTGATTGTAAACTACAACCACAAAAGTGTGTGAGGTTGCATACTAGACAGTGGGCGTCACCAGGTCATATGTCCTTCCTTGCACTTTGTACTGTACATGCATACGGGCAGATGCTACTTTTAGCATCTGGCGTGCTTGAGACTATTTTTATACTGCGGGGTTTTCCGTTTTTTTTACTAACTAATAAGGGAAGCCTTTTCAACTATAAAGCGCTACAGAACACTCATTTCGATTAACTCTGCATCAAGCATACTCACTGATTGATTGATTGATTGATTGATTGATTGATTGATTGATTGATGAGATTGATTGATTGATGTCAATTTACCATAAAAGCATTGATTATGTTGTGGCTTTATTTCTTGTCAGTTGGAGTGCTGTTCAGCAGTAGTTAGTAGATCTATGGGGCACCCTTTCCTATTCCCGATAGCTCGTTCGCTTGCTCCTGAGAAGTTTCTAGTTTGGTCTATTCAATTCTAACGAGAGAAGAAGCAACTGGCCTCCCCGTCTTCCCTTTCAGCCTCTTCACGGAAAATATTACTCTCTCATACTGTGTCATTTAATCGACTGATGGTAATACACAGCAGATCGCAAACTGTCTACTGCAGAAACCAAAACAAGAGTAGTTTACCATGTACAGAATCCCCGTCCCTGAACGTAAAAAAAAAATAATGTATTATTTATGATGAGATTGGGGGTTTGAAATGCAAACTTTGCATGCAAATGTGGTAAAATCTGAACCAAAATACACAAAAATTTTGAAATAAGAAAAGCTTCATAACTTAATTACATTTATCACCTTATCGCATTGTTTATCAGGTATCATTGCAAAATTGTCAAAATGGAACACACATTCCTGTTGACATAATAATGCGGTAATAGCACAAAAAGTGTATTGTTTGGCCAAAATCACCAAAATCTGCATAAAATTTGTGGAAAATTTCTAAACTTGCAAAAATATGCAAAATTTTAGCAAAGCCTTAAAAGCGTACACATCTGCAGCAATTTGCAATCGCTATTTTCTGGGAGGACAGAACAATGTTCATTTCCTCGTTTTCTCTTTATCAATACTTAAGTGCTGGTTGGTAATCTCAAAAATTATAAAAGCTACAAGAGAAAGATGGAAAGACACGGAACAAAAAGGCTCTATACACAAGTTCCAAGAGGTGAATTTGGTCAAATTTGGTTAATATGGTCTTTTTTAAAAAAAAAAAAAGAACACACAAACACACCAGCAGTTTTTCCCTTCTCCATCCTGCCCTTCCTCCAACACCCTCACGCAAACAAACACAATTTTTGTTTTTGTTTCTCTGCAATGAAGAATCGGCTCGACCCAAATCAAAAGCTCCTGAAACTATTTAGGGATCATACCTAGGAGATGATCATGAAAATCCTTTTCCTGTTGTATATATTCCTCAAAAGATAAAGGAGGATTTAAACCTATAGCTTGTTCTGTTCTGCAGTAGTTCTGTTTCATGGCCCCTGCCCCAAATCCCATCAACTAGACAGTTCTTTTGCCACATCATTGATTGTTTTTTCATATTGTGCTTTCTGGTTACTGCCAATTAACAGGAAGCAATATCTAAAAGGAGAAAAAATATGACAAGAACAGAAGTGACAGAATGACACAGATGAAAAGAAAAAAACATTTGAAACAGAACAAATTTACCACAGGCATAAAAACAATGGCTCAAAACAAACGAATCCGTAAAAAAAAAAATATCTTTTATTTGTAATTTCTTTTTACTTGACTTACATTTGCAATGGTATTACAATATACATTACATGACAATGTAGGTTTCTAAAATGTCATGTTGTAAATAAAAAATGAAAAAGGAATAACCTTTCTACAGGAATGTTTCAGAATTATAGTAAAGGATTTGCTTTATACAGTGGAAGGATAAGGCGAAAATACATAGGAAGAGCAAGCATCTCCATTATCAATTTTCCTGACAACTTATCACATAATTTTGAGGAATGATACTAAACCAGTTAAACACAATCTCACAAATCATTTTAAGAATTAGAAATTTCATCAGCGTGATAATTACAAGTCCAATGTTTCACATTGAAATAATCAAGAAAGCCACTTCACAGATAAAAAAAATGATTTCTTGACAATCAAATCTGAATGAGGGAAAGTGCTCTGAAGACATGGAATTGCACTGATATGCAATATTGTAAGCCCTCTAGGAGCCATTTGAGATCAAGACAGTATCACTGAAATAATGAATTTCTAAGTACCGCCTAGAAATTATTTTATTTTAAAATTTAATCTAAATTTGCCGAAGCATAAAATTTAAAAAGTTTTCACTAAACTTCAGTTCTACTGAGAAACACAGACCACTCTTACATGATAATATGTACACCAATTGTCTTTTAGGACCAGAGTTTTTGATGCTGCTGTTGTTGTTAGTTTGTCATGTGCAACTCCACACACTGTTCACTCTGTCATCTATGTTATGTTCAGCCTAATCCTACCATCTTAACATACACTCCAGTCAAAGGAGGAGCATCAAAATTATGTTTCAATATTAATGCCTTAAAATAATAAACACAGCTTTAGGCTTATACACCCCATTATTTAACAGTGATGCACAAGGGGAGAAAATATCACCTTGTCAATAAATTCAGTCTATATACTTAGATGGCAGAGAATGCAATAGCTAAAAATTTAGAAATTCTAAAAGTGAACCTGACATAAAATTTCTAGAAATCTGTGAATTCCCAGAAATTAGCAAACAAATATATTTGTGAAGTCACAGTATCACTGGTATTAACTGTAGATTATACTTTTCAGTTTAGGATTAGCAGGAAAGTCCTGGATGGACTGGATAGAAGCATGGGATTTCTAGGGGTGACCTGACATATGACTTTAGGATTTTCCAACTTTGCACAGGCAGGAATAGACCCCATCAAATTATTAAAGAAAACTAAGAATTGTTTCATTCTCTGAGTCCTTAAATAATGAACATTTCATCTTTTAAACAAAAGCCGAATCCATTCCCACAAGAGAGAAGTTCTCTTCATCTGCTCTGCACAGAGATGACAGCAGCTGACAGCAAAAATTTTTAGATACCAGCATCAACATACGGACCTCTGTCTAATATGGAAGTTGCTTTGTCATTCTTTCTTCTTTCATTTGCCTGTAATTTCACTGCCTTTTTCTTCAGATCTCATTTTTCAGTTCTCCAAAAGTTTTTCAGCATTTTGACATCCCTGCCTACAAGATGAATTTTAAAAAAAATAAAAATAAAAAAGCTGGCACCAAGAATAATCTATACGGAGATGGAATTGAGAAAGATCTGCATCACAACTTTACATTTTAAAAATGGCATACTCTTGATTATACGGAATCAAAAACAAAAAAAAAAGAGCATTAGACTGCATGAAGATGAATAAAACCTACTCCTACGAAATCCTTGTAGTATACAAAATCCATTAAGTATACTTGCTCACTTCCAAATTAATCAGGATATGTATTCCAATAATGAAACCTACCATTTCAAAGATTCATATCACTAGTTTCATTCTGGCATTACAATGGAGGGATACAATTGATTACAGTGGTCACAACATATACAAGTACTTTACAATGAGTAGTGTTGAGAATGTTACAAAAATCATATTTACAAATGGAATGTACCTGAATATTTACAAAGAATGTATGATTCAGTCTATGAACAGTACAATCATGTATTTTTGTTGCTTTTGCTGTGTGTGTAGTATTACAAAATATACATGCATGAAGGTGATTCAGTGTTAAGGCATTTAACTGGTGTGCTGTTTTGATATAAAACTTTCAGCAGGACTGCATATTTGAGACTTTTTCACTCTAGTTGCCGCTTTATCCATTTTTCAATATCAGAACTATCATCCATCCTTTCATTTTCTCTCACTCACATTTCATCTGACATTTTTGTTCAGAAACAACGAAAGAAAAAGAAGCAGAGCATATATTTTAGCATCCTTCCTTGAGTTATATGTACTACACAAATTATATCTATCTGCACCCTTTTTACTTTCTCCCATCCCATTCTAATTCATTGAGATTCTTGCTTAGCTGATTGTTAATCAAAGATGCCACTCCAGTACGCAATACAACTTCAGGAAAGCTTGTGATAATGAACAAGCCTGAGAGCCCAAAATGAAAACAAAATGTTTTTATAACTTGTTTCTTGCATCGTGTACCCTGAGTTTTGACTGGAAAAGTCCGCTATGACAACAGCTAATAAATTAAGGGGAACAGATAATTTCGAATGTTTGGAAATCTAAGTTCTATGAAAAGTGGAACTTCAGCCCATAAGATACTGAAATATATCTTTGCTCCCATAGCGAAGTGCTCAATTATGCTTTGTTAAGCCTTGACAACTCATCACTTCACAATGGGAACAGTAATGAGATGAAAGCTAGGACTGGTCTTACATTTAAAGCTAACAGTGAACATGAAGAACCAAACTCTTGATTTTTAAGTTTCCGCAGGTATAGTAAGAGCACCTATATATAAAGTAAGGAACAAAGCTGGCTGGACAATTCTCAAATTTACCTTTCTTAATCCTCCATCTTTCAGATCCTCACAACCAAGCAACCAAAACAACTAATGTAAAATCACAAAGTTAGAAACTTACACACTCACATAAACATCACCCACCCTCATGCTAACTATGGTCATTAACAATAAGTAACATTGAGTCCTCATCCTCAGAGAGTTAACAGTTCAAAGATGCCACCCTTTTTTCATAAAATTCTCTGAACTTTTTGCACTTTCAGGTAGATTATATCATTCAGCTGAGACATACTAGAAAGTGAATGTCCAAAGGCAAGCAGCAATAACAAGAAAAAAAAAAAATTCTGGATTATGATTTTTCTGTGCAAGCAGCTTTTTGGCCTGATGCCAAACAGCCTTTTCTGAACTATAAAAGGTTTTTAATTCACAGGATTCATGCTGCCTTTTCATTACAAAAAAAAAAAAATATTAAGGTTCTTTTAAAGACCTTTTTCAATAAACCTACTTGCTGCATGGTCACATCTGAAAGAATGAGATCAAACTACCAATGGTGTAAACAGGAAATGATGGAATGACACCATTTTTATTTCTCCACATTTTTTTTTAATTAAAGTGTTTTAATCCCATTTTCTGATACAACAATGGCTTACTAACCCTTTCTTTGAGAAACTGAGGACTTCTTAAGGATTCTGGACCATTTTTCACGAAACTAAGCACTAATAACCATCCTCAATAGCTTTAAGAATTGAGGATGTTTACTGGATTCATGTCGTCTTACCATGATAAAACTGACGGACTTTTCAAGGACCCTTTTCAATGAATGTACTTGCCACCGCATCACCAATCGTTGTAAAGCGGAAACTATGCAATGGCATATTTTCATTTCTTTTGACTTTCTTTGATAAATATTTTACTGATTTCAGTAAAACTATAGAAATCGCAATTTTGGCAGATCATTAGTGACAGTATCTTTTCTTAAAATAAAAATACAACTGAGGACAATTTTAGGAATACAAGACCATTTTTGCAAAACTTAAGCAATTCTTAAGGACCTTAACATTTTTAAAGACATTAATGTCCTTTAAAGACTAGTATGAATCTTGCTTTAAGTCCTCACATGAATCCTGTTTCAGAGAATTCTATGAAGAGTGGCATTTCATCAGTTGCAGCCACACACATGCATACAAAGCACCACATATACAGTCTCTAATCAGCAGTGCAAGCTTCATAAATTTGCAGCAGACCAGCGATGAAGAACAGACCCTGACCAATAATGAAGACGGCAAATGACCATGATGGATCCGAGTCCATCTCCAACTCTTCCTCTAAAATTGCCATGGCGTTGAATGTGAAGACCAATCCTCCAATAAGGCCAAAAATCACTGGAGAAAGATGACAATAACCTGTCAGTGCAATATTTATGATTTATGACGATGACTGATGGATACTGAGTACCCATACAGATCTTTGATACAGCAGTCGATGGCAACATTTTCAGACAATAAGATCTACATAAGGATTTCTGTTTCAGTAAAGAAGTTGCTCGTCATTTTTCTTCCTAGTCTAGATCCAGATTTTTCAGATCCTCTTTTCAGATTTCTGAATTCTTCCGAATTCTGCCATCTCCATAGGCACCCTTGCTTTATTCTAAATACTATGTCAAGGGGCACAAGTCTGTCAATACATACAAAGATACACAAAAGTAAACTTCACAATAATGCAATTACAAGGAAAACCCAGAGCCACAGGGGATATTGGAATGAAATGGGGATACAAGAATCAGAAATGAAGGCAGGGTCTTTCTCCTTTTACATGAGGACACCTCTATCTTTCAGGACCCCCTTGCCTCTCAGGATCTCCCTCCCTCACCCTGCATTGCAGGGAATGCTGGGCGCCTGATACAGTCCTGGCTGATGGATATACATGTAGTTTCTACAACTTGAGCTGATCAGATGGTAGAAGCTGAATAGGTGTGCCCCATAAGCACATGTCTAATGTATTATGATCAAAAGGCTTACCTTTCTATTACCACCGAACCCATTTTATTAAAATTTGCCTCATTGTGCTCTACATATCAGTATACATTATCGGAAACAATATTTCTGTGGTATAAATAAGAAACTTGCCGTAGTTAGGGCTACATGTATTTACCCATGAATTAAATATGATTTTCTCAAAAACAGCTTTGGCAAAGACTGGCCCTTTTGTCGTGAGACTTGGGAGAAAATGACCCTGGACAAAACTGAGCAATCCAGTGCTTTCACAAGACCTACCTGACACAAAGTCCCCAATGGCTGTTACCAGATTTCCAATGTGGATGCCAGATGCCATGTAAGCCATCCACAATGATATCAGTAGTGTCAGGCCCATGAAGATGATTCCTAGGACGGCCACTGCTCTGCATCCATACACCCAGTCTGCAAGGAAGAGTATTCATGTGAATCTGTCAACTGCACCAGTTTAAAAAGACAATGTACCCTTTTGCATTCCCCACTCATTTGTGTTCACAACATCTAAAATTCCAAAACATCACCAACAATTAAGGCTTGCTATTTTTCATTCCATCAGTTTTTTTTCCTGACAAAAGTATCACAGAATTTGCATAAATGTTTGACAACTCAAAAGCAGAGCCACCTTTGTTTCAGCACAACTAATCAAATTAAAAATTGGACAAAGGGGAAGTGAGTTATGAATTTGTTATGGCAACTACCAGCTGGCTCTGATTTTACATATCTGTAAAGATGGAATCTCTATGCAATATTGTTTATGAGACTATAGTTATTTTTGCACTGTCTACTTTCTTGTTTCCTTCAAATTAGAGTTCAAACTTTGATTTGTATTATTTCAGTAATACTGCAGGCCTTGAAAGTTCAATTTTTGTTACTACTTTAATTATTTAAAAAAAATTTCCCAAAATCACACACACAAAAAGACAAAAGATATAATTATTCTTGTACAATGTGTCTAAGAAAGATGTATCAATTTTCATGTCTAAATTGTAATTACTGAAATCACTATGATGTTTCTGAAAATAGCTAAAAACAAACAAACAAAAAAACAAAAAAATAGCCAGTGCACAGGGATTTCCGTTGGCAAATAACCTCTAGTCACTGGGAAAATCACAATGCTCTTAGAATTTCCAAACTCAACATGAAATGACCACCTGGCACTGCAAGGTAACAGTTCTCAGTACTACAACTACATTTTTACAAGAAGTATTTGGCAAACAATTGTTCTAGTTTCAGTAATCCACTAAGGTGAGCAAAATATGTATTTGAAGAAAGAAATTAACTTTTACTGTTCTATGATTTATGAACCCCTTTCAGACTGATGAAAACAAGCATCACTCTCAAAACAAAAACACATGTCGAATACTTTTTTTGATTCAAGAATAGCTGATGCTGGTGTCCATTGGCACTTTAACTTAGAAGCAATTGAGACTATCTACGCTAAAACTCATGCTGGTGGCAAAATTCAGCAAACCACCTCCTGAGAATTTCTGACTTCAGTGTCACTAAACAAAAGGCAAAGAACTGAACTCTAAGCATAGTACTTCGGAACTGACAGCCCACATAAAGATTTGCAATAAACTGAGGCAAGCCCTTTTTTTGGCCTGAATAAAAATTGCCCCTTTGTCCACCATGTAGAACAACTGACCTCAGTCATAGACCATGCTCGTCTACATCTCCCCACAACTGATACTTCCGCATTGAAATGGTGTGGAGAAGGAAAGGAGAGCCTGCTTACACTCCCTGTCTACATCAGCCATACAACATTCAGTTACCACAAATGCACATGATATAATAAAAACCTGTGATATCTACAGGGCCCAGACATGCTTGACCCTTGATGATACGCCAAAGATATCAAAAAAAAAAGGTGGATAATATTGCAGATTTTTCTTATGAATAAAACACAGCAAAAGACTTTAACATGGCAAAAAAACTTTCCAGTGGGATCTAAAAATATCAGTTCTGTATGGAGAGAGGAAAACTTACCAGTATCTCTATCTAGATAATTTAAGTACTCAATCATGTCACGACAGCTGTAGGTCATAGTGTCATCACACACATCCCAGAAACCGATATGCTTTAATTTATTGGGTATCAGTTCTGCAGATGCAAAGTAAGTTGATGCCACTGCCGCTATCCCGCAGAAGAAACCTGAGGAAAAAACGAGACACATTGTTCATAAGGCACCGCACTTGCTTTCCTCTTTTTAAGGTAGGTCTGACAGCTTCTTGATAAGAGAGGATTAGGAGGATTGTTATGCCCTTACAAAAAGCCTAGGGATCTGAGCTTTCTCACTCCACAACCAATACTCTGCATTTGTTTTACATACTATATGAATGATGCTGCCCCCACTCCCCACCCCACTTCCAGCCAAATTAATAAAGTTTATAACAATGCTGTGCCTTCTCAGCTTTGGGGGAAAAAAACAAGACAGATTGCTCATAATGCACCACACTTATTTTCCTCATATTAGCATAGGTCTGATCACTGATGAAACTAAAGATACAAGCAAAACTAAATGGAAGACATATCTGCATATTGGGGAACGGAAAACAGGGATTGATGTTTTAGTCAAGGAAAATTATCAACCAGGAACTAAGAGACAACTAAACTTTAAAACAAAAAAAAACAAAAAAAGATTTAACCTCCATAACATTAACAATCATCACTTTTTTGCAGAAAAAAAAATTTAATTTCTTAAAAACAGTATTCAAACAGTTTTGTATTGATGCACCATGCCTGGCATTGCCTAGTGTGTTAGGATCCAAACACCTGACACAACCACTGTACAACTTACCAACAAACTGCAGCAAGAATGACATTCTCCATGTGACGGATGTTTCCCCAAGACCCATCTTGCTCTCCTCTGTACAGCAACAGCAAGCTTAGAATGATGTAGTGGAACTCCAGAGACCAACTACAGCTGTTAGAAAAATAATGAGATAAATGCATTTCAGTAAACCACAGAGCAATCGCCTATCTCGATATTAGATGGTATTTATTAGATCTTGACATTTAGAGGTGGTTGGATGGATTTCCATACTTTGGTCATCCTACAATATGCTTTTGACCCATACCAATAAGCACACTAAGAAGGGATTATTTTGATGTGGCTGGTATGAAAATGTAGGGTATTGTGTGGGTATTGGGGGTATACACAAAAACAGAAAAGTAGTCATTTTCAAATCTTGCAATCTCGTTTTCCTTGCATGTAGGATGACCCACAAACGGAAATCGTCTGAGTAGTTAATAGCTTACTATCTTTGAAAGCTGTGACTGCCATAAGGGTTATGGTTTTATAGACTAGTATTGAACAGCACAATCTCAAATATCCATTTCGTACTCTCTTCATCTTTCACCCAGAGGCCAGATATGGCTATGAAAACATCTCTCAACAATGGTGTTTGTTTAGGAAGGAATTTTGAATGAGACTCACACCAGTAACTGGAACTGATAAAACTTAAAAATGACCTTACCCCTGACCCTATGCCTCCCTTCAACCCTAAAACTATATGCCCATCTCGAGACAAATGCATTAGTCAAGATGAGTCCCAAACAACCTACCTTAATGTCCACTGAGACACAAGTATCAGGTGTGAGTCTCAAACAGAATTCCTTCCACTGCTTACATTAAGACTAATCCTATAAAGTGTAGTCATTTCATCATTTTGCACATTATGATTAGTCAGATTAGTAGTAGTAGTCATTACAGTACTGAGTCTGGATCTACTAAATTGTTAGTAGGGCTCTCCAAGCAACACTCAAACAAAAGAAACTTGTAGAACAGAAAGAGAATGTGCGTGCGTAGTCCCAGGGAGTGACACTGACTTATTACACTGGGAATATCAAAAAGAAATATCCTTGAAAAGATCATTATCGATAAATGGTGATCACTTCAAAAGTTTCCATTTGGGCACTTCCGCGTTCGGCACAAACAAAACACAGACATCAAATTCTTGCTATCCAAGACGTATAAGTAGAATCGACAGGTATGCCTGATAAAGACTAGTTGCTAACGTGTCTGTTTGGTTTTTCTAGCATTACAGCAAACCAAAATCGTATGGAAATGTCAACAAAAAAAGAGATTGTTACCGCTTTTGAGCTTCAGTGTCCTCGTTCCTCTGAACCTGGTTGTTTTTGATCACCTGTATGGGTCACCGACAATGCCTACCTGGCAATAGGAAATGCACAGGTAAAAATGTTCCAGCAATGAAAAGCCAAATAAGAAAAGGTGATCTAAATACTTTACGACGAAAGCATCGTATTATGCAAGTATTTGATCTGTTCATCATTAAAAAAAAAAAAACAGTTCCTTACTGATTGCATCTGGTGGGCTATAATATTAAAATTCACTCACATTTATCCTACGAAACATTTTCAAAGAGGAGGTGAAAATCTAAAAAAAAAAAAAATGCAAGGGGAGTAATCGTAATATCAAGCTCAAATTTGAAAAGTGACAGTAGTTTTCCTTTAGATGTTTGTTTTTCTCCTCAAACCAAATTCACTTTTTCTTTTTTAAAAAATGCAAAGGAGAAAAAAAAACTTGTAATACTTTAGGCTCAATTTGAACTTACTGAATGGACAAATTGAACAGATAATAAAATATTTAGTGACTCTAAATCTGTCCTCGAAACTTTAAACAACCTTCCACGTGAAAGAAATTGCACAAACTGCACTGACCAGACACACGCTTTTAATTGCTTCCTGTGCTGTCTAAATCACCGTCCAGTGAATTCCTAGCCATATTGACCTATATATACTCACGGTCAAAAGCAAGTATACACGTCAATCATAACCCATAGCAAAAAGCCAACGTGACAAAAGGAGATAGAAACTTTTTTTTTTTTTTTGTCAAACGTGGGGTTTATTTTCAATTAAGTTTAAGTTCACTGGAAAGGAACTTCTGGGGCTTGAGTCTGGGGTCTGAAATTCCACATTTTGTGGAGGAGGGTCAAAACACAAAATCAGAATCAGGTTCCATTAGTGAGTCCCAACTAAACGATGACAAATCTTGGTTGCGAGCCTTCTCCCCTGCATTCAAAGCTGTAAGAGTCGTCACACTTCAAACTAGTATCTTGTGTGTCTTGGACATCATTGGACGTGAAGTCGAAGCAATAGTTCCGTCACCACAAAACCAGCACCAATTAATTCAAGCGTTGACACGGGCATGGAACAACATTCCACAGCTGCAATTAGTAACTCTGATTAATTCGATGCGGAGTAGATGCACCGCTGTGATCAATGCCACAGGAGGACACACAAGATATTAGTTTCAAGTGTGACTGGACTTTTACAGCTATGAATGTGAAGGAGAAGACTCGCAACCAAGATTCGTCATCGTTTAGTTGGGACTCACTCAAGGAAGCTAGTTCTGATTTTGTGTTTTGACCCCAGATTCAAGTCCCAGAAGTTGTTTTTTTCCGTGAACTTAATTGAAAATACAGAAATTCCACGTTTGACAAAAACAGTTTTCATCTCCTTTTGTCACGTTGGCTTTTTGCTATGGGTTATGATTGACGTGTATACTTACTTTTGATCGTGAGTATATATGAATGAAGCAAATGATAAATTAGCAAGGAGTCAGAGATGAACACATAGATGTCCCTTGCACCATAACAATAGCAATACAAACTCAAAGACATAATAAAAAGTGGTTGACCGATGGATTACAGGGTCAGTTTGTCGTGTGGGTAAGAACTATTACAACCAAAATTGAGTAACAGTATAAATCATCTTACAGGACAGGATCAATGCCTGATCTTCCAGTTCAGTACTCTGCATGCACAAGTCAACTTCCACCTGAACAGAATCAATCCACTGCATGAGCCATGCTGTATACACTGTCAAGTCCCCCCCCCCNCCCCCCCCCCGCGTAATAACTGAGCAACAACGACTGAACAATAATGACCACTGATTAGTAATCAGGATACACAGACACTTAAATAAACACAAACCAACAGCTAGGAGATTCACAGCTACACATTAAGATTTTTTGCTTTATAGTTAAAAGCCGTTATAGTTAATAGCCGTTAAAAGGGGGAAAAAAACACAAATATAACAAAAACAAAAAGAGTGGGACGGGGACCCCAGCATTCATCGCCTTAGGATCATTTCAGGATATATGTATATCGGATCACCTAATCACGTGAAGTTGCGGGCGGCACTTTTCCTCATCACATGGGTGAGCCAAGCCGATGGAAACCATCAGTGCCTCTTGACTCGTAGCGACAGCTTCTAACCCGTATATTGACCCGGACTGTCACTGCCAAACTCCACCCCCAACCCTCAATTCCTCTATGGTGGCGTATTATGGGAGGAACCTGGTCAGACCCAAAGCTTTACAGGTTAGTTCGGCATAAACTAACCGTACCAGGACCTTCGTCACACCGGACGTTAACGCCACACCGGAAAAGGGGCCAGTTCCCAACACTGAGCTTCCGCTGGTTGGGTGGTTATGTACTTATAAATTTTCGGGACTTGCTTATATGGCATGCAATGGCGGGTGTGAGAACTTTGTGGGTGTGGAGGTTTAGAAAAATGACGGATATTTATTCTAGTAGTGCTTAAAGCCCTGAATAAATTGGGCAAGATTTTTAAGTGGACCAAACACAATACTTTTGTGTAACTATTTTTTTGCAATGCATCATTTGAATCTTGTAATGATTCAGAATCACAAAAATTATATCTCAAATAGCCGCCATTGCTTTATTCAAGTCATTCCCATCATGCCTTCATGTAACTAGAATCCCGTTAAAACAACAACAACAACAACTGAGTGAATATCGATCAGTTATCACTATGCAGAGTCACACATATAACCCCATGGGAAGATCATAGAAACACATCATGAAGTCACAAATGGCATAACTATGAAAATAGCCTAAGACCACTCATTCTCTCAAAATTTATCTGGCTTTCTTTCCGTCTCGCCTTCTTGGATAAGGCTAAGTATAACTTTATATTTACCCACTGAGAGGAAATTCCTTTTTTTTCCTTAGAAAAAATAAATAAAAGTACACACATATGTTACGACACAGAGGCAAAAACATACGCATGCAAATAAGCCTTCACCTCCCCAGCCACACACTCACACACATATTAACACAAACACACATGCATATACAAGAGAGACAATTTTGTACACAAATAACAATAATAGAGTCTTAAGAGGCTTGGTGTAAAAGAGTTAAACGATATCTCTCTAAGTGTATTTTTTGAGACAGTCATCCGTCGCTGTCCCTTGATCGTTTGTAACGTGAAAACAGGGGTGGCTTTCATTGGCGAGTGAATGTTTGCATTGTTGAAGAGCATTTGTATAAATATCAATCATCTAATGAAGACTGCACAGGATTAACGATTTTTTAAGCTTTGTGATGAATCAGTCGCTTTCTTTGATTCAAAGGTGGCTTTCTCATATTCATCGAAAACGGCACAATTTGAACAATAGTATATCAGCGCATTGATAACTTTTCTTTCTGAACTTTCATGTGCACTCACAGACAATTCCATGCGTGAAAACCAACTTCAAGAAAACATTAATGAATTTATTAGTTGAAGTAAACTAGAGTAAACTGAATATTGTTTTGGGAGGATTTCAATATGTGTGCCATCTTACAACATGCTTCTGACTAAAGAGACTAAAGGGTATGATTTTACTGGTGTTGGTATTAAAGAGAACGGGTTTTTTTGTTGTTGCTGTTGTTTGTGGGGACACACAAAGAACGAAAAGTGTAGTTTTCAAATCTTACAGTCATGTTTTTCGTTGCATGTTGTAGGATGGCACACATATGGAAATCCTCCCATTTTTTGTTTCCCTTGAAAGCTGCTGACAAAAGCTGCTCAAAGAAACACGCAAAAGGAAACCTGCCACCAGCAGGAGTTCGAACTTGAGACACTTCACACGGAAAAATAAACGCTTTATCTCTCTGCCACAGAGCTATCGAACCTAAATATTAACCGCTGGTATCAAATATGGAAGGATTTCCATATATGGTAACTCCTACAACTACGGTCAGTACCTTAATTCCGAATAACGTACTAATATAACCCTAACCCTAACCCTACCCTCAACCCTAACACTAATGCCCATCGAGACAGGAGCATCAGTCGAAGCAAGCGTAACTCCTTATCGCCAGTTACCACATATGGAAATCCTCCCTTAAATATTGACTATTCGTCTACGAAAGGATCTTTCGTTATTCATATTCGCGGTCTACACAAACGAAGACAACACGAGAAAAAAAAGGCAACATCAACTTTAAAGAATGATCTGAAGATACACCGTGTTACATTTTCTAATACACCAATGCACAGCATGCACGTAGCAGATTCATAACACTAACAATCATTATGGAGTAACTCACTACAAATTCAGATTCCTTCTGCCCATTCTTAGTGACTAGAGGCCGTCAAGACTGTTTAGCTCACAAACGAAAAAGCACGTCAGTAAACTAAATTTTGTTGCTGACTATAAATCAGAATAGAAAAAAAAATTGGCTGTTCAGATAAACTAGAACATTACTAATTTGTTATAAGATAAACAGAAAATATAGAACAGATTTAAACAGTGGGGTATTTATTGCAGACCATGCTAAGACACTACAATATTCAAGGTATTTATTGAGCTTATTTACTTTTCTGGCCTGATTTGATGCGTCTGTTTAAGGAACGTAGAAAGAGAAGATTTAGGCTCTTAGTCAATAAATTGTGCAGAGTGAGTGTGAAAGAAAGAAAGAAAGAAAGAAAGAAAGAAAGAAAGAAAGAAAGAAAGAAAGAAAGAAAGAAACAAACAAACAAACAAACAAACAAACAAACAAACAAACAAACAAACAAACTTAGAGGTCTTAGTCAGATGCATCCTTAGTGAGTGAGAAACAAACAAAACAAACAAACAAACAAACAAAACTTATAAAATTTGAAAGACACATCGCCCTCAAGGAAGAAGGAGAGACGGAAGGAAAGGATGAACTAAAGATAAAAAAAAAAAAACAGAATGAAATCGCTGACTTACATGCAATGCTCTCAGCCGCACACCGCGACTCACAATCTCGATCATTCATAAGAATAGCTCTCGTAAGGGTCACATAAACTCTCTGAAGTAAAGCCCTAAAATCCAGTACACAGTATAAACATGATTACTATTTACACTAAGAAAATTTGCGAATCCACTTCTACCCATCGTTGAGCGCATGTTTAAAAAAAAAAAAGCAGTTTTCTTGAGTAACAAGTCACAATGTATTATCATAAAACAGTTTAGACCCAGACTAGACTAGGAAGGGAAAGTAACATCAACGTCCTACCTGTATCCTGGAGAACAGTGCGATAACCACGGGAAACTCCGAAAACAGGAGTAGTGTAGCTAACGCAATACGTTAAGTAATACTGTATATGGATTATGCATATATAGCCACAAGGGTGATAAGGAGATCTAAACCTCCCCCCGCCTACTTTCATGTATCAACTGTTCATCGCCTCCCCCCTCCACATCACCCCTTTCCCCATCCACCTCGTCCTCCACCCCGATCCTTGCTCACCATGACTTCTCACCCCTCAATCCAAATTCTGCTTCCTGTAATTTATGTAACATCACTGAATGAATCCCTCCCTCCCCTCTCCCCCTCTTTTTTTTTTCCTCAACAAACCATTCCTTCCCCTCACGTGCCCTTTCTCACTATCCTCCTCTCTCCCCCCC
>JAWQUT010000047.1:2076766-2097387 GCA_033807755.1 Ellobium chinense | reverse complement strand
ACCTTTCCAACTTTTGTATATAATTTGCATTCTTAGGGCTACAGTATAATGTCTGCCCTAACGTGCTTTAACCATTTCATGAGCGGTGATTGAAAGAAAGAAAGAAAGAAAGAAAGAAAGAAAGAAAGAAAGAAAGAAAGAAAGAAATTCTACATGAGGCAGACTCGTCGCTAGAAAGAAAGATAGATAGATAGATAGATAGATAGATAGATAGATAGATAGATAGATAGATAGATAGATAGATACAGCCTGATTGCCTGAGGCCAAGTGACAATAACAATCACAATAATACAAAGTTCATTAAGCTCAGAATAACAATCAGCAGTAAAAAGCAAATGTAACAATAAGTATGACTTTATAACCATTATTATTAACCATTATTTCATTCGTTCACTCATTCAAACCACTCTAAGCTACTCTTCGTATATTTGCTCCTATTCCCTCACACTTCTCTCTTTCTTTCTCTCTCTCTTTCTTTTTCTCTTTCTCTTTATCTCTCTCTCTCTCTTTCTCTCGTTCTCTCTTTCTCTCTCTCTCTCTCACACACACACACACACACACACACACACACACACACACACATACACACACACACACACACATACACATACGTACACACATACACACACAAAATCTACATTCACACTCACATAAATAGATAATATACGTACATGATGCATGCTGACAGCACGTCATGTCATCCATTCTTCATAAATAAAATATAATTTTGAGTCACAGGGAAAGGATTGGAAAAAAAGAGTCTCTTGTTTCGGTCACAATCACAAAACAAAGCAGCCAGCAAGAGTAGCATAGAACTTCTATAAGTTCTATGATTTTATTCCTTGCCTCAGAATGACGTACCCCTCACCTCCCCCCTCCCAACCCTCTTTTCTCACTCCCACCTTCCTCTCTCTTTTCTGGATAAGTCAGGAAATGCCTGGCATGAGATCAAAGGATCAAAAGGACAAGACAGAGCTGAAGTGATAGTTTCAGCGGGCCTTAAGCAGGATCAAAAAGTTTGTACGCCTTGTTTAGTTCATATTGTGCATTAGAGTGAGTGACAAGTGTCACAGATGTGACAAGCACATGGTGACACAAGTAAGTTCCGCTCACATTTTTTTTTTTTGTAAACCTAGGGTTTAAAAAAAAAACAGGTCTATGTAATATATGAACCTGAGATTACCGATATATCGTCGCATTTTATCCAATACAAATTACTAATCTGAAATGTTTTGTAAAATTTTCAAACATCACACTTTAATATAATATTTCACCTTCAAGCCATTTACAAGCATTGACAATACCTACGACTTTGGCGCGGTTAGCTAGTTTTACTCGTCGATAACCTGAAGGGCCCTACGACTATCTCACAGATCCAGCTGTCCCATTTGCACATTGTATTGTATCTATAGCTGTATCGAGAAGGAACTATTAAAAAGAAAGGTGGCATGTAATCTGAGAGGAATCTAGATTAGCCGCTGTGGGTTTGGGTTTTTTTTGCGCAAGAGCGACAAAACCTTTTCCGTAAACGGTTTCCAGGGTTGTTTCTCAGGGCTGCTAGACTTGGCTCTTTCGGAGACAGATACCAGATTTTTGGCTCTTTTTTAAAAAGCCACTGGCTCTCAAATATTTTAACTGACTGACTTTTGGCTCTTCTTTTTTTTTGGTTCAAGCGGACTTTAGATCAATATTGACTAATCTTCTATGTAAAAAGCCTTCATACTTCTCTAAGAACTAGATTACCAAAAAATTCACCCTTGCTACGCCCCTGGGTAAAATACATCTGCCCATATGTTCATAGAAATACGATTGGATGGTCCACCTTTAATAGACTTTAATATATATGGATCTAGCTAAGGTCTGAATTTCATTCCCTTTACCTCCGTTCCTATGGGTATTTTTCCCATCACACGAAGTCAGTTGAACAACTACTACTCCAGTCATCATTATCATCATTATCATCATCACCATCATCATCATCACCATCATCATTATAAAATAAATAGAAAATATTAAAACACTACTTCAATCAGGTATCAGCAGCTTTTAATGAATTTTTTTAAAAGCTAACATGTAAAACAATCTAAACATTTCGGCAAACGCCTTCTTCATCTCCATTTTCATCATTATCATCTTTGTCCCTGCAAAGGACTAAACTCAAACAATATTGATAAGAATGGCAATGAGACCGCAGAATAGATGTCAAAGATCCTTTAATAGCCATTGCCAGTTTGTGGCGAAAAACCATTATCTGCGTTTGACTTATCTACACTCAAAATACAACCCTAAGCACGTGGCAGCAAGCACTGTCGTAAACAAATATGGAAAAGGGGGGGGGGGGGGGGGGNGGGGGGGGGGGGGGGGGGAAGGGGGTGAGAACAATGTTGTTCAATGTACTTCTGTAGATTTTCTTTTTCTTATGCGGGTATGACTAAAGGCTTTACATCCGGACATCTAGTTAGAAATAACCACTAACAACATACTATTATCTGAACCTGGGTTTTCCCGTTAGCTTATTTATTTGTTAATGGGAACAGACACACTTCGGGGACTCTGATTTTGGCCATTATGACCATTCGAGCTCCTCAAACCGATGTTTAAATCTCATAAACAAGATGTAAATTGCTGCCACGTGATGTGACAGTGGCTAAGAGAAGACCCCTATCTAATAATTATCCGACATAAAGTGGATGCCAAGGCGGTTTGAATCGACTCGTAACATGTAGCCTTTTACAAAACAGCGAGCAGAGAGAAAGGCTGCAGAGTGGTGAAAAAGTAAACATTCATCCTCTTCACCGTTGTGGAATCAACTTGACGGTCTAGCACTTGGAAAGAAAAGAGAACATACTAGACTGTAGAATCTCTCTGGTTTTATTAATAGAACCAGTACAAAAGCCATAATGGATGATTAATTATTTCGTACTTTAGTAAATGAAGTAGCCGTGCTGTGATCTAAGTAGATGTTTTGAGAGTAATGGATAGAGGAGGACATTACAAGTGGGCATAATTGAATACAAAGTTCGTGGCTCTATACGAATCATGAAATTAGGATTCGGATTTGGCGAATCCAAATTTTGGGATTTGAATTTTCGAATGTTCTTACAATCTTACATATTATACATATCATGGGTGATGACCCAGATCGGTGCTTTCGGGGCAAGCATGTCTGGTCGTTTTGGTCTTGCAGCCTGTAAACATCAGGTGTTCACTATGCCAGACATGAAACATGACGATGACGAGGTTAAATGAGGAAGATGTCATGCCCCTACTCCGGCCATGTTAAAACGCACCGAACGAACTCACTCAAGTTGAGGTCACAATTCCTTAATTTTCATTAGCTGTCTCGTGACCTGAATTAGAAATTCGAAATCTGGAATACGATTCGTGCTCAGCAAATCTGGGGTATCGAATCTGCGAATCTCGAGCTTTTGCTTGTGTCCATCCCTATTGTATTAGTCGCCAGGAGACTCCGCTTCACAGTATCTTTTACTGAGGAAAACTGTTGTCTCAGAGTATCAGCCAAGTGTTTTGCCTGCTGCCATTTTGAGTCTTTCAACTCACAGCAGTTGGTCGTCGATGGTCCAAATCTCCATTAACAGAGTATTAATTGTCTTGACTTTAGCGCGTAACTCAGACAGCTTTTTGCAATCGTTTGAGCCAGAATACTTTATGTCCGTTGGTCAGCGTAGTCCTTGGAATCTGAAGTTTTTTGGATTTTTTTTGTTGTTGTTGTTGTTGTTGTTAAGAAAGTGAACTAAAATGACGTTTTCTTACTCCAGTCTCATTTTCATGTTTGGCATAGTGAACGCCTCATCTGGACAGGTTGCCAGACCCAAAGCACCAGACACGCTTTCTTCGAAAACAGCGAGCCATGTCAGTGAAATGATCACTTATAATACTGTTGGGGAAGAAACTTTGAAAGAACTGAAAATGTCTGGAACAGCGACCATATCTTCTGGTGACCCCTCATGGACACAGGATGCAGGACCAAGAAATGTCGGCACGCTATTCTCAAATGTACCGACCCAGAATCGTGAAACTCTGAATAAATAAAATATGCCTGTCAGTGTGACCAACACCTCTATAGAGGATTTTTCCGGAGTTTTAATGATGTTGCAAACATGCCCGGACAATCATGTCGTAGTCACTAGCCCAGATCCTGTTAGTCTCACTACACAATAATTAAAAAAAAAAAAACCAACTATAACGAGCGATAGTCTCCTATTGGTGACCTGACTGATACTGATAGAGACATATGTCTCCATGTGAACCTCAACATTTTTTTTTTCCAGACCTGCCTATGAATTGTGCTAAAGGATTGCGTGTTGTCACATGCTAATCACAGCGTTTTGGTAACAAGTATGGTAGTCTCCTGCAGATCAGGGCATTTCGCGACATTCGGGAAACAACTTCCAGTGCTCCTAGAGATACCCGTACTAGATTCTGTGGGTTTGGCTGACACTTGTTCCACATTGTTCACACTTGTCACTTTTTGCAGAATATTGCTCTGCCCCCTGCCCCTNTTGACGCTTTTGCTGCAATTTGGTAAAGTTTTGCAAATTTAGACATTGTCTACAAATCTGGTGCGAAGTCTGCGGATTTTGATTGAAAAATGACTTTTTTTATGCCATGTGCGCCCCATTCCTTCAACAGGAACACAGAAAATGTGCCCCATTTCTACACGTTAGCAATGTTACCGTAGTAAACAATGTGATGGGGGATAAATATAACCAAATTCCGAAGCTATTTTTTTACAAAATTTTTGCAGATTTTGGCGCAAATTTTATCATTTTTTGCATGTAAATTATTTTGTCATTCTTAGTGCAGGTTTTGGAGGTTTGAAATGCAATTTTCCGCAGGGACAGATTGCTTCTACTTGGATAATGTCAATGTGCAGTAAGTGCTAATTAAAAAACAAAATGTCTCAACACCACTGTCATAAAAACTATAATAATATCCACTCCTTAAGAGTGCCAGGAAGTCAAAGGGCCGATACATTTGTTAGACAGGGGTATCTTTCTCTGAAGATCTTCTGTTGCCTCGCTCTCCGAGTAAGAGTTTCCTAGTTATTTTCTATGGAGTTCAGTTTATGACAAAAACAAAACAAAAAAAAATGAGTACAGATCTGATTCAAAAGAAAAACACACACTCAATTTAGAGAACGTGATAAAACAATTTATTTCCAGTCCTTGTTAGGTAGGTATGTTCTACATACCTCCAATCTTCCACCTTCATTTTTATTTGTTCTTTTTTTAATATAGTGCTGGACTGCTAATATAAATTAAATATAAAATTTCGTTACAAATCTAGCAAACAATCAAGAGTACACAGATACAATAATTAAAGCTAAACATCCTTATCTGGCTAGCAAAGAGAAATTGAAAAGGAATAAAAATAAAGTTATTCTGGCTTTGAAATGACAGATCAGTTCCTCTTATCTCAAAACTGCAATAAAACACAATGTGCCCATATTTGAAAATTTATCCCCAAAACAAGAATAGCAGAGTACAAAGTACAGGTATATAAATGGTAAATCAGAGTGGAAGAACCCAGACTAATAGAAATTCAGACCTTGAATTCCTGGGAAAAAAAAAATTACACACAACCTACTTTTACATTGACACACTACAATGTACTTCTAAACATCATCTGCTTCTAGCATAAAAAAAGCAACAGATTTTGTTAACAATGAGTCACTATGGGTCAGTTCCATGCAAGACTGTGCACTCAGATGCTCAACTGATCTCCCTTTCTACAGCTTTCGCGGGGGGTTTTTATAACTCTGTTTATTCGCAACTCCGTGACAGCCTGATAAACAATTTACAGCATGCCAAAAACAGCTTTTAATGATTCAGTCAACAATGCTTAATCGCAACTCTTCAGTATCATGAAAAAAAGTTCTGATTCAAAGGATCTGCAGTTTTCCAGTGACTGCTATAGAGAAATACAGCATTTTGTTATGTGGAAAATATTGCTATCATATTAAGCACAAGTTGCAATAATGCGGATTACAAGTAAGTAGAGCTAAATGTGCTGGTTATTTTAATTCTTCTTTAAAATTTTCTATATGTATTTAGAGCAAACTCTTCTCTCAAACATCAGATTACACGCATTTTATATGTTTTGTTGAGTTTTAAGCCTTTCTATGAGCATGTATTAGGGTCAGTGTTGCCACCAGTGACACACATCATCTGTTTATCATCAGGGACATAAGAATGAAAACACAATGTCATGTGATAATCAATTGAGGCCTGTGACTGAAACGAAGGGAAAGCATTTCATTCACATTTTCCTCAGTCCACCCATCTGTAACATGGGTACCTGGCTATAGGCAGTGGAAGATACTGTCAGAATGCTAGTGATCAGCGCCTATAAATGACAGCGGCACTGTATGCTCCCCAGGGAGTCAAGAAAGTCCTAGAGTGATCAGGTCTGCTGGGGGTAATAATAGTGTGAAGTCGCATGAGCGGGCATTAGCCTGAATATAAGACTTATAAACTGCATTATTATTATTATTATTATTATTATTAGTGTGATGATCGCTGTAAAGGTAAATACATTTGATTCTGCTTGATTACAACTTTCCTATGATCGCACTGCTCTCCAAATATCACGAGTGTATTTTCTATGTAAATATCACTGAATAATCCTGACTTCCTATAACCTTCTCTAAGCTCCCGAGAATTTGAAACGATTAAGTGGAGCTGAGTGTGCCTGTTAGACTGGGCCAATATGTAATCATTTACCTAGGCACTCTTATTATTACTCATTTCCCAGTTTCATGAGTATTTCTGACAGTAACCAGGAAGTAATTATCATCTTTTCATATATTCATGTCAATCATCGGAGGTAAACTACAAATGTATAGGCTACAGAAGTAACGACTCCAAGCGAGAGTGCAAAACCACACAAACCAACACCTCTTTGACGAATCACAGAAAGCATTTCACCTAGAAGAGTCTTCCTTCAGTTAACTAAAGTATGAATCTAATAGCTGTATATCATACTGACTGTACCGTTCATCTCATCAATAATCAAGCATTAAATTAATGCAACAATAAGCACATTCTTGGATTTTTATGTATTGCATGAAAGGCTGAGCTTCCCCCCCCCCNCCCCCACAAAAAAAACAACAACATTTCACTGTGTATTATTTTTTTCAAAATTATTATTCCAAAATAATATCTTGATCCTTTTACTCGCACCCGCGGGTTGATCTTGTAACATCAGCGACGAAAATGGCGGATCAGTCAACACCCACTTAGGAAAGCTTTAGCTTAGGTTTCATATCACATGAGAGACAATCTACATGGAATGGCCCAATGACAATAGTATGAATCCACACACTGACAATATGAAAAATCTGTACACACAGATGCACAGTATTGCTATTTTGCTACTACTGTGACTGAATTTGTGCTTTACATCACCAGTGCACAGAAACACATGAAAAAAACAAATATTGTTTCAAATCATTCATATTTAGTATTCATTATTTACATGCCCCTACAAAGGGACAAGATCCCAAACTGTGAGAGGAAATATGCAGTAAACAATACAACACAGTCTTGCTATCAACAACACATGAAAATATGTAGACAGCAAGAGATATAAAATGAACACCATACATAAACCCGCCGGTGAAATATAACTAAAAATCTGAAATTTCAATCCTGTTTCTGTCTTATGGGAAACTGACATTGGGGCCATGCAGTGAATACTTGGATTGTTGCGCAAAGTGCTTCAATTTAAAATTTCATGTACCTGAACAATGCTCTTATTTGCAGACCAATTTTAACATAAATATATGTTTCAGTTAAGACAAATGGACATAGATACCTCATCAAAGTTTGAATTATTTCTGTTCAAGCAGTTTGCAAAATATCACCTCAAAAAAAGCCATTATATTTTAGTTGAAACCAACAATATAATGAGTGTAGTCAACAGTTTTGTTAACTTTTTCACATCCTGTGGTTTGCTCTCCACATATTCTCTGTTGATTCTGTTTTTAACTTGCTTGGTGCTTTGATGTTACATTTTGCAACTTTGCTGTTTACGGTCTCAAAAGAACAACAACAAATAAAAACTTATCATCAGAGGGTTTATGCACAAAGCCCATTTTACAATGCCATGAAAACTTCAGCAGAGATTCCCACTTCAACAAGTCAAAATGCCACAAAACTAACAAAGACAGCTTTAAGACGAAGATACATGTATTTCTAAACATCCAATTTACGGGTTGGAAACAAATCACATTTTCTGAACTGTGAGATAAATATGTATTCTTTCTATTGGTTACACTCTCTGTAATAAAAGCCTCCTCTGCCCTTCTTTCCAAGCTTCAGAAAGCTCACATGGTAACAAAGCACATCATAACAAGACAATGACGGCAACCATTCTAGGCTCTCATGCCTGCATCACACTGCTTCTCTCAAAGCATCTGGCACAGTCTATTCCCTCTCCCTCCGACTTATTCTTGTTCAAATTCTACTGGCTCATGCTCTTACTCTAACACTTCTACCACTTTGACTTCCCACAAAGAGGTGTGCCAATTAAAATTAATATAGTGTCTGGCAAATAAGCAGGGTAGACAACGATTAAAACAAACCCCATGAGACTAAAGACTTACCATCGATTAAAAAGAGTTTCAGTTTGGAAAGCAAAGCTTAAACAGAGGAAAATAAAATTGTTTCCTTTTAGTCTTAGCAGTGCTTTTGGCTTTACTATTTTACTGTAACCGTTGTCTAGTATAATTTTGTAATCCCTCTCCACAGATGCAGGACATTAGACTGGTCAAGAACAAATTATGCTGACACAAATATTGATTTTCTCTTTGGTTGTTTTGATGGGATATTGCTTATTAACAAAACATGTGTTGGTTTTTGTCTATTTCTCTCTTTAAAGATACACTGCCCCATTCTCTCAAGCACTTTCAATGTGTTATTATGCTCTTCCTTCACCATGAAAGAATGAAATATTTAATGCATAATCGGAGCGCCATTTGTAATATTTTGTAATCCCTCTTCACAGATGCAGGACTTTAGACTGGTCAAGAACAAATTATGCTGACACAAATATTACAAACTTATAATGAATGGTATCAAAACTAAGCATCAGTGAAAAGATTGATTTTTAATGACCAGGATTCTTTCTCTCTCTCTCTCTCTCTCACACTCCTTCAACACTGAAACTGATTCATTGCTTCATGATGAATAAAACTACTACTTGTTACTTAACTTACGTCTGACTAGAGTTTTTTGATATGAGATCCGGAGGTAAGCTATGATAACATTTTTAATATCAAGATGTGCTTCTGATAATAATAATTATTATATTCAGGGTGGAGCCATTTACTTGCTTATGCTATCTGCTAAATTTTTTTTCTTAATTATAAATAGAAAGTTTGCTCTCTGCTCAATCTCTCATTTTTGTCTCTCAATCACAATATTCTTCAGTAACACAAAGGACAGAAATATATACATACAATATGTGTATTATGCCACTAAATTGTATCTTCTTCTCAAAATTCCCAATTAACAAACCCAGCATTATTCTAAAGCATTTTGTAAAACCAAAATGATGGTTAGGTCTGATTGCAAACTACACTTGGTACAAAACTTCTGACTGTCCAGTGAAATTTGTTCTAAGTATGTTTGTGTGCAATCTGCTTGCTAACTCCGATTTTATCACAACATACCACCGCTCGGAAATAATAATGTCGTAAGTCCTTCAAGTCATTATTGGACTTACAACAGAATTAATCCGGGGCGGTGAGATATACATCAGTTCATTGCATATATCATTATAGAAACTTGGTTTTGGTATTTAAAAGCTTGCTGCAAGCAATCGCAATTCTTAGCAATATTCAAAAATCAATATCATTCATTTCTATGCAACACCATAGCAAGTGTTCATATTATTCAAAGATCACACAGAGGTATTCCAGAAGCAAATCGGTGCTAACAAAAAAATTGACCTATCTTATTTTCTTAGATATTTTGAAAAAAGAAATTACACAATGCAAAGGGGGCAAAAAGTGAATTTGACCTAATTTGGCATCTAAAATCTTCTTCCATAAGACAGCAATGTAGAATCTCATGTCTTAAAACCTCTATTCTAGAATTCTTTGCCTCCTGATTGCAAAACTCTTGTGTCTAAGATTAACTGATGAAACTGTCAAAGGAAGGTAAGCTTACTGTTTTTTGGTCTCTTCTCTGTCAGAAAGAGCATAAATATTATTACGCTTGCCTAAATCTCCTCACCACATCCACCAGATCTCCTCCACCAACACTTTTTATATGATGTCTGCAAACCCCATTCATTTCCTCTGGTATAAGTAATATATCAACACCCCTTTATCAATATTCCGTGCCACTTGAGTGGTCTTGACAATGGCATGGTCATCTCTTCACTATAATATACATCTGATTTAATGATTAGAGCACTTTACAATATTATTTTGAACCTGTATTATAAAAACTCAAACAATGGGCCCAGGCCATCCAGGAGCAAAACAAACAAATTCTGAATCTATTATTGCAGATCAAACTGGTCACACTGTAATACAGAGCTACTGGTAAATATGTAGTAAACAATCACTGATAATACTACTCCAGGGGCCCAGAATTCCAGAATTTCAAAAAATTCCCAGAAAAATAGCATCTGTAGTCATGATGCAATGATTGTTCGCAAGGGAGATAAAAAAAAAATAGAAAAGTTACTGGCCTTGCATGACTACACATATATTATGTCCCTTGTTCGCTACTATGTGGCTGTGGAAGCCTAAATATACTGTATTACAAAATTGCAAAATAAGCAAGAAAATGTTTAAAATTATGTACACAGTGGTAATATGGAAGAAATTACTAACAACTTGTGCATTGTGCATCCTGAATCAGTGTTCAACCCTAAATCTTTCATCGTCTATTCCAAGCTCTTCAATGTCACTATTCAGTTATGTTGACAAAATGCCACTTTTTCCATAAAGATGTTGAGGAAATGCCACTTTTTTATAAAGATGTGAGTGGCACAGAAGCACACAAAAAAGCTTTCAGAATACACCCAATTTCACAATGCAAAGTGAGGTCCTTGCCAAACAATGTTTTGGAATGCTTAGTCTACATCTGATTCCATATACAGCAAAACTGAGAACTCATTATAAAGCTTAATATCTTTGGAGTTGCTATGGAAAAAAACAAACAAGAACAAGAAGGTTTAACTATCTGACTACAAGCTCTGGCTTCCTGTCTCTTGACATCACTTTCATTGAAAAGATATCAATTCGAATACCAATCTAGCAGTCCTGTATAATGGACAAAGTTGAAGGAGATTCTGAAAAATGGTCAAGATGGTCTGACCAAAGTCAGAAAAAAAGAAACTCTTTCAGACCATGAAAGATAAAAAGAACATGTATGTTGGTAGATTATAAAGACATCGCACAATTATTTCATGAAATTAACCAACTTCATCATCCTGCCCTTCAATATATAAATCATTCCTGGGAAGCCAAAATGCACCCTCAATATTTTGCCATTTCAAACGCTCTGTAAAAAGTTCATTATGCAAATCAAGGGTGTTTCTATTTCCTCTTTGAACACATGTACATATTTAGGTTACACAGATTGCACTATCGGAAAGCATCACAATTTCAATTTCCAAAAATGCAAATCCAGCTTTGGTTACTGTTGCCAATTATCCTGAAAGTACATAGCAAACTTATATCCCTCCATTTCGTGAATATTAGAAAACACGTCACCTCTCCCACTTCCATCAAAAGCAATCAATATACAATGCTGGCCTGTAGCAGAACAAGAAAACTCATTTACCAGAGTCAGAATTTTACAGGAGACTCAGAAAACTTCTGCATAGAAAACTTCTGCATTCCACTTCACTGTATTAATAAAGCAAAGGTGCACATAGTTGGCTTTCTGGGGAAGTACAAAAACCATGAGAGAATACCCCAGATGGAAACGGCAGAGAACATCAAGCACTTTGCTGAGGGGTCAAAAAGTGAACCTGATCTTGTTTGGCATATACAATACTTTCCAATGTAAAACCTCATGTGCTAAAACCTCTAGAATTCCTGGTCACTCCTTGCAAAAATCTGGCCCTCACTCTACAACTCCATTTTACAGTCAAACTTCATTATACTGCCCCCCTAAACCACACCCCCCTCCTTATAAGGCCATACATGGCTAAGTTTCCACCTATGAACAGACTAATGTGTTAGAGAACAGACAGACTGAATCCATGTTACTCCCTCCACTCCCGCCCCCCTTTCTAGCAACACCCGAACTTTTCTCTTCTCTTATTAACCCTTGTAAAACTGACCACTTTATACCTCCAAGATAGCATCGACAAGGCATTAAGTTTTGTTGTTCGACAGCAGCACAATGAAAACAGCCTTGCTAGGCCTTGTCTGACCTAGATTTACACAGTAGTACTAGTACTTAATGTACTTATTCTTGACATGCACAAAAATTTTTGAATGTCTGTGCCTGCTTGGCCTTGTTGTGCTCTCATATTATACAGTGATCTATTTTCGGCTACAATTTAAGCAGGTATTTGTCAGAGTAGCTACTGCAGTCTGTACTTGGAATGCTTGCTGTATCAAGAATATTTTTTAAATGTATGTCTATATTATGCAATAAGTATGTGCGGGTGTGTATGTTTATGCTTGTAATATGGCTGATGTTTAAAAGGAATGTATGCGATGCAATGCGCCTCGAGCTTTTCGGGGGTGAGGCACTAAAAAAATTCTCTTTATTATTATTATTATTATGTCTCATGTCTATTTTGAACATGCTGTAGTGTTGATGGATAGTCACTTTGTAGGATTTAGGCCCATCTTTAGGTCAAAGGGCCACAGACAGCACTGAGTGCAATGGAAGGACTATAACAAATCGCTTAACAACACCTTTCATATACCTAATCTCTATCTCATAGTGCGACTCACCCCCACCCCCCAACCACCCCCTCTCCAACCCTGTGCCTCTTATCTTTATCAGATATAATAAAATGCCTGATGCAAAGCTATCTTGCAGCCAGTAAAAATGAGGAATTGAGATATGAGGCTAAGAAAGTGGTATCGGCCTTCAAAAGCACAGTTCTGTTTGTTGCAGTGATCAAAGGTAAAACATTTATGCACACAAAAATGTTGATTTTGTTAGTGAATACTTTGTAGTTTTAGATAAATCAGACATTTTGTAAAGCAGATTAGATGGCTTATAAATTTGAACTCTCTTCATGAATTTTTCTGCACTGTTTTTTCATTGGATGAGGGTGACCCCGTGCCACTTCAAGCACCTCTATCTCCAACCAGTACAATCTCAGGTCAACAGGTTTTTTTGACCTGATAAAAGGACACACATTAAGATTCTATATCGTACCATTAGCCTGATGTAGTCAAAAAATGACTTAAGCCTCATGTTGACTGGCTGCAAAATATATGAATATACATAATGCTATCCACATTTTTGGCAGTAGTCAGCAACATCATATCAGTATGAAAACATGACAATATGCCAGCAATATAGGACTGACAAACTTAAATAAGCGCGGTGGATATGCAGCTGCAGGGACCGATTGTTCTTGTGTAAACAACTAGTTGGACTCTGCTCAAACCCAAGTCATTCTGTTCAAAACATTACCCTCATAAACCTTGTTTCCATTCACAGGAACTTTTCTGAATTCAACCATGACTTGTGATGTAAATTTCATCATTAATGAGTTAAAATAAGCATGACAGCCCTAAGAATTAATACACTGTGTGTATTTATATGCATATTTAGGTTAATCCCACTTAATCACAACTTCTCAAGAGCATGGAGATGATTATGATTAAAAGGAATGACAATAATCCAATGACTTTTATACCCAAATACAGTATTTCGCTAGGAGTAAGATGCTGTGATTAAGCCAAAGTTGTAATTATTCAGATTCCAATTCAGTGGAGTCAACTGTATCATGTTGATACTTCCTTTTATCGTTCTAAGTGTGCAACTTGTTGTGGAAACACCATATTCCAAGTATATATCTGCTGATTCATCCTCTATGCAGTGGCAATTTGTGATTCTTCAAACCTACCCATGTATGCCCCTCTTTTTCATATGAGTGGACCAACAAGGACACACATGACTGTATTATGTGCATAGGGCAAAATTTGAATGGCAATTTGACAGCATACAACAAGGCAAATAAAGGTGTGTGAGTTTGGCTTGTTCACTATATCTTTTTTGACCAAATTCTTTATTTCCTTAGCTAATTCTACCCAGCACGGCATGGGTTGCATTTTCTGAAGAGCTGCTACTGCACCTATGCTAAATATATTTCCAATATCTCTGATAGCAGTCAATTACTCTGAATCTAATACACTGTATTTCTGTCTCTTTTGTCATCATCATCGACAAAAATTCTGTTTCACTAAAATGACTCAGGTCTGGGCAAAGTCTTTAATACTTAGTAATACTAATAACAAACAACATGAAGATCATACCTCCTCTTTCACAACTGCAAGTACATAATCAGGTTTTCCAGGTCAATAAGTTATATATGAAGTGGTAATCTCTGCCATCATTTTTAAAAATACAGTATATGCAGTTTTGGGTGAAACTGACTTTTTAAACCCACGCAAAGGACCAAGGCATGGCTCATTTTTCTATCTGAGTTTCGTACCTTTGTCACAAAAAATGNAATAACAAACAACATGAAGATCATACCTCCTCTTTCACAACTGCAAGTACATAATCAGGTTTTCCAGGTCAATAAGTTATATATGAAGTGGTAATCTCTGCCGTCATTTTTAAAAATACAGTATATGCAGTTTTGGGTGAAACTGACTTTTTAAACACACGCAAAGAAAACCAAGGCATGGCGCATTTTTCTATCTGAGTTTCGTACTTTTGTCACAAAAAATGACAAAGCTGTGTCTAAATTTGTATATACGGTTTTTGAGATTGTGCACCCCTTACTAACAAAAATACAGTATATGAAGCTCTCCTGTAAAATTCTCAAAACTGCATATACTGTATTCTTAAAAATGACGGCAGATCTTGATACACAGAATACACCTGCTTGAAGACTTTATTTTGCACCTTATCCAACTTGTAATGGATTAACAGATACTGTACATCACGCTTCATGTGATAAATTTTCCAATTCAAGGATGGCGTTCACTTCATACCAATCTACCCAGTCTCTTGCATATGCTAAAAACAGCAATGATTTTAAAAAAAAAACAAAAAACTCATATGATTTGTGCAGTGTTGTCTGCATTTATTTCTCTACTGATTTCACTCAAATTTGCTTTATGAGTCACAAATTCACTGAAACTGACCCTTCTGTTTAGCAGTACTGCATCATCTGCCTCTAAAATTATAGATTACTGATTTTCCCACATCCCTATACCCTGCTCCATTTTCTATATTAGCGTCAATATGGGTGATGTCACTTCCCAGTGTGCTGACTGCAGCCAAGTTGGCAAATTTGACAGCTTTTAAAGGACATTAGCATCAGGAAAATTTGGTTGGCAATTTGCCTTTTTTTTGTCTTCTTTCGCAGTATAATGTTTATTTATGATGACACTTTTAAACACAATAATTACTTAAAGAGGAGTCATGAAACTGCCTGGAAATGTGGTTTAGTCACTTGTTTCAAAGAAAACAGGCCCATAAGTTGGTAGGTGCTTGGACAAGGATATGTTGTAAACCTTAGCTTCTGTTCTCCTAAGTCTATTAAGTAAAATGTATACAATTATGCAACACCCATTTTTGAGAACAAATATGTGCATGACACAATGAAGACATACACGTATTATGTATATATATAAAACTCACAGAATGCTCCAAAACATTTGGTATTAGGCATATTATGTCTTAATATCCATATGAATAATCAAAGCTAGTTCTTACATCAAGTCTTAAAACATGTTTCAGAAAAGTACAAGTTTTATACACGAGTTTTTGTAATAAGTGTGTTTGTGTTTGAGTGTAGATTCTAAAATCTTCCCAAAGTCCTGTTCTTTTAGCTTACTTCTGTGAGACTAACCGCAAGGGATTTCAGGTGCCAACCATAGCAGAGGGCTCCAAACTTATCCACAATCCATGTACATTTGACGCCCCCAAGCAATGCAATGTACCCTGAACTTAAAATGATTCATATGACCATAACTTAAAATGATTCATACGACCATAACTTAAAATGATTCATATGACCATAACTTAAAATTTTTCATATGACCATAACTTAAAATGATTCATATGACCATAACTTAAAATGATTCATATGACCATGACTTAAAATGATTCATATGACCATAACAAAGTATAATCAGTCAATAAGTCAATATGATGGTTGAGAGGTATAGCACATGCATCTCTTGGTATAAAGAATTCCAGGTTCCAGCCTTGCTACTGGCTAGTTTCTTCCAAAGTACTTCATGGTGTTTGAAAAACAAGATTTTCTTGGCAATCTGACTAGGATCCAGGCTTTGTCTCTGATACATCCTTAGGTGAGATGAAAAGGAATTTTATGACCTAACACAAAGTTAAAATCAGGAACCCTTGCTTTTGTTGATATAATTCGCTCTCCACAGCAGTCCCTGGAATCTGCATGACCCACCCGAGTGAGAAATCTCTGTTCTACAGCACAAGAATCAACACAAAATCCAGGCGGCCCCTAAAAAGGTGTACTTAATTCAAAGTCTGATAACTGCAAGACTCTAAATGAAACTGGAATCCGATTTTAAAAACACATTAAAAGACAGCTGAATACATCATCAATACTTGTGCAAATTTCATTGATCTGGGTGATATATTTATGTCACAGAAAGAAAAAATGTTAAAACCATGTCAAAAAGTGATTTGCCAGGGCAAAAGAGATAAGTCATATATTAAGCTGGTTATTGATGGAAATGTTTTTCATTTTTCCACTGTAGCGTAACTATAACAATTGAAAATTGCAGCAAAAGTAAACAATATCCATTGTTAGCTCTAGCAGTGCTAGGTACCTGCAGCCCACTCATTGCCCTCACCTCATCACATGACCCAGTGTTGGCTGTCTAAGCACTTCTCCTTGAAGTTTGCCTATCCTCTGTTTAATGTTAGCGTTTCTCGTGTTTAAAGGGTTAATGTGTGCCACAAGTTTTTGCAGGATAAGATCTGAATTATCCAAACAATACTACCTTGAAATTAAGTGAACTATATTCTGGGCCACTCGTTATATATGCAAGGCAGAAAATACTGATGCACTGCAACCTGAACTTCTATCACACAATTCAATACTGGGTGAGCTTACATGAAAAATGACCGCATTTATCACAGAAATCTAACAGTGTACAACACACACACACATTGCTACGTTAGAAAAGAATTACGAGAGGGAAAAATGAAGCTTGCATCCAAGCAATCTGCAAGTCAAAAGTGAACTTGCAAAAAAAAAACCAGGCCCAAATAAGACATGTTGCTACACCTCAAAAGGACATAAAATTACTCAGAATAAAACTATAACCTTTTAAGAACTGGGCTAAATTTATTTATTTTTCAGACTTCCAATCATGGGTCATACTGAATGACTTTATAGTCCAAATCTGACCTATCAGCCAAATAGATCACAACATAACTGTGCTTTAAAAATGGCAAAAGTGATTTTTCACGCTTCCGAGAAAACGTAAGGGAAAGATTTTAATTGGCACAGCGAAAAAGAGCCACATGTTGCATCTTTACAACTGCAATTTTGGTAAGAAAATGTCGGCGCTTATTAATTTTCTTAAACATGACAACATGGGCCCTGATCTCATGAATAATATGGTGCCCTTTTTCAAAAATGGTCTAAGTCTGACTGAGTTGGGGGGGGGACATCCCTCCTCGTCATAAATTTGTTGGGATCCATTGTTGGGATCCATTTTCAAATGGATTTTAGTTTTTTCCCCAAATTAAGCAAACTTTCGTGTGCACAGAAGAAAGGGGAGAATGGCACAAATTCAATGTATTTTTATGAGGGATTTTGAAATAGGGAACAATCTATGCAGTTTGAAGAAAACATTGATGCTGGAAAGATTCATCTAGGACGCGATCTAATACATTGTGGTGAGACTTGGCTTGACGAAATCCTAAGACAGTGAGCTAAAATTCTCCATTGCTAAGTTCCCTGGTGTTAATCTGTCCCTCTGTATTAAAAAAAACCATAAATGAACCTTCAACAGTTCTGAGAAAATGTTATGAACTTTGGACTTTTTATTGTGCCATATTAAATGAGGCTACCAAGTAAGACATAAATAGTTATATAGAAATTTTTCACACCATATTTCACAGACACCCTGCTTTTGATAAAAAAATTAGGTTAACTCAGACATGTATACATGATGTCATATTCTACTAGAACAAACAAAAAAAAAAATTTTTTTTTAAATAACGGCAGATCTCATTCTGATGAGAATTCCATAGGATTCTATACTGTATACTCTTTATTCTATAATCCATAACCCATTCAATCCATAAAGCTAGAAATCCTTCACTACTGAGTCAATCCCACAACACCCAGCAAGACTCTCCCCCAAACATTTTAACTTGCAATGCAGCAAGGAAATTACTATTTTAAAAACCAGAAATGAAACTGGCAACAAGCCATTAGACCAACAGAGGATACCAACTACCAAACTTCAGTGGAAACTTTTTATTCATAGTGTTGGACTAATGCCAAAGCTTTTATTCTCTTAAAAGTTATTACTTCTTACTCCCCGTGGCTTGGGATTTCAGGGTAAAAATTTCCTGCAAGTCTGGAATTGAATGGGTTACTAAATAAAGAAAACATCTGTCAGCCATTCCAACAAGCTTCAAGGGGATCCACTAAGAATATGCATTAATGTGTCATAGATAAATATGTGAAATCTGGTGGTAAGGTAGCTATTGTTTTCCAAAGACCTCACACAAAGTAGAAAAAAAAAATAATAAACCACACACTATGTGACACCCTCATGAGCAATTTTTCATGCATATTATACTGAATCAGAAAGAGTCAGCGCACACCACAGTAATGCATCATAATCTTCAAATAAAAAAGGGTAGTGGATCCCCTTAGTCTAACATGCCTGTATTCTTTTCAACTCTTTCAGTCAAACTGGAAGAACTACAACTACTCTGACAAGTTCCACAGCACAGTGTAGAAGTAAAATCCTGTAAAAGTGTAAACTAATACCACAACTTCCGGTTTCAGATAAAAATTTACAAAAAACAAATAAAAAAAAAAAGAATAAAAAAACACTCACTGAGCTTATAGTGCCCAGACCTTTGGGCAGATACAGGAATATTGTCTTTAACCTTTTCACATCATGCCCCACCTCTACAGAGCGGCCCACTTTACAACCAGTCAATATACAGCATATCTCTGCATTGCCCCTTCACAAAACATCGCTCCCATCAGATTTGGTAATAATAGTGGTTTAGTAATACACAATGTCCTTGTTCATGTGTTTGTAGCCAGCAGATTGGTTACATTTTATTAATAATCATTTGTATACCATTTTCAGGCAATACTAGTCTATGACAGAAAAACATGTTTATTGGTAATTATGAAAGATTTTTAGAGACCATCAATTTCTATTTCAAACTGGTTCCAAAATGGCGGCATGCAGGGAGAGTGACAAGGAAGTGGTTTATGAATGAAGAAAAATCTGACAGGATGTAGACAAGGATTGGGTGATGTACAAAATCTGGCTTCGTCTCCTGTCTTTTACACTAAAGAGGATTTCCACTGATACTCAACATTATACCGTACACTTTTGAGTGTGGAATTTATATAAGTTTTAAATATATGCTAACGCTGTGTGTACACTGGGAATGGAGAAAGGACATTCGGCCTGACGGTAAGAGCCATGAACAGTGATGTGAAAAGGTTAACTCACTGAAGACCAACCCAGTTTTCAGTAAAACTGATTTATCACACTAAAATATACTGTTTCCAAGAAGAGTCTATACAAACAGAAGAGGGTTGGACTGGCTCAACAAATATGCAGGACATCTCATTACATCACTGGGTTTCAGTCAGGTGCAAGAAAGATGGTGTCAATGCATACTGTTGATCCTGAACTGAGAGGACATTTTCAATCCTCAGTTAAGCAAACTATCTAATCTACAGTTTATCAGAGGAAACTGTGAACAGAGGAATGTTATATTTTTCTTGGCCCTAGTATTCATCATATGGATCCTAAACAATGAAAGAATTCTAAAGCATCTAGGACAGTTCTCCTATAGGTGCACTCTCTAGCCACAGCTCATGGATGAATGTATACAGTGAGGAACTGACAGAGACCTGAGGATTGCAGAAAGAAAGCAAAAAAAACATGTAACATCTTCCACTTTAGAAAAGGACATACTCTACTTTAAGAAGATAAGATAAGATAAGATAAGATAAGATAAGATAAGATAAGATAAGATAAGATTATTCATCCACAAGGGAAATATGTCTTTGTTACAGTGATTATAATGGATATGTTTACAGAAATACATAAAGAAAAATACTCATGCATGCAGATACTCCCATGTATACATGGACTTGCACACACTGTCTTTTGCTCTCTCCCTCTCTCACCCACCCACCCACACACACACACACACACACACACACAC
>JAWQUT010000047.1:2058738-2076554 GCA_033807755.1 Ellobium chinense | reverse complement strand
CACACACACACACACACACACACACACACACACACACACACACACACACACACACACACACACACACACACATACATATATATATATTTCTCTTTACTTTACCTCTTAAACACACAAAAACACACTGTACACCTTTCAATACACCGTATTTGAAACAGGACAGGTTCGACATTTGGGTCACCATAGGTCTACATAACAGAATCAAAAAGAGTCGCGTTGCACTCTCACTGGGAAGGATACAGAGGAATTCTGATATCTTTCAGTTCGAGGTCTTTGTGAAAGCAGTCTACCGCTATGAGTGAACATTCACAGCAAGTGAATAATGGGTGACTTTGATCGGATATTTTCTGTATTTTCGAAGAACACTTTCCTACATACAAATCCTCGAAAAAAGGTCGTTCAGAATTTATCATTTCTGCAGCTCTTTTTTCATTATACGATTTATCTTATTTTTGTCTTGTGTTGTAATGTTTCCACCCCAGCAGATGGTACCAAATGTGAGGATGCTGTGTGCAGTGTTGTGTTGTAAAATAGACTGATGAGATTTGTTGGGGAGTTGAAAGATCATAATTTTCTCAAGAAATAAAGTCTCTGATTTCCTTTTTTATACAGCTGTTCTATATGAAGATGCCATGATAGTTTTTCATCAGTTATTATGCCTAAATATTTAAAATACAGGACACGTTCCACAATTTTGTCCTTTGTAATCAGGGAAGCGACTGGACTCTTCCTGACTCTGTAACTGATTAGCGTTTCTTTTGTTTTGCTGACATTTAAAAGTAGATATTGCTTGTCACACCAACTTTTAAAATATTCAGTCTGGTTAAAATATTCCTCTTCATCATCATTAGACACTAGTCCAATAATAGTGGTATCGTCAGAGAATTTAATCAATGGCTCATTGTTGTATTTACTTTGACAATCACTGGTATTTGTCCTGTACAAGACAGGGGAGAGCACGATTCCTTGAGGTGCACCCGAATTTACAACTACTGTTGATGACACAGTGAAGTTCAGTCTAACATACAGGGGGCTGGAGGAGAGGAATTCAAATATTCAGCTTTTGAGCTAAGCACCTACATTCATGTAAGATAATTTCTCCATCACAAGATAGTGTTGAAGCTTTAATCCACAAATGATGCTCATACATAATTCCTAAGTGTATTGAGATGGTGATAAATTTTGTGAAAAGACAAGAGAAAAGCATCCTAGAGTTCCTTCCAAAACAGAATAAACCCACACCATGCCCCAAGCTGCAGGCACTGTCCCCACCTGCATGACATTGTTAAACATCACCTGTTTACCTGCCCGACCCTTTCAATCCTCCGACAGAAACATCTGCCTGAAAAAAATCAGCAACAGAAAACACTCTCTCTCTCAACCTCCATCCGGCTACACAAAACTTAACAATCACGATACAAGAATGACAGTCATCAGCAACCTTACCTTATATGGGGTTGGGTTCAGTGCCCTCTTGTGGTCTTGGCGTACTGTGCTCAAAGACTGTTTGGCTATTTCCCTCAGTTCAGTAAGTGTTGGTAAATAGTCAGTAACCTGAGATGTCAAACAAACACCAACATCTTAATCAGTGAGGTCCTTATGACCAAGATGACAGTATCTAAGTGACCTAAAGCTCATGTTCACAACACAGAATTCATAACAGATGACTACAATTAAGCCCAACTTCTTAGCCAGTTTGGATGTTTTAGACCTAGAAGACAGTATGTAAGTGATTCAAAGCTCATCTTCACAACATAGAATTTATAGGAGATAACTAAAATTAGCCCCCACCCAAAATTTTTGTAACACTAAGCCTATAGTATAGCAACAGCGCCAGTGGCATCAACACCTTACACCACGTATCTGCCTCACTAGGTTACTTGTCAACTGAGTGCTTGAATACCATGGTCTATTCTATCATTCATTTTATTGTGTTGGGCTAGCAGTGGTGAGAAAAGTTGACCTTTGCATTATGCGTAGACAGTAGCTGAAACAACTAAATCAGGCTCTTGAGCTAAAAGGTTAATAGCTGAAGTCCAACTGTTTCCTTACACCCAAAAAAAAAAAACAACTTTACTCGAAACTGTGTTGGTACTGGACTTGGTAATTTCTTCTGAGCATGGCTGCCTCCTCAACAGATCAACAACTAGTTCATTCAGTCAGTCCAATGACCTGCCCAACAAGCAATCAAACAAATAACAAGCTATTCTCCCATTATGTCTGTCCAGCTATCCATCCACTTATCATTCCAGGTTACCCCATCCATTCCCATTCACCTGCCAGCCACCCAAACAACTCTTGAGCCAACAAATTATCTACATCCAACCTACCTGTCCATTTTTCCACCATACTTTGTGCAAACATTTCACAGCAGCTGGTATCACATATGCTCTTTTGGATTCCTAATATGTGGATGAAACGAATATACATATAGCTTACATGGCGTTGTGTAGGCATGTCTTAACATGGTTCATGTGGCTTAGTGAAAACATATCTGAACAGTTCGCTCATAACAAACATTATGGGTATACTTAACTTTAAATTTACACACATTTGTTTCGTGTATATTTTTGGGGGGACCAGAGCACAGTATTAAATCATATCAAGTAGAATAAAGCCTTTAATTTATTATATGCACCTCACTCAGATAATAGGCAATTGATTCTATACCGCTTGGGTGATTTAACATGCAATTCAAAAAAATGATCCATATTTAAATCATGTTTTTATGTGTGCATGCTTCTATGTGTGTATGCATATAAAGATGATTTTACCGGAATCACATGTGTTATACTGCTTTGTTACATCAATGTTCACAGAGCATTTATAGGAAGTGTCTTATATATGTGATTCTGTAAAAGCACTTTGAGTCTGTGGCAAAAAGACCTATATAAGTGAACTTTATTATTATTATTATCATCATTGTTATTCTTGTTTAGTCTAGGCTTACTGCTCTTACTGCTCGGCCAGTTCTATTCCATTCCACTCCACTATAACTATTCGTCACGTGGAATTTGATTGGCTTTCATGACTATTACAAGATCTGATAATATAGATGCTGTGGACACTAAGAATGGAGATGATGATGTCAGCAAACAGATTGGGTACTCAGGACTGACCAAACAAACAAAATAAATCCTACCTGAATTGGGTGCCTACACAGAACACGTTCTCCAACGTTTGGGGCCGGTTCTGACGCATCTTGTAATAAATCAACCAGAGCTGTGCCTGTATAAACAGAATGTCGATGATAACAATGAGCATGGACCTCTACAGGTAAGCCAAACCCATTTTATTACAGTGGAACTCATTGCAATGGCCAAGGTTATAGTAACAATGGGAACCCAGTTTTAACAGCGGAATTTTAAAGCACCATTCTCTCCGCTTCTTTGTTAAAATAGCCTTAGAATATCAGATCTGGAAGAATGAAAAACCCTACTGTTGTGGTACAACTGCCTCACCAATGGTACAAGTTTTAACATGGCGAGTATAACTTGACAGTTATTGTGTCAGTGATATTAGGCTGAAGTAATAATTTTAATTGTGGACGACATGCAAAGATTGACAGGCAAACAAGGTCTTGGGGTTTTTTTTAATCAAACCAAATTTAATGGCTAAAAGTATAATTTTGCTGCAATTTGAAGAAAATAAACATTTCATCCACGGTATTTTTTTTCTTTTGAGGAGGGTGGTGGGTAAGGAAGATGGGGGATTAAGAAAAGAAACAAGGAAGGAAGGAAGGAAAGAAGAAAGGAAAGAAAGAAAGAAGGAAGGAAGGAAGGAAAGAATCAGGAACAGTGACAAGGAAGAAGGAAGGAAATAAAAGAGAACGAAATTACATCCAATAAACATAATATAAAATAATAATATATATGCTTACCATCAGCGCCATACAGCCTAAAAACCTTTTTCTGGCCTGGAATTGTCACCTTCTCCACATCTTCGCTCAGTTTGATTCTGGCCTTCTTGTTGATTTCAACCAGCTAAAGAAAAAAGAACAGAACACCTGATATTAGTCATGACGAATGCCTCTTACTGTAGTTGACTGAAGTCTAGGCCACCTGGCAGGAACAACTGATTCTGAGACTTCCAGCATGTTCCATGGTTTAAAAATGTACCACGGGATGGCAGCTGCCTATTGCAAAATTTTCGGACATAATACTGAACATACAGGTCTCTATGCAACACTGAAGTTGTTTCATCATTCTTTCTATTTGCTTCTGTATTAAAATCTACCATTTTTGAGATCCAGTCTTCAACTTTCTACAATTTTTCGGCATTCTGCCATGCCTGACAGCCAAAGAAAGAAATATACCAAACCATACTTCCATAAGAGACCAAATTTTATAAAAATTTGTGGCTTGTTTAACAATGTAAATGTCCATGTTATTACAAATTTAGCATAGATGTATACGGTAACTAATTGTTCTTTCAAGTTAGATCAGTGTTCCACCCATTCTCATACTGATTCATTGAATCCTTAACATGATTAATGCTTTACTAGGTTACCAATGTCTATGTTATACATATCCTTCTTCTACGAAGAATCTGCATTGTTGTTTCTGACTAACATTTCCCAGTACATGAAATTAAAAGAGAGGAGATGCGACAATTGGCATACGATCCAGAACACTCTGAATAATAAGGAGAAGTTTTTGAGCAATTACTGTAATAGGAAGATTTCTGCCTAAAAAAGGGGTTGAAAGGAAGATTTTGCTTGAAAAAGAAGCTGAAAGGAAGATTTTGCCTGAAAAGGAGCTGAAAGGAAGATTTTGCCTGAAAAAGGAGCTGAAAGGAAGATTTTGCCTGAAAAAGGAGCTGAAAGGAAGATTTTGCCTGAAAAAGGAGCTGAAAGGAAGATTTTGCCTGAAAAAGGAGCTGAAAGGAAGATTTTGCCTGAAAAAGGAGCTGAAAGGAAGATTTTGCCTGAAAAAGGAGCTGAAAGGAAGATTTTGCCTGAAAAAGGAGCTGAAAGGAAGATTTTGCCTGAAAAAGGAGCTGAAAGGAAGATTTTGCCTGAAAAAGGAGCTGAAAGGAAGATTTTGCCTGAAAAAGGAGCTGAAAGGAAGATTTTGCCTGAAAAAGGAGCTGAAAGGAAGATTTTGCCTGAAAAAGGAGCTGAAAGGAAGATTTTGCCTGAAAAAGGAGCTGAAAGGAAGATTTTGCCTGAAAAAGGAGCTGAAAGGAAGATTTTGCCTGAAAAAGGAGCTGAAAGGAAGATTTTGCCTGAAAAAGGAGCTGAAAGGAAGATTTTGCCTGAAAAAGGAGCTGAAAGGAAGATTTTGCCTGAAAAAGGAGCTGAATAAAAATATCTCAGTGAAGATACCAAGAAAAGATGATGTGGTGGCTACAGAAGTGGTGAGATGCAAGTTAAGAGCCTTGTGTAGTAACCTTAATGGTGTGGAATATGATAATGAGATGCTTTATTACTTTAACTGAAAGTCATTAGACAATAATTTGAAAGGGTTGGGAGGGAGAGTTATTAGAGGGAGTAAACTGTGTTTAGACTACATATTGTCACCTAAGTTTACAAGTTTTCTAGGCCCTTTTGGTAAAATTCTGGCAAATTTATACAGATTTTAGGCTTTAATCTACCAAAGTCCTGCTGCCAAATTACTATACATTTACGAAAATATTCTTTCCTCTCAATTTAAGAAAAAGCAGTTTGCAATCTTTGACTTTTCTGCAAAATAAGCTCTTCATGCTTGACAATTCACTAGAGAGTATAACATTACCATCAACAAAGTATGGAAAATTATAAAACAAACACAATCATTATGTCTTTCATTTTTTGTGTGCTTAGGTCCCTAAACATAATCTAATTTTTCAAGGAAATCTCAGGCTTGGGTATAGGTGGTTAATCAACAAACTTTTGTACCAAAATGTCCTGCTTTTTGCATAGCCTACTGTATTTTACTGTATTTAAGAGGTGCACATGCTTTGCAAGTCCATAAAAAATGTCCGTAGGAAAACTTACCTTGAAAACACAGCCCAAAGCTGGCTGCTTCTGACACGTGACCAAGTGAGTGCCGATGCCGTAACAATTGATGGTGTGGCCCTGTTGAGATAAAAGAAAAAAATCTCGATCTCACTGGAGTTAGTTGAAATGGCGAACTTTGTCTTTTATTATTTGTTATTTTCTGACTGGAGAAATGAAATATACTTTCATGATTTGCCGCCATAACAGTTGATGGGTGGCCCTGTTGAGATAAAAGAAAAAAATCTTCATCTCACTGGAGTTAGTTGAAATGGCGAACTTTGTCTTTTATAATTTGTTATTTTCTGACTGGAGAAATGAAATTTGCTCTCATGATTTGCTGCTTCGTCACCGAAAAGGACTGTGGGCATTATTCCTGAGTCCCTTCATCATTTCTTATTTCCATCTGGGCAGCTAATATATTTCAGTGTTATGAACTGTGCTGTTATGCTGCAGCAGATATTGTGCTTTTCTTTACTTGTCCATCACCAATTGTTATTTACTAATTGCACAGATCTTGTTACAACTACATTCTGTGCTGATCTTAGGTAAAGAAAGACTATGTATGTTTATTTGAGAGTTGTGAGAACATCGTGGTCAAATTTGTAGTCATTGTGGGTCATTCATGGAGTCATTAACTTTATGGTGAGGATGCAAGTGCATCAAGACCAAGGCAGAAAGATGTACCACAACCAATAACTCTTTCACTTGTGGTAAACTGGGGCCTAGCCAACCCCATCTTCAGCGTTGACACATAAAGTTACATCAAAAATTTTAGGTCGGATACAATTTTGGCATCATTTTGTTCCAAACCGCAGGACAGCTCTGATGACAGTATCAGAATTGATATATAAAAATTTAAAAAATTAGGAAAAGAAGAATATTTTCAGGAATTTCATCTCTTCAGCCTAATAAATAGATTGTATGCAGTCCTCTTTGTTTTTTCTTTTTTCCAAACTTTCAAGTTATTGCATGTTTGTTTTCATTGAGGGTGGGGGAGGGGAGAAAGAGGGTGATAGAAAGGAGTGCAGGGAGAAGGAAGATAAAAAGGAGTGCTGGGAGAAGGGAGATAAAAAGGAGTGCAGGGAGACGGGAGATAAAAAGGAGTGCAGGGAGAAGGGAGGTAAAAAGGTGTGCAGGGAGAAGGGGAATGTTACTGTGTACAGATAATACGTGTTCAAGAAAAGCAAATGTATATATGTGTTGCTCAGAGCCAAGATGAAGGATATAAAAATGCTTTGTATCGGTATTGTCATTAAACCATACGCCATCAGAATGTTTCACAAATTCAGTTTCACCATGTCCTGCTATTCGAGGCCACCTAATTCATCGCTGTTTGTTAGAAATGTTCCAGATGGCACCCGCCCAGAAGAATTGCAAAGCATGTTTGGGAAGTATGGACCCATCACTGATGTCTCTACGTTCCTTTGGACTATTATACTCGTCAACAACGTGGATTTGCCTATGTGCAATTTGAAGATCCACGTGATGCTGATGATGCTCCCTATCACCTCGATCACACAAGGTTTTATGGCAGAGAATTGGAGATTGAATTTGCCAGATGTGACAGAAAATCTCCTGGTCAGATGAGAGGAAAGGAAAGAGTTTCACGCAGGTCACCATATTCAAGATACAACGACTACGATCACCGACGCTGCCGTTCTCAGAGCCGTTGTCCAAGGCGCTCTCAAACAAGAAACCGAACACTAAAGAGAGACAGCAGACGATCATACAGTCGTTCCAGAAGCAGATCTGCCTCCCATGACAGGAAGAAAGATAATGCCTCCCGTAGTCGATCAAAGACTAGGAGTCCTGCCAAATCAGACAAAGATGAACAGAGAAAATTCACCAACTGAGTGACAATCCTGACAGCTGGAAATTTGAAATGTGAATAGTTATTGCGACATCTGTTTGATTGGTTTGATGACTCACACAACGGTGTATGCACTGTCAAATGTATAGCCTTTGAAATTTTATAAGAGTTCATTTTGAGATGCAAAACCTCATATGTAGTTCACATACTTGTATTATATTTAGGATTAATTTTTGCTTCAAGAATTAGGGGTAACCGAATAGATCAGATTTATACTGCATACTGGTTATTCAGCTAGGTTTCCAGTTTGCTGCAATGTGGGTTGCTTAAACAGTGGATTGTGGCAATCCCAATTTGCTGAAGATTTGTCAGCACTGATTCTTCTTTCTTCAGGATTAAAAAGATTCTGTTGTTCCATTTTAAAATTTAATAAAGTATTTCTTGCTTGGAGAGGACCCATTCAATTATAATTTAGTTTTAAACTCATTTGTGAGTAGTTAGTTTTGTCATTTCTACATTACTTCATATGACAATTTTTATATTGTGTCACAGCAAGTATTCACACATTTCACATCATATGTACATTGTTCTGTCATATCATATTAGAGGTAAGTTTCTCACGAAGAAAGACTCTATTGTCTACTCAAATGAAGTGCAGTTTTTCAGTACTGCTTGTTGTAATGTAAACATTGCTGATATTTCGTATTGAGATTAATAAAACTATTGCATCTCGCAAAAAAAAAAAAAAGAAGTATTGTCATTAACTGCAATATCTTAATACAACAGACTGCTCCCCTCTCTTGAGGCTATTAATGCAGTCCTACATAATATTATGTGTGGAATTGTTCCTAATTAGCAACTTTTATTAACTATCATATGGGTCTGACACCAATAATTGATCTTGAATGAGAAACAGAGGGAGAAATAAAGACACACATGTTCAGAGAACTTCACAGGGTAGAAAATAGACTCTGTCCATAAACTGTGGTAAAAACTTCTTCATGCTTAGTACTGTGACGATATTCAGCTTCACTTTTGGATGGACAGCATTTATAGCTTTCGGCAAAAGAAAACTGCTCAAAATGTAATATAGAGAGAGAGACTCCCCAATGGTCCTGGCAAAACTCATCATGGTGTAAATGTGTTCAAAGAGTTTTAGCATCTTGCTCTGATTATCGTTAAAATGCTATAGATCATAAGACTTCTCATAAACACAGGCTGGCTTTCTTGAGAAAACACATCATTCAATTACTGCACATACGTACAATAGAGACAATGGATCCAGTGGATGCACACTGACATCCATAATCTCTATTCACCAAGATTAAAAGCTATGCGCTGTGGTGCATGGGAAGTGAAAAAAACGCACTCTACTATGATTGGGTGTTGCATCCCTATTTGAAATGCATCCTTCTGAATATACAAACTTAACCTCAATGCTGTACCATCTAATCATTACCATCTGAAGGCAAGACCCACCTCCAAAGGCCTTGGACACTGCCTCAACTCGGACTGATTTGCTTGTATATTAAATACTACAAATTTCTATAATTTTATATTTTATCACAATGTTCAGACAGACAGTAAATTAGCATTTTGTAAAAGTTCCTATGCAGCAAGAAATGTTTTACGCATAAAATTTGGCAAAACGGTTCTCTGATGGGAACCATGCAACTGAACTCAAATGAGTGAAATATCCCATCATGCTTCTCCTCTCTGTTTATAACCCACATCAGCCTTTAAATGTGCAAAGTGAATTATGGCTAAAGAACTACCCACAACATAAAACACTTACACACAAACAAAAAACGGCTGATAAACAAAAAACGCAACTACGTTGGGTAGAGTCATGGAGGCAAATTAGTCTGAGAGAACAAGAAGCATATAAAATATATGGTGGGCAGATTAAACAAGAAAACATCTCTGCTCTATAGTGACAAACACTGCATAATCATATAACAAAATAATGATTATACAGTGTTTTGTCTCATAAGGCAGATTTCTAGGGTGACTCAAGATAAAGCAATTATCATCTTTCTGGGTGTCTTCTTAATCTCTTTTTTTTGTTGCTGTTGTCTGTTGTTGTTGTTTTTAATTATTTTCTTCTGAGTGGAATTGGTGGACATTAGCAACAGGCTTTACAAAGGCTGGTTCCTTAATCTTTCATAACATCCCTGACAGTAAGTCAACATAGTCCCCCAAACAGCCCGAGATCATAAGACAATATTGAAAATTAGACACTATGAGTTTGCAAAGGCCTAAAAACCAAAGGTCTTGTGGTGGAGTCACAAGCAAGGGGTCCATGGTGCCTGACTCAGGTGTCCAAGCACTTGGCCAACTGAAATTTGTCTGAAGACAAATACAATGGCCAACAGACAATTTGGTCACCCTAAAGTTTGGGAAACAGATAGGGAACAAATTCCTCTCTCTGTTGATATTTATATTTACCAACAAGGAGTTCATCACATTCAATAAAACAACTTGCAAGAGCAGCTATCAAACTAAACATATGCAAATAAATAAAGGGATGTAATCAGGACAGAACATAAATAGCAGAAAACTGCTGAGAATTGGTGGGATCTCTGTCAGTTAACTTGCCACGAAATAATATCAATACACTGCAAGTACAATTGATATCGGGTAAAATGAGGTCTCTTGGCTGGCCATCAAAATAGCAGAAAATGGAAGATTTATGTCCCCACTAATAATTTTTCTCACCTGTCAGTTTTCCTCTCCTCTCTCTCTCTCTCTCTCTCTCTCTCTCTCTCTCTCTATATATATATATATATATATATATATATATATATATATGTATATATATATATTTATTTATATATATATAAATATATATATGAAGGTCAGCAAATCTCAACTATTCATTAAAATAGATATGACTGATACTCAAAAATTAAGCCTGTTCTAGCTACGCGATACCTGGATATCAACGAACAAAAATTTGGTTATGTGAGTGAGTTTCGGTCACCAAACTTCAACATATTAGCAGCTAGTTTGTACAGTCTACTGAATCAAATTTCACAACATGGTGAGGTTCTATTATGAGTGCTATCAAACAATATGATTGGTATGAACTTTGTCTTAGCATTCCCATTTCCACAAATGCACTCGTAAAGTGACAGTCTACCTACTAACAATTTATGTGCTCTTCAATATTTAACTGTGGCATAATTTGGTCAATGCTTTGGCAATGGCAACATGAAATCCTGGCCCGTTCTATTAAGTCATCTATCAGTTGCCAGACTGCACATGAGACTTGATTTCGGTTGCTCAGTAACTGAAAACCTGGCCCGTTCTATTTAGTCATCTACCAGTTGCCAGACTACATATGAGACTTGACTGCGGTTGCTCAGTAACGCTAGGTGTGCAGCTGTGTTTTTGTTGAGAAAAGGATGAATCAAAGTGGAAGAGGCTACTCCTCAGATTTACAGTTTGCTTACAGGCAAGAAATGGGTGAATATACCTGTGTTTATAATTATAAGAACTTTATTTGGTATTCCTGTACCAGGTCCAAATGGACTGTGAGTTCTGAAGGACACTGTAAGTATTTTTGTGCATGCATGATGTGTGAAGATGGACAGTTAATAAAGTCAAGTAAAACTGCCACATCCCATAATTTCCTGAAAGAAAGATTTTCTGTGCTTTCACAATGTAGTCAGAAATGTATGGTTTTCTATGTCTGTCATCACATATAAAGCTATCAAAAGTATTGAAATACTAAAATATCCAAAACAACACACAATCTAACCATGCCTAAAATATTAAATAAACTGCAATGACTTCACGCTAAAGCTACAGAACATATTATAACTTCATCGAGACTACTCACATCATATGTCTAATACCACACTACCAGAAATGAAACCAAACCATGGATTAAAAAAAAACTGAAAATTTCTACAAGTTCTTGGATAAAGTGCTTTTGTTGAATTTTTCCAGACATAAAATGGCCAACAGACAATTGGTCTAAAGGACAACATCTGGTCACCCTAAAGTTTGGCAAACAGACAGGGAACAAATTTCCTCTCTCTGAGATTTATAATTTCCTTTATTATTTTAAAATATTGTCTCCAGAAGATTGATACTTTTGTGTATTCTACGAACTATTTCTTAGCAGCATCTCATTGATGTCATTAGGTGTTTTTTTTTACATGTGTAAACACATAAATATGCCAGCAGTATTGTTTGACCATTTCGAAGGCAGTCATGGGTATCATACTCTTCATTGTGAAGATGGGTGAGAGATATTCATGAGTAGAAAAGGACCCATTCTTTTTTATCTACATGCAGTCCAGCCATTTACTGAAACTTCCTCCAAGGTATCTGTGGGTATTATTATACATCACCTTATGTCATGAAACAGAGACCATTATTAAAATTGATAATGAATAACCAGTACTGAATTCCTAGAAGGGTTAAATGGGTGTTTTGTTGTTTTTTTTAAATGAAAAAAGCCCTGAAATCAGGCTTACCCAAGTTTGTTCCATCCTTGTGTGATAAATAACTACCAGTTTCTCATGTCATCCTCATTGCAAACTTCATTTTACTGTCCTAGTCATAAGTTCACTACATTTCACACAGGAGTGTAGAAGAGCAAGTAGGTAGAAAGCTTTACAGAATCACTGCACAATACACATTTCATTTGCTTTTTATTTTATTTCCATTTTTTATGGTAATTTTTTGTTTGTTTGTTGCTTAATTTGTTTATTTGTTCACCTTTTTTGTCCACTCTACTTGTTTTTGTGTCTGCTGAAGAAGGCATATTTGCCGAAACGTCCTTTGTATTGTGCCGTGATTCTGTAAAGCATTCTACCAACTTGCTCTTCTACACTCCTGTTTTTAGCTTTACGGCAATTTCTTTACTTCTGTACATTTCACACAAGGCTCAAATAATCTCCTTTTCAAAACAGACTCGCTTTTTCATGTACCTGTGAAATATATTCTATCTGCATCCAAAAAAAAAAAAAATGTCATTCATCTCTTTCCTGATCACTTCTGTTAATTTTAAAGTTTTATTTTTAGAAGACTGCACACTCATTTTGCCATATCAAACCATACATGATCTTTTCATGGAGACAAAGCAGTTTGGATAGAGAGTACTTAAAAGGTCAAATATTTCCCACATTTACTAAGACATTGACACTACACCCTATGTTTTAAATTATAAATCAATGCCAACTGCCAAATCCGACAAAATATGGACATGTGGTCTTTTCAATAAAAACTCCAGGTATGACACAAAAGCAAATTAAAATAGGTGTACATCCTAAGTGCTTCAAATTGATGAGGACAAACGGAAAAAACATTAGCGGAAAACAAGGAAAAGGCTGTTCTAACAGTGCAGGTTATCAAGGGTTGAGTTTCATTGTAGATACAAACTTACACCATGCTGAGGACAGTATCCGGCCTGATAAGGGAAAGGGAAAAATATGTTTTCATACTTTATCACCTCAGTTTACATGTCGTAACAGTCACAGGCAGTTCATCCATGAATTGAGTTCCAGTTGAGTTTTTCTGAGTGAGTTTGAGAAAGTTTTTCAGGAGGAGGGCCAATAACTGGATCCCACAACAACAGAAAATAATGCCAATCTTGGCCTTGCAATTTACTTTGCCCAGTGACATTTAATGGATCTACTGGGACAAAAATAGCCCTGTTTGCACACTACCTATCTCTGAGATAGACAATCTGCCTATGACTGTGACGAAGTGTTCTATATATGCACTTAAAGAAATCCTGAGGCTTTCCCAGGGTGTGCTTGGGATAGGGATAAAAGCAAAGTAAGGCTATGAGCAAGATTAGGAAAGAGTTAGGGTCCCTAGATATAATAGATAACTTTATTATCCATAAAATGAAAAAATGGCTTGATTGCAGTGCACTATACACAGTAATAATAATAACAACGATACTGCTGCAAGATAATAACAGTACATGAGACAATAACATTCTTTGCACACATCCAGATTTTGCTAAAGGGTACTTTAAAGGGTGCTTTCCTCTTCCTAAACCTGTCTTTAATACCAACCCAAGTCTGTCTTGGAAGAGTTTCACAATTTTGCCAAGTAGATATAAAACTTGTAAGCTGAGGTTTTTTTTTCAAAGAACAAGGGTAGGCACTGCATGCTAGCAGCAGATGCAAACAAAAAAGTACTCTTTATGAGTAATTCATGATTCCACTCCAAGACATTACTCGTGTCACTGATTCAAAGCATGACTGTTATCACTCAAACAAAAAAGTACATTTTATGAGTAATTCATGATTCCATTCCAAGACATTACTCGTGTCACTGAGTCAAAGCATGACTGTTATCACTCAATAGTAACAGTATCAAAAACAGTAATCTAGTTCTTTAGTGACATGTTCTCAGTTTCATAAAATTAAAGTTGATGCTGTGCCGAGTTTTAACACTTTGTTGCCATAGCATTTATCCTGCTTTCCAGAAGATGGTTTTGTAATCACATAGAAAACATGTTAGCTGCGTCCTATTGATCAATAGGAGGAATCATAAATTCACCGTCCACTATACTAAGTTTTTAAGTACTCATTGGTTTGTAACTTTATTACACAGGACATACACTAGGGACGAATAGGCATTTCAGCAATGAGAATAAAGCTTGCATGAGACATGCGTACTCATGTAGTAGCAGCAAAAAAAAATGATTTTTATCATTCATAGCCATGAAAAGAGACTAGTGCTGATGTACAGTTATAAAGTACTGATGTAAGATCATAACTGAGAAAAGAGTGCTGTGATGATTTTTCCGGCAATATGTAACAAGTAACTGGGAAAAGAAAGAAGTAACAGCGTAAAATCACAATCACTGAAGATTAGTATGATGAGTAATAAGAGAAAAAGGCTTTGAAAGTCAAGCCACAGCAAACTAATTAGCCCTTACACCAACACAAGATAACACATTTGTAGTGTACATGCATGTGGAATAAAAAAAAAAAGGCTAGTAATGCTGCCGAAATGAGGGAGAGAAGTTTCAGAAAGGGGTCAGGATGGAGTAAAAAGGATAAGGGACAATTCTATTTCATGATAAAATATGTTAAAACGAACCTGCTGGTTTAGGGACAGAATGGTGTCCTCGTTAATATCATTGCTTGCGACAATCGTCAGATTTTCAAACCATGGCAGGTTGAAGCTGGATAGGACAAAGAGACAAACAAGGTAAAGGTAAAATAATGATAAAAAGTAACAATGCTAAAGAAACAAAAGTATTTTACTCATATAATTTAACTGAAGTATATATTCTGGTGAATTTTTTCATTAATTTCTCCAGACCTTTGTGATTACAGATGCTCAACAGCACCCATTCTTTGAATGGGATTGCCTTGCTGTGGGAATGAAATTGTAATGTGACTCTTACTAACTTATGGCAAGGGATGCAACTTTCATTTCAGCATAATTCAAATAACATTTGGTCTTTAATTTGGCCATTTACAAATTGTTCTTTTGGTGCAATAATTCTGAATCTGCTTTTATTTATGATAATAAACTGGCTTATTGCACTGAGGCTACGGAACAGGAGGCTTAGTTTAAAAATGTATGACCTCTTTTAATCTAAAATTAAGATCAACCAACAGCTTGGCAGTAGGGGAAGTGATAAGATGTCAAATTCAGGGGTGTAGGATCTTTTCAGTTTTGTAACCTGTACTATAAGAATAGACCCAGGACATGGTATGCCATTTTCCAATGCACTTAAAAATTCAGTGTGAATAGACAACTTACATGAAATTTAACCAAGGAGGTTTAACGTCAATGTCTGCTTACTGAAGATGCAAATTTTCATTAATAATGTATGAGCTGGTTTATGTTGCTTCCCCCATTTAAGCTTTATTATGGATGAGGGTAAAGTTCCGAAATCATCTTTCCTCTCAATGATGACATCATGCAGTGTGAAGCCTTCAAGAACTGTATCAACAGGTAAACCCATAAATGTTCACTGAGTGGGAGTGCATCTGGTTTTCATACTGATACCGCACCAAAGTGATAATGCAAAAATCTTCATGTAGAAGACAATCTTATTTTGGTCCTGTAATGTCCCATAGAGGACTATCTTACTTAATTCATTTAATGTCCCATTCTTAGAATGAGAGTCCATGCTAATACTGTAACAATATACAATCATGAATGACACGAGGACAATAAGAAACTTACTGCTGTGCCACTTTGATGAACTTTGATTTCACAACCTTTGACAAGTAGGAGAGGTCACCACTGTCCAATCTAATGCCTCGGGCCTTGTACCCCAGCTCATTCAGGGCAATGGCTACTGTGCAGAAATTGGGCAGGCCACTCCTGAATGAATGAATGAATGAATGAATGAATGAATGAATGAATGAATGAATGAATGAATGAAGGTGGCAGACAGGCAAGGCCAAACACATGAGGGAAGGGAGAAGAAGGTGGGATAAGGATGGAAAGAAGCAAGGACAAATGTGTGAGACAAAGTGGGAATAAGGCAGAAGGAAACAGTGAGACTAGTAGGAGAGTGGGAAAGAAGAAATGACAAGGATGAGGGCATGAAGAAATGAAGCAAGGAAAAGAACTGATAAGAGTCAAGTACTGAGGGAGTAAAGGAGGAAAGAGAAGGTGAGGGACAATGGAAGGAAAGAAGAAAGAAAGGAAGCAAACAAGCCAGCAAGGTTGGTACACCTGCACAGGACTTCACCCTTGAATCACCAGTCTAATCACCCTTTGCATTAATCTGAATACCATGTCAAGGGGCACAACTTTGTCGAAATCAACAAAGACATCACGAAAAAGACCATTACTATGAAAACTAGACATGCAGAGTGAGGTGATAGAGAGAACTGCATTAACCTTGGAGGCAGGAAAAGGCAAAGGTTACAGTAACTAAAAGGTTAAAGTCTCCTATGCTGAATCTAATTTGTACTTTCAACTGTAATTAGATGCCACTTCCCTGGATCACCCTATCCCTCGTGTATTGATTACACATAAATCCAGTTCTGACAAAAAGGGACCTATGACTATAATGAATATCGCCCACACTAATATAATAATAGTCAGAATATGCTGTGTTCATAACACCTGTTACAAGCTATTACCATTCTTTCCATGCTTAGCAAGTGAGAAACCATCCAATGTTTCATTCATTCATTAAGGCACAGACTTTGACACCAATAACGTTATATGTCTTGCAGTAAATCAAAATGAGGCTTAAGTCGTTTTTCAGCAAAATTAAGTTATTAGTATGGCAAGAAAGGTTAATGTTTGCACTTTTATTGGGCTTAAAAATTCTGACCTAGCCTTATTCTCACAGCTGTTTGAAGTGGTCAAGGATCTCCCAATGCAATGAAAAATATTCTGACAAAATAGCCACTGAAGAGCAATTTTGTACTACATAATTCATCTAATACGTCTCACAAAAAGATAAAATTTATCCATAATTACTAACCATTTGCCTATAAAAATCAATGTTTTTGTGTATAGAAATGATTTTACTCTCAGTTTCTGCTACGAACAAGATTTTGATACCAGATGGTCCTTTTCTGCTTCTGATTCTGGTATCTCATTTGAGCAACATAAGCCTCATATTTACTGTTTGCAACACAAATGATATCATGTAGACCTGATATCGGATTACATATAAAATTTCATTACATCTTAGCTAGTTGCCTGCATGAATATGCTATGTTACATATAAAATGTCATTACATCTTAGCTAGTTGCCTGCATGAGCATGCTATATTACATATTAAATTTCATTACATCTTAGCTAGTGGCCTGCATGAGCATGTCTAACCATCTGGCCCAGCTAGCCTTGAATATTACACCAGTATCATTATAACACATCAGTCGACTAGATATTGCTCTGAACCTAAACAATGGGGCCTTCTCCACCTTTGGCATAAGTTAAGTGGTTAGGCATTGTACTTTTCTTGTTACATAAGACAGTTCTTCTTCCAGGAGGAAACAGTCTAAATATGTGGAAAACTGTATGAAGAGGTGGAGGAGGGGTGGGGGCATGGGAGAGGGGTGGGAAAG
>JAWQUT010000047.1:2045928-2057665 GCA_033807755.1 Ellobium chinense | reverse complement strand
CTCTTTTGGACCCAAATTTTACTAGAACACTGACCATTTATAGTTTAAAAACTCACATCACAAAAAGAATGAAATAGGACTTCTGTTCAGCCTGATGATAAATTGTTTTATAATGCCATATATCTCATTCATGATACATACACACACAACAATATGCATTATGCTTATGAATTTGCAGCATTACAAATGAAATATTATATTTCCAAGTCACTGCTAGAAGCTACAGTGCTACGTCTCGGTAGTTGCCTTCAGCTCTAAAGCCAGGTTCTCATTTACACCTTGGTGAAGTGAGGATCGGGAGTTAACTGTCTTGCCCAAGGACAAAACTATCTAACTCAGACTTGACCTATGACCCTCAGATTTGGTGAGAATCATTCAAAAGCTGCATAACCATGTTCCCCTCCCTCTCATCCATCACCTATACTGTGTCACCCTGTTCCGACCTAATGGCATGCAACCAGGAACTTACCTATCACAGATGGCAATTCTTTTTGACAATCTAAGCATAAATTTACAAAATCAACTTCTCTGGAGCCGTCAGCTGATACAAGAGTCTGAGGAATGAAGAAAATTAATCAATCAGTGATCTCATAAACAAACAAGCAGCAGATAAGTGAATTTAATGTAAGATATAAAATAAGATAATAAGATAAAATATAAAATAAGATACAACTTCACTGTCCACGAAAGGCACATTTGTTTCGTTTTCAGCAGGAAAAAATACACTTAAGAGACATTAATATATTAATTACTCTGCACACATTCTCAGGTACCCTGCAGATGTTAAACAAATATATTGCAAGCTATATTCAGGACACATCCAAAACAAACAAACAAACAAACAAAAAAACACACACACACACACAAACATAAACAAACAAAAAAAGTTGAAGAGTTCAATTTAAGGACTTTATATGTCAACGCATAGTATGATAAAGCCAAGGGGATGAGTTTCTGAAATGTCAATGTATTTCTTCACAAAACCACTCACATCCATGAAATCTGACATGTCACCACTTTCATCAGTGATCAGATGTGTGGCGGCCTCAGTTTTCCTCTTTAGGGAGATTTTATTTTTTTTTTTATGAATTCTTCTTTGCAAAGCTGCATGTAATGGCCAGTTGTTTTGAATTTGTTGAAACAGCAGCTACAATGCTTCCATTGTTCACAGTTCACTGGTCCAAGGTCATGCCATCAGTGGGCCTTGCTCTATCCTACCAGAAATTCATTGTTCAGTCATCCACATCCATTCAAAGAATGTGTGTTGTTGCTTGTGATTACAAATGAAGCAACTAAATACTTTCCAAGATGCTGACTATTACTGACAGAGGAAAACTGTTCACTACAATCCAGTCTTTTTTTGTCATGGTATTGCTAAAGTAGAACTAACTTGTATGACTGAGCATCCATGCTCAACAAGGAATGAATGAATGCTTGTCTCAGTCATCTGCTTTGTGGCCAGAGGCAACACTGGATGGCATAACATCTTAATCTGGAGTTCAACAAATTACTTTGCCAACACTGTCCTACTAGTAAGTTACTGTAAATACCGTAAATAAGAGAAGAAATGTATTGCAGCCAGTCAAAATGAGACTTAGGTTGCTTTTTCACCATATGAAGTTATCGGTAGATATGAAAGCTTCATGTGTATATTGTCATTACGTAAAAAAACATTCTGCTCAGGCCCGAGAAATAGTGATCTGAAGTGGCAGGGGGTCGTGGCCCTGCAATNCACACACACACACACACACACACACACACACACACACACACACACACACACACACAAAAATAAACAAACAAAGTTGAAGGGTTCAACTTAAGGACTTCATAATGCCAATGCCACAGATATCATAGTATGATAAAGCCAAGGGAATGAGTTTCTGAAATGTCAATGTATTTCTTCACAGAACCACTCATATCCATGAAATCTGACATGTCACCACTTTCATCAGTGCTCAGATGTGTGGCGGCCTCAGTTTTCCACTTTAAGGAGATTTTCTTTTTTCTTTTTTTATGAATTCTTCTTTGCAAAGCTGCATGTGATTGCCAATTGTTTTGAATTTGTTGAAACAACAGCTACAATGCTTCCATTGTTCACAGTTCAATGGTCCAAGGTCACAACACACATAATTGTTTGCCATCAGTAGGCCTATGCTCTATCCTAGCAGAAATCCATCGTTCAGTCATGCAAATCCATTCAAAGAATGTGTGTTGTTGCTAGTGATTACAAATGAAGCAACTAAATACTTTCCAAGATGCTGACTATTACTGAGAGAGGAAAACTGTTCACTACAATCCAGTCTTCTTTTGTCATGGTATTGCTAAAGTAGAACTAACTTGTATGACTGAGCATCCATGCTCAACAAGGAATGAATGAATGCTTGTCTCAGTCATCTGCTTTGTGGCCAGAGGCAACACTGGATGGCATAACATCTTAATCTGGAGTTCAACAAATTATTTTGCCAACACTGGAGTTCAACAAATTACTTTGCCAACACTGTCCTACAAGTAACTAGTAAGTTACTGTAAATACCGTAAATAAGAGGACAAATGTATTGCAGCCAGTCAAAATGAGGCTTACGTTGCTTTTTCACCATATGAAGTTATTGGTAGATATAAAAGGTTCATGTGTGTATTGTCATAACGTGAAAAACATTCTGCACAGGCCCGAGAAATAGTGATCTGAAGTGGCAGGGGGTCGTGGCCCTGCAATGGATGAAATTCTGAGAAAATTGCAATTGAAGAACCAATTTTCACTATTAAAGTTATCAAATGTGCCTCACAAAAAACTCAAATGATTACTAACCATTCACCCAGAAAAACCAACATTTTTATGTATAGAAATGACTTTATTCTCGATTTCTGCAAGGAACAAAAATTTGACATCAGATGGCCCCAATCACCTCTTAAGTCTGCTCTTTCAGCTAGTAAAAATGTATTAAAAGTTACAGAGGGTTTCTAAGACATCTGCAACTCACTCTTGTCCTGACATCACTCAGATCAATGAATGAGGTGACGAATGCATGAGCATGTGTTCCCTTGACTGGAATACCAAACATCTTTCCAGCTAGAACGTTACTAGTCCCATCAAAACCTTAAAAAGAATTTGTACAACATTTTATTAGCCCGCTGATGGTGGCAGCCAATGGGAAAAGTTTCTGACATTATGATCAACATACCGGTGTTTTTCTCAAAAATGGAAAGTTACTTTGTTATTTTTCTATTTATTTGATTGTTAAAATGTTTTTCTTTCTTAAATAGGATTTTCGGGGTCCTCAAATATTTTTGCCATTGTGCCATCCTTGTAAATCAAATACCCTTTCAGTGCTAGATTTAGACTTTGTGAGTCCTGTTGTGAGGTCTTATGCTATACAGCTTGGTAACCCCTTCTTAAAAAAGTTCCACCAAGGGATCTGACAAAGGTACATACCAAAACAGGACCTTAAGTCACCTCAAAAAATGTTGAAAACACCTGTACACCTTTTAACTCATTGAGGACATGTATGTATGTGCTGTAATGTAAATGTGGAACTGTTGTAATCTAAATGGTAAAAAACTGTCTTCAAATGTCTGATTTCCTAATACTCTACATGCAATCTGTATTTGTATCAACATATTTGCCTGTTGAAGTGAGGAGGATTAGTATTAATTTTTTTTTATTATCGTGAATAACAGGGATGGCATGGGAGACAGCATATAATATTTCTAATGACTGGGACCCTCCTCTAAGATTTTGTGGTATCAGACTGCCAACTGTCATAAAGTCCATCATAGAATGACTGGAAGAGTTAGAGAAAAAGGCTGAGAAAGAGGAAAGAATGAAGACCGTAGGATTAATTTTATACCATGAAATCAACATAGTTCATCCTGTATCCCCTCTTACCATCCCTCCTACCAGCCTCTTTTTTTACATCAAAATGTCCTCTACAGAGTATGAAAGCCACAGAAAGGCTCTCTGCAACAGGTTCATTGCTCCAACAAGCAGAAACCCCCGTAACAACTAGCTTAAGAACACAATTTTCTCCTTACGTCAATACAGTCTGAATAGTGAATTCACACAAATACCAAGATTATACATGAGGATTGATAGAGTTTGCCCTTCTCACCTCCTAGATAGCAGTATCTGGAGGCAGACAAGCCTCCGTCTGGTCCCTGAGCACGTCTCAAGCCAAACTCTAACAACACTGTTTCTGGACCAGCAGCCATGCGGAATCTTGCAGCATTCGTGGCTACCAGACTGTTGTGATAAATGGACAAAATGATCAGGAAATAAGAGCACAGAACATGCCATAATAGGACAACAGTGTTTACATTAGCAATTGTAAGAGCCCGAAAGCATTTCAAATTTTGACTCTGATTAAATACTTTGTTTAGGATTCTGTTAAAACTCTGAAATGAGACTCACACCCATTTACAATTGTTAACAAATGGCAGTGAGGGACCTCAAAATCAAATCAGATAATCTTATCCTTTGTAGCGTCAGCCCCAGCTCTAATCATTGTAAGTTGTATCTAGGGGTGAAGTGGATGACAGTTTCAGATGTCACTGCCTGCCCAGCCAAAATAAACATTAGGCCAATCTAGCTTGCTTGGTATTAAAGCAGTCAGAAAGCACCTGACCCAGTGAGGCAATGACATAGCATAATCAGGTAATATAGTTGGATGCTTTCACATGCTGCATTATGAAAATTAAGACCTCTGATACATGCTAACTTAGCCATATTATTAGAAACTGTTTACATATATTCAAAAAGAATTTTGTTGAAGCATTGGCTGTAGAATAAAGCTAAGTTATCTTCTAATATTCTCTATTATCATCTGGATAATACTTCACATTACTGTCCTATGCATTTCTTTGCAAATCATGCCATTCTAGGCCTATACACAAGCCTGCTTGCCCATTACCACAAGATTCTATATTCCCAAACAATGTTCACATACATTTTTATGCACAGTCTGCTTTCAACATACTCTCCCTTATGGCACACTGGTGAAATCTTAGCTCATCTGACAGATAATGATAAGTATTCCAGAAAAGTAAAGGAACACACTTCTAAGACAGTTCAATTTCTTAAAATGAATTTTCTACTGAGGTTGCTTCTCATGAGGTCTCTCTTAAAGCATTCTCTTGAGAGATCAACTGTATTCTGAATTGTTGTATTTAATGTTTTGTGGCTGGCTTCTGCCTAACTAAACTAACAAACTGTTTAACTGTATCCAGTTTGGCAGAACTACCCGAATAAAATAACATGTCCAAATGCCATGCATATTGTATTACTTTATAATAACTTACATTATCATAATATGCCTGCTCAAAACACTGAATATAACAAATAAGCACCTACTTTACCTTGCATAATTGACTAGGTTCAAAAGAGGAGTCTCCAAGAGCTGCACAACTGCAAGGGGCCCTATTACTGTTATCAGTGGGATTTTGGGAAACACCACCTCCCCTTCAGGCACTGCCCACAGTGTGATATCCTTGGCTGACAGGGTCTTGAGATAATCAAAGAATCGTAGATCCGTTGTTGGTGGCATCACTGTCTTCAGGTATTCTATGTCTAGATACAGAAGAGGAGGAGAGTGACCAAAGAGATGGCAACAGTGTTGCATGCTAGAGTCCCAAAGAAGGATGATGATGATGCCAATTAATGTTGTCTTTGCTATTTTCACCCAAATTATTCCTCCTCTTCTCTATCACTTTCCCATCTTTCCCACCCTCATAGATTTTTGGGATCATGTGAGTTTTCCCTTAATTTCTGCTTTTACAGTGTCTCTTTTTTGAAGAGTTTTCATGTTTGACCCTTTGTGTCTCCTCATTTTTCTTTATTATTTGGTCTGTTTTGTTTACCCATTGAAAGGATACATTTTCAGTTTTAAAAAAATGTTGCTTAATGTTCATGTTTATTTAATTATGCCAGCATATTAAACTGACTGGTTCTTGTCAATTGGTAGAAGATGTTAATTGGTTTTACTTCTATGAGAAATAATAATGATGATGAAGGTAATGAAACATGATGATGATGATGATGATGGAGACAGAAAAAGATGTTGAGGTAGAGTGCATCTCTCAAAGAGTATGACAATGAATACAAAAGAAAAGAATGGCAAGAAACAGTCATGACACTACGAACATCACTATTCCCTTCCCCTCCCCTCCCCACCCCAAATATTCATACAAAAAGCTCTGTAATGTCATCATTTTAGATTCCCTTGCAATGCCTGAAAAAGAATTATAATACCTATAAAACTGCGTATGTTAGGATATCAAAATTAGATAAACAAAACCTCTAATGACACCTAATTGATTGTTAATAATTTGGTAAATCTACACTATAAAATGTCTCGATGCTGTATTGTAGCAATAAGGTAAACATGCGGATCATGAATACTCTTTTCATTGTGCGTCAATATTTGTTTTCAATAAACATTGCCTTGTCTAGTCCAAAGAGTGCAACATCAGCATAATAAACATTGCAACAGCAACTGTTCTATTTATATATCTGACTAAAGCACAGACGACACCTGACTAAATCATAGACAGCTTACCACTGTCAGAAAAACGAAAACTCTGCATAAGTTTTACGCATTCCTCAAGGCCAGCAAAGATTGTAAACTCTCCATGAAAAGGATTCTTCCGGAAGTAGAGGTCAAAGACTGACATGTCATTCATCTTGCCACTCTTCCAATAGGCATAAGCCATGGTGATTTGGTATAAATCTGTTTCAGACAACAAGACAGATGAAATATGTATAAATGTCAATCAAGGTGAAAATTTATACAGCTACATCTCTGTCACTTATTAAAAGGTAAACATTCTTGATCTGTACAACCCTACTCAAAATGAAAAGTAGAGTCTTGCAACCTATAAAATAAAAAGACGAGGCTTCATCTATCACTCCGCCTAAAAAAAAAAAAAAGAGCTTGCATTTACAGAGCTAGAGCTCCTTGTGCAGTACACATCAAAGGGATGGGAGTAGTTGTGGGCTGATATGGGGGAAAGTTTAGGGTTCTGTAAAGATTAAGAGGGGGTTCAGATAAGACAAAGGGTTAGGACAGGGTTTGGAGTATAGAGACAGTTTTACTCTTTACAAAATTATATCTATTTTGTATGTTCCAGTCTATCAGAGTCAGCAGAAAATGTTACCAGACCCTCTAGTTCACCTTGATGTGGGACAGTGAATTGGATCTGGACATCTAGGCTCTAGGTCTACACATTTTAATAACAAACTACGAAGCTTACAAGGATCATGTCTGCCGACATGAGAAATTATACTGAAAAGACAAAAATAGTGTACTCAGACACTCTTAAAGGATTCTTTAACAAATGGTACATGTGAAAAAAAAAAACAAAAAAAAACCCAGAAGGCTAGATAGTTTAGGATAATGTTGATCTCAAAGGAAAGGTAGATCTAGCTACAATGATGATGTGCTATGACAGCTATGTGACACAGGCACTAATTGGTGATGTGTGTATAAAAAGGACTGTAAATCACTGACACAGAATATAGTCTATGTGGGTATGGGTGAAAACCACGAAAATAATACAAGTTTTACTTCATCAATACCAATCAGTCCATGCTGGGGAATGTCTGTCTTTCACTCTTTGAAATGTCTGTCTGGTATAATCTAAGACTAAGAACAGGGTCGACATGGTGGCAAATCGACTAAATGCACTCTATCAAAATAAGAGCGGTCCTGTCCTCAGATATTGGCTCAGATTGCCGCCTGACTTTCAGTTTGATAGTATGGACATGGTCAGTATGGACTATGTGTCTATGTATGTCACTATGACTACTACTAAGAGTACGAGTATGGACGACTATTGGATTGGTCTATTTATATGGAGGCTGAGACACCGACTTGAAAGGTAACTGTGATCATCTAAGCGTGCCCCGATCAGAGGCAGGTTAATGAATCAGACTCCATGTTACCTGTTAGCAAGGCTTGCACAACTCCATTGCTCCCCATGACCACGCTGTTTGAATCCTTCGGCTCCCCCTCCTTCGCCACAGGTCCATTGTCCGACATGTTGGTTGCTCTCCGTTTGTTTAGAAGGTTGAATGTAAAAGAAGAATTTCCGATGATCAATTTTCTAAGAAACAAAATAGACGTTCAAAATCACTTTTCCGCGAAGTGCGGTGGAGGATTTTTTGCCACACTTTCAGTTTCCTTTAAATGGACTATAAATCCAGGCTAAGCTTAGTGCCTTTGGAAACGTTAATACAGGGTACTCGAACTGATTAATGAGGTTTGTCGCGGTATCAGGGGAGAGCACTAAGACTCTCTTGTTTATGAAGTTTTTTTCTGAATAATTAATAGTAAATAACCCCACTTCTAAAAATAACTAATGTGTAATCCCTTTTCCGCGAAGCCTAGGGAATTTTACTGTTTAAAAATGCAGTGCATTACAATGCTATCCATATAGATCTAGATCTAGCCCAAAGTTTCAGTTCCATGTTACGTTGCTGACCTACTGCCCGCTTAACCTGTCTATGAGATTACACACCAACACAGCACTTACACTGCTACTATTATAGAGCAAGCTTTTAGACTGAAGCCCTTATTACTGTAGATAAAATTTTGTGACCCAGTAAAAAGCATTAAATTTCCATCACTCACCGGGTCCCTATAGCTTGGAAAATAAATTCAATGTTAATGAATGGTAATGTAGTGATGGTGAAGAGTAACCACTGGCTGGTTTTTGCCGAAACTGCTTATTCTGACTGTGCCTCGCTGATTCTCTATGAATCATAAAGCTCTCTTGAGATCGAAATTTTCAACCTAGGCATTTATTTAACAAATTAAACACACACACACACACACACACACACACACACACACACACACACACACACACACAGAGAGAGAGAGAGAGAGAGAGAGACAGAGAGAGAGAGAGACAGAGACAGAGACAGAGAGAGAGAGAGAATGTTTAGAATTCACGTATGACGTGACATGCTTCGGCTTCTAGGCAAAATAAAGAAGAAAAGGTCGATTGGCTATGGTAATATTTCCTATTCCCCAACATCTATTATATGTCCAACATACATTTTGACAATAATCAATTCAGTGACAGTATCTTTCACAAAGTTTATAAAATTGGTGAACCGTACCTTGGAACTAGTAGGAGGTGCTACATTTTAGTCTGGATGGAATATGAGACAGTGAGACACTGAACAGTTTATTTTTTTATTTTATTATTAATGAAATTGTTACTCACAGTGAGAGCCGGGTCTGTTATTCAAACAGGATATCGTGCCCTACAGTGATAGGGAAAACAATTTAAAAACTATACATTTTTTCAGAATTTAACAAGCTGATATCTCTTTATCCGTGGTAGGCTAACGAGCAAACAACCCCTGAGTAGTCACCATTACTGATAACTTCAATGCAATCGACCTATGTACAACAAAGAGTTAACCATCCCTGCACAGCTTACTCACCGGAAAGAAATCGGTGAAGAAAACTTTTCGAAACACTATTCTCATCCATAGACATAGAAATTATTTTTAAGTTTCTTGAAAGTACGGTACCGGTACCTCCGAACGCACACCACTCTAAAGAAACTATGAGTACCGCCAGATAACTAAGAACCAGTCTCTGCCTACACATGCCCAATTCGCCTTATATATGTACTGTACTATAATTTCTTTATGAATGACCACATACGGCGTGACTAGGTTTGTTAGACCAGACTTAGGCCCACTTTGTAGGCTACAGTGTACATGTACTTACATTGACTGCAGGTTGTAGCAGAAGAGATAGCCAGTCTGTTTCTTCTGCTGTCAAAGAAAGGAAGACTATAAATACACAGCCACACTGTTTTGTTTTTTTTTTATTTTATTACACGAACGTGTTAACACAGGACGATGCAGCCATGCGTGTCGTTGTGATGATTCCACACACGCTTTCCGTGAAACGGGGAAGTGACTCTTAAAATGAGATTACCAAAAACAAAAATTATATCGCAGGATGAAAATCCTTGGGCACAATGTTTTTTCCTGAAAGTGCAAAGAAGACTAGATTGCTTTACACTCCCTCCCAGTTAGCCCATGCTAGCACACAATGCGACTTCTGCATACTCAGTGCTCGTAGACTTCAGCTGTCACCTGACATAAACAGCTTATGCTTACATTAGCCTAAAACCGTATGTACTTGTGATTTGTACTATTATTAGAGGATCAAAGGATTCATAGGTGTGGCTGTGCTAATGGAGGCGGGGGGTGGGGGTGGGTAAGGAAAGAGAGATAGTGGGAGAAAAAGGATGGGTGGAAGATGGAGGGAGAGACGGCGAGCTTCAGTGGGCGTCACTTTCACTTTCAATTGCCCTTGATGCAATGGGATCTTACTTACCAAGGCATGCTTTTAAATCCTTTGCATTTCGGATCCAAAGATCATACAGTAGCCGACCCACTGCCATACACATGCTGGGCCTTATCCCCCGACCTCGCCCCNCCCCCCTTTCCCCCCACCCCCGCACCAACTTCCGTTTTTGTTCATTTTGTAAACCCTTTCAGGTGTTTCGAAACTGGTCACCGTTAGAGGCTTTTGTATGCATTTCATAGTACCCACACCTTCTATTTCACCATGAATAGTGCATAAAACTAAAAGTACCCAGGAATGCCTTGAGGGAAGTATCGGTAAATCGATAGACTATAATATGGAGACGAAAAGTAAGGATTCTTTTCTCCAACCCATCTGCACAATGAAGTGAAAAGATTGCGGGTAAGTTCAAGTCTCCACGAAAGCCCCCGAAGATAGTTTTTTAAAAAACAGTACTTCTTGTTTATTTGTGTGTTTGCTCATGTGAAACAGAACCAGTAGTGTCAGTGTACTGCTAAAATGAATCTTGGAGAATCTGTTTACGGTCTTAATCCATATAACCAGTCAGGCTGCTTCACGTCATATTTGAACTCAGCCGGTCCTATCCGAAGACCGACGATATCAAGTAGCCTACCAATGTTCCAGGATTTCGTGTTTTGGAGATAGTTTAAAATGAGAAGCAAAAACGCATAAAAGTATCTACAATTAATGCCTAGATGGGTTAAAGCTCACTGGCGAGATCTCGTCTATAAGCAGTTAGGCCTACTTATAGTTCATCTTAAATCATCACAATGTAAAGGGACATTTGGATATTACAAGCTGTGTCTGTGTGAATACGTATTAAGACGCTGATTAATTTTGAAGTCATGTTATTAGTATTTATAATGAGAAGTAGAATCATAGGCGTTTCCTATGCTTCTCCCTCTTAAACTGGCCTTCCCTCCTCGCTCCCCCACTCCCATCCACCTTGGCCGGCTTTCAACTATCTCCTCCTTCAACCCCCCCCCCCCCCNAAAAAAATATCTTGCAAACCAGCCCTTGATTATTGGATCCGACGCCGTCTCGCTCCGATGACCATGTTAATGTCCATTAATCCTATGACCTGGCCACATAAAACTCTTAAACTCTGTGGAGTCAACAAGTCTACAATTAGATCAAGGTCTACGTCGGAACAGTCAATAGTAGTGACCTCTCTTGTTGTTTGTTTCTCTCTCTATGCCTGGGCCAAAAAGCGACACAAAGAAACACGATAATATAGCTGCGTTGTGGCAATGAATAAAACAATCAGATATTCCCTCTCTTCTTCCCTTCCCTCCACCCTCCCCCATCCCCTCCCCCCCAAAAAAGCTAATCTAAATCTTGTTTTTCCAAGGCAGTTTAAGCCATGCTTGATTTTTCTAAACACTTCC
>JAWQUT010000047.1:2005687-2036257 GCA_033807755.1 Ellobium chinense | reverse complement strand
CCCCCCCCCACTCTATATGTTTATTTTGTTATTTTTATGAAACTTGGTTTTACAGTTCGGCCATCCTAGAGCTGATAAGCCATAACAATCAAAGACAGGTCACACATTTGTAAATATTCTCTTCATATGAATTCTCGGAGGATGGTTTGTATGACTTAACAAAAACCACTTCGTAACACACCCTTCTCAAGAGGCGGCCAGGGCACATGCCCTTACTACACTGATGCCCTTGTCTTACTATAAACTTAGCTTCAGCAGTGAACAGATGAGGTATAATAATGTCTTGCATGGCTGACCTCTCCTGGCAGAACTATGGGGACGGTTGTGGCCATCACCAGTTGACTATGATACAAAGTTGTTGGGGGACTGCACAGAACTGCAACTGACCACCCTGTTCATGGCCTGTGGCGGTCTGCAAGCGTGACTAGGCAACATTAAAGATGAAGAAGATGAGGTATGATTGGTCCCAGAGCAGCAGTTAGGGAGCTCAAAATTATTTTGCCCAATGCTGACAGACTGTTCCTGAGAAGAAAATCTTTCCATTACAACATGGTGAAACATTAAAGATGATGATGCAGTTCAACAAAATGAGTTGCATCTCTATAGCAGTCTTTCTGAACTGTTACCATAAAACAGGAGAATAAAATTATGAACTTGTCATTGCCATGGCAATGACAAGGTTACATTTTATATGTCTTGAATCTCAAAACTGACTTAAAAAGAACACCTCCCAGGATCAGGGGAGGGACTATATGATTCTGATTTCCAGTTCAAACTCAAATTCATTCTATATTTACTGCATTGCACAAGTGTTCAAATAATAAGAATGTAGTAACCTCTTTGATCTGAACATGTGAGGCTTTAGAGACAAATATGAATGGCCAATGCCCCTTTATCATTCTCTTAAGCAGTAGACTAATAAAGTGGTAAAATGAGAATGATCAAAACACAAATTTCCAGAGGTACAAAAGAAAGGATCTACTCTGTCACAGTGATTAAGTCATCTATGTTGAAGCATAATGCCCTAATCATCAGAATTAATGAGATTTGGAGAAACACTGGAACACTAACAACTTATGTATTAGCATGATGAAGAGATCTGGCTTCACATGAAATTAATTTGTCCTTCAGTTTCAGATATAGTCATGAATTCCAATACATCACCATAACAAAATTCTGAAATAAACTGATACCAAATCTGCATTTATCTATTCTAATATGACCTTATATTTATGTCGACACAGATTCATGTATAAACAGCCAATTGCAAACTCAATGGCAATGTCAAAGAGATAATTCTGTCCGTGAACTTCAATTGCTGATACTAATCATATGTTACCAGTAGCATTTTCTGACTAGAGTATACATAAACTAGTCCTGGAGCATCAATACCAGAAATCCATATGACTTTCTAGCAAGTTTGGAACATCACAACAAACAGAATAGGGAAGAAGGAAATCATACACTATCAAGAGAGCTGTCAAAGAATTGAGGCTTTACAAATACTTGATTCACATCATTCATAGCTTGATAATGACAAGTGTGAAGATGAAAGGTGCATCTTGGCCAAGTGTGTAGATAAAATGCAAAGTAGTGAATTCTGCTAAAAGGCAGATAAAACAAACTTGAGCTCAGCCGTACATACTCTACTCCTTGACCATTTTTCATAGTCACCAGTTTGATCATATGCTGTTTTTGTGCGCTTATAGTGGTTCTCATGAAAGGATACTTCAGAAATGATGCGGATTCATTTTGCTACAATTCAAAGTTCACAAAAGACATTTCAAAATCTAAGGCTATATGTAGTTCTACCCTCAATACTTTTAACATAACTGCAAACTTAATTTTCTGTTATGTGCAATTATTTGTAAGCCATTTGTTTGTTGTCAAACAAACTATTACAAATGTATTGTTCACTTCTCTCTTTGGTAATCATAATGAAGAATAACAATTCTGTTACATTGCTTAGACTCAGGTTTTCCCAGAAATTAAGCAGACGTAAAAATCCACCCAGATCTGGCGCCACAAACATCAAAAATGCATTCCAATTAACTTTCCATATATCAAATGCAAAATCCATCTTCAGCACCAAACAAATGATGAAAACAAAAATATTATAAATGTACAAAGAATGGCAATATCCAGAACTCTCCCGTCTAGTGTTTGGTTTAAAGAAATGGGCGGGAATAGGGGTAGGGTTCTGGTAGGAGAAGAACCCTTAATGTTTGATGTAGTTCCTAGACATTACTCAATAGCTAGGCGCTAGAAATTATCACTGTCTTGGAACCCTCTCAAGTATGGTATTTATTTGTAATCCTGCCCCTAATCCTAATTCAAACACTAGATGAGAAAGTCCTGGGACACTGTTCAGAGAACCAGATGTGGGATGGCTAGGTCACGAAGTTCCCTCTTACAGGAAAATATGAATCTTCAACAAGGGGGAAGGGTGTGGGTATACGGCCAGTTCCAATGCTAATAGATCACCTAAAGTTTTGAATAAGCTCAGAAAATTAATACTGTAAACAGCTTATGAGAAGGCTTGTGCCCAAATTTGAACCCACCTTCTAGGAGAAATTCCATGAAATCTGATTATTTTTTCCAAAACTTATGCAAATCAGCACCATGAGGCCATCATATGGCCAATATTGACTACAAAAAAATTCAATTTTTTTCAACAGCCACAATTTCCATGATATTCCAGGAAGGAAAAATGTAAAATTTACGAGGAATTTCAGATTTTGTCTCCTAAGCAATTTCAAAAATCTCCTGAAATTTCCGGAGGGTGCATGAACCCTGTATGAGAAATCATCACAGTCATAGGCAATCTCATTTAAATGCATTTTTCAGGAGAGGAAAAAACTGTATTAGAAAATAAAACCAGTCTCAAACCTTGGTACTGTTTTGAACCAATGACTATGCTACACCTGAAGGGTGTAGTGAGTTGTAGCAAGGACAAAAACAGTTTAGTCTGCAAACTGCCTAGCTCTGAGATGGGCTATTTGCCTATGACTGTAACGAAACGCTAAGGTTCTGGTAGGAGTAGGAGTATTCTCCAAACTTCATTCTTGCGGAATATGACACTGTATATCTAAAGATATGAATATGCTGATACTGGACACAATGCTACTAATTTTTTGCAGTGACAAGGAGGTTTGCCCTTCCCTGTTCCTGTGCTTACCTGAGGTGAGCTATGACCAAATTATAGATATGTGACATAACTGATCTCTGAAATGTAACAGTTACCATCTATGGCAGGATCACGGTGTGTGGTACCAAGACCAGAGACTGGCTCAGCTGAAAGCTCTATGTCTTCAGAAAGATCACCAGTTTGAAGACCCTTGAAAAGCTCCTTTCTGTTATCTTCTGTTCCCTCCTGAGACAGCAAAATTCTTGAGCAGGCATCATGAAGGGTGATTTCTTTCACAGGACACGAGGCATCCCCATCATGAATCACAGGCTGTGAAAACTTTATATCTGCCTTGATGTCAGTGGGGGATGTTTGCTCTGAGTGTTTGATATCTGGATTCAAGAGGTCCATATATTTAGCTGAGAAATTTTTCAGATCCATCACCTGATCCAAGGGACTAGATTTGAGCAAGGATGGCACTCTGTCTCTCCTACACTTCTCCCATGTTGCTGCTTTGTGATTCAATACCTTTTTCTCAGAACTCTGAGGTTTGAGGTTCTGGTCATCACCGAGCACTGGGTTACGCTTTGAAAAAATGTTTCCAAAGCAACCATTACTGCTACCTTTTGCATTCTCGGTACCGGTACCATCATTAACAATATCGGTGCCCTGCCGAATGTCTGAAGACATGTTCTTTGAGGACTCCTGCTCAGAACACATCTCTGATGGTTTGGACCCACTTGATGTTGAGCCCGAGGATGTCATGCAGTCATTACAGATTGGCGCCTCATACACTGAGCTGTCATCATGCAAGTCAACTAAGGTCTCCCGTGAGCATGACGCCCTATCATCAGGCAGAGATTCCTCATCAGCTGGCCGCTCCATATTTAACATCTTAACATACTCTTTACATATCTCCTTGACACGCTGTGCTTTCTTGTCCCTCTCCGCTTTGCGTATCTTGCGATCCACACTCTCCCGCCTGGCCGATGTTGGGTCTGCACTGCTTCCTCCTTTGTCTTTACGTAAAGCTTTGTCCTTTCCTGATCCCTCCTTATTTTCTGCCATTTTTGAAACAATGTTGGCAACCACAGTCGGGTATCCATTTTCATTGGGAATTTCTTTAACATCTGTGACCACAATGACTTCTTCTGCACTGTCATCCCCAGTTGCTGACACCACTAGGTTTGTGCCTTCAGCAGTGTACTTGTTGATGAAGAATTCATATTCATCATCCATAGGGACTTGAAGATTCACTGGCTCTGGCTCCTCATGGCTGAAGCTGACTGACCTGTGAACCATGACCTGCACTTGTTGGGTATCTGGAACCTCCACTTCAGATTCTTCAACAATGCTCATCTGGGCACCCAGGACATCTGCAGAAAACAAAACAAAAAAATTCAGATCACAATTCAGTTCTCTTCTTCCTCTTTTTCCTCTTCTTCTCCCTCAGCATTCAATAAATCTGACCATGCTAAAGGCTCAATCCAGCCTAGCTCTTACAGATCTGTTCTGATTCACATATAATCTTAAAAACAAAATATCAATAATTTTAAGGGCTTTTCAGAAGAGGAAAGGCCTGCAAGAAACGGATAAGTATTTTTACTTCTGCAAAAGCAAAAAGTTAAAGTAGCCGACTTTCAATCATGGACTGGGGATGTTGGCAGTCTGCAAACTTTTCTAAAGACTTCTTCAGTATTCATTAACGATTTTAAACCTCAAAGATTTTTTGAGAATTGTACAAGCAAAACAACAGACTCAAAAACGCAGTTATTTTTAGTTTCCCTTAAATATTTTTACTTCGACATGAATATACACAGCAAAACTGGAAACTGCAGATTTTCCACAACGGAAGGAGTGTTGGTGGTCAGCAAAATGTTCCCAGGGGCTTAACAGCTGAATTTCAATTCTAATGTTTTATCTAATCCTTTAAACTATTAATCCCCCCCACCCCACCCCAAAATCAATCCTTATTCCGCCCTAGGCTCCTTACAAACCCATGACAAATGGTCCTATTTTTCAATCTCTCAGAGTACATACTTTTTTAGACCAGACCAAAATATTGGTCTCTTGGATTCAAATGATTAAGGCATTCACACAATTTTCACAAAACTAGAGACTTTAGGGATTCTTAACTCACTGAAAACTGAAGGATTTTACTATGTACAAGCACCACAGACTGAAGGTTTCAGGTTTTTTCAAAACCCCATAAAATCTAAGATAATTCACCAATTGCAATGCCTTTTGAACACAACCAATAACAACATAATAACAATACACATGCCAAAGCACAACTGTCTATCTCTCATAATGTGTGTTTTATGATTTTTTGAAAAAGGTATAGATTCCAATGTTCAAAAAAATTTGCGGATAGGAAAATAAAGGTGGATTACTATAGAAAATGCAGTGTCCTGGCTTTTTTTTTGTGCTCTATGAGTGTGAATGTGTGTACAGAAGATAAGTAAATGAAGTCTGGATCCCTACCACCATCGTTGAGATCTAGATCTGAGTCAGAAGAGGGTTCAAATGCAGCAAAAATATTCCGTCTGTTACTAGACGCCATTCTCATTTTAACGATCACTGCAGATTCAGATGGCAGTCACCTAACTAAAATTGCTGTAACTAAAAAAGTTATCCACCGACTTCCGGGAATTTTTTTGTGGAACGAAACAAGTGGTTCCATATATGCCTGAGATGGTTCTCATGCTTTTACGGGCATTTATATAGCCACTATACGGCGATAATGCCGATCCCGTGTTTTCTACGGGAAACGTCTGACGATACTGACGGCCCGTCCCGCGTTTTTTACGGGAAACCTCGCGAGTGAGTTAAGGACCAGCACCAATCCTGACTGTCAAAGTGAGAAGTAATGGCTCCTGAACATTTGGAGCAAAAACAACAATCGATGTTTGATTGTAATCCATCAGTTTTTTACCAGCATAATTCTACGGCTGACTTTAGCTTAACAACACCTTTCGTAAAATCCTGGTGGGAAAGGCGNAAGGGGGGGTGGGGGTGGGGTTGAGGGGGCCAGGCAAGTTGGACAAGTAGTTAAAGTGGTCTGAGAGGAATGTACATAGGTGAGGATTGGCAAAAATGGTAATGGAGGAAAATCACTTGTCACTCGTAATCTTATGTGGCTCGGATAATTTATTACATAACTCTTAAGAGCGATGTGGCACTTTGATGCCTTTAGATATATTAGGCATATCATATGTTGGTGTTTGGTTTTGCTTTACATTCATAATGCAATTTATATCAATTGAGGAAAGGCTGTAACTGAATAGAGTATTGTGTAGTTTACATATTGTACCTTCATACTTTGATCTGCATCCTTTTCAATTCATGAAGATAAAGGAGATACAATGGGGGGGCTCCTGTATTGATTTGAATGGCTTCATTTTGTTAACAACAGGACACAGAAAAAGATACTTGGACTTGAATACTTCCATACAGGTGATGACTGATATGAAATCCTTTTATGCTCATTAAGTTAAGGATACAGGCGATGTAACTGGTGAGTTTATCCACATTTTTGCTATGCACAGAACCTGGGCCAGTGGGAGACAATACATTCTGAATCATTCTGAATCAGAATATACATACAACAACAGTTCTTTCCTAAATGGATTGAACAAAAATTTGACATTTGGTTTTGAAAGAACCACGTCTGGAAATCCTGTGTGAGAGGATGAGATATTCTCGATCCTTGATATAAATACATGTGCAGCAGTAACGTGATATCACATTTCGATTGGGTAGACTGCTTTGATCTATAAATCTGCTTGTAAACAAGTATTCGATACAAAAGCTTGCCACAAATTACCTGATACTGCCTGGAATCTGAGACTAGGTAAAAGGTAACTTCATCTTCATTCCTTTTTTCTTAATTATTTCTTCTTTGGACAGCAGTGGCTAGTTGCATGACGGTTTCGTTTGGCAGAATTATTTTTTGAATGGCGGAAACACAAAATTGATCCGCTGGAAATTCTACCATCTGGCGGAAAATTCTCACCTATGATGAATACAGCCTACACAAGACTTACTCTTCGTAATAAATTCAGAAATAAACCTATCCTAAGCCCAGCTGATTTATCCAAGAGTAAAACTAGAATACTTCACAAGGCCAGTGGTGGAAAACAAGTTAAGATTTACCCACTCCCCTATGATAATAACCTCATGCTCCCCTCCAAAAAAAAAAGCAAAAACAAAACAAAAAAAACAAAACAAAAAAAAACAGAATCGCATGAAACCTTGTTCCATTCCTAATTACTTTCGCAAATCAGAAATTATCATTACCTTGCAACCTCTCTGCCCTCATCTGCTCAAGTGCTGCTGATCGCATGACCTGATTGTTAAATCCATGCCAGCGTTTTCTTTGCTGCAAACGACGCCTCAGGCGAAATATTCCATAGCCAGGCACAATGATCACACTCGCTCCCACCAGTATAGCACCAGCGGCTAGCCCAAGGCCTGCCAGCACTACCCCACCCATAAGACGAGCAGCTGTGGAGAAACATGAAGGCATTGTAGATAAAATTTTTATGCTAAACCAACATTTGGAAATGTCTTATGTACAGATAGTCAAAATGAGGCTTTGGTCACTTTTTTTGCTAAATGGAGATATTGGTGTGACATAAAACTATAAAAGTAGAAGTTTAATACCTGTACTTTCATTAGGTAAAAAAATTGTTAACCTAGGATATTTCTAGCCAAGCATACAGTAGCTGGAGTGACAGGGGGTCACCGCTATGCAGTGTCAAACTTTTGAGAAATAGCAAAAATTCTTATAAAATTGCAATTAAAACAGAATTTTGCACTATGTAAGTCACTTAATCTGCCTCAAAAAAATTCAGATTTATCCATTTTGCCCATAAAATTTATGTTGTTTTTTGGGGGGAATTGATTTAAGTTTCCATTTCCACTGCAAGGAAATATTCAATACTGGAATGACACAATCAAAATCAACTATCTAATATCTCAATTCCTGGCCTGGTGACATAAATCTTCATTATGACTGGCTGGAAGACAAATGATAACACTAAAATGTCATTGTCAGCTTGCCCAGCCCTCCTATGCCTTTTTCAGTTGTCTTTTTACTATCTGTCATCATTACTTTTATGTAAAACTTAACATGTGTACCACAGCCTTGTCAAGTAAACAACATTTTCAGTCTCAAGTCTATTCTCATATTGTAAATCTGCAGTATAGCTCAATGCATTCTTGCATTACTGGTACTAGTAAGTAAAGTAAAACTGGATGCAATATACAAGCAACTGTGATACGAAGTGCTAATCCATGCCCTGCGAACTATGAGAAGATCCTTCTGAATGCCAACATGAATGAAAACAATCTGTCCTACTAGCCATGCAGGTTAGGGCATGTTAAAAAAACTCGCCATAACTCAGCCAAAGCGTTTAAAACATGCAAGTTTCATCACTGCAAGTGCTCTGTTTGTCTGCTATACAACCATGCTGGTCTACCCTCCACTCATATTTACCTAAATTGGCTCCTCTGATTAGTCTGCGAAGCCCAGGTTTCTGTGGCAAGAGACGATATTTGCATCCAAAGGGGGAAAATTTACTCCAATGGTTCCCTAGCAACTTGATGCTGAAGTAGCGGTCCCCACAACGATAGCAAAAGTTTGTGTTGCAGCGGGTACATTTCATGTGGTCACACCCATGAACTTTCTGAATGAAGATCTGAGGAACAAGGCTAAATGGATGTAGCTCTTCTTCAAAACTAGAAATCAATAGCAATTTTCAGAATAGCTTGGAAAAAAAAAATTAATCTCACGACTCTAGTGCAAGCATTCTCAAACCCTGTGTCAGTCATGACATGATGACATTGTTTACAAAAATGCCTTATGAGCATTTTATTTTACTATTAAGTATTGTTTTGTTTCTTGTTTAAAGAATGTTTATTTCATAATACTAATAACAGATTTTCAGATTTATTGTCATGGTCCCTGTGAATGAAACTTCTCTCCCACATATGAATTCATTTTCATAGAGCCTAATGGCAGGATTCAAGATCCTGTCTGAGATTCAAGATCCTGTGAGGGTCCTACACTGAAGGAAATCTAACTTTTCTTCATCCCTCTTTTCACATGCTCATCACTCCATTCACACACCCAGGAGGCAAATTGTAGCTTGCATAATTCATAAACAAACTCACTCTTGTTTTCAAAAGTATCAACTCTATTCTTAATATTAATAACCAACAGAGCTAACACTATCGTTGTAGCCAGTATCTCTGTTCTACCCCTATCCACCAGTGTTGTCTCCATACCATACGATCGCACTTCACCACTTAAATTTCAAAATCTCACTTAAAACTACACTGACCCCCAACCCCACTTCTTTCCTGCACTCCAAAATTTGCCTTATCTGTGAAAATCCTAAAATCATTAGATGAAAATTGGTATAATTTCTTCTTCTCAGTTAACTGCCTCTGTCTCTCCCTGATGCAAAACACATAATGAAGCAGGGGCCAGACTTTCACTTTCCCATTCGAACTGTGCATAGTTACAGGTATTGATTTGTTTCAGTCTTTTTAATTTATTACTCATTCAAAAAAATGTGTTATATCTATCTCAGTCATTGTTTACTTGAGATTGTATGATTCAACCCTTGAATTTCAAATCTCAACCTCCACCATCTCCAAAATACACTGAACATCCACTACTTCATAAGAACTTAAAATCTCTCCAAAAATGTCCAGCCCCCTCCCTTCCTCAAATTTATGATAAGGGAGGAGTGTTTCCCCCAGTTCACATGACCTGGCGAAAACACTACATAGTAACTTATTTACCTTGCATTTGGGACACCTTTGTGCATTGGACTGGCCATAGCTCTTCTCCTTGGCCCATTTCTTCACCATCTTGTCCCCTTTACGAAATTGCTTGCAAGTTATGTTTGTGTGGAATGGTGCCTGACACAGAAAGCACCACTGCAGTTTACACTGGGCACAAAAAACTTTTAACCCATGTTTCTGAGTTTTCTTGTCTGATATAACCTTTAGATCGTCAATACTGTACACTTCACTGCAGGAAGGACAAGTCTTCTTACAGGGATCTTCATTTGCATTTACCAGAAACCTGGCAAATTTAAGCTTCATGTCATTTGACAGATGGTCGTTCACTTCCAGACGAGGAATGAGAGTACTGCATCGGTCACTAGGGCACTCAATTTGTACCTTGGCCTCATTGACTTTCATGGCAACGTATGTTTTTAAACACTCTCCACAGATCTTGAAGTCGCAGCAGACCCTTCGTCTGAGGCTGACCATTTCTAGACAGACTTGACACTCATCTCTTCTCAAGGCTCTGTGAGGATAGAGCAGGGTTGTTGGAGAATTCCAGTCCTGTCTCTCTTCTAAACTCTGCAACATTCCAAGCTCATCTTCCAAAGTCCAGTCTTCATCATCTTCATAGATATCATTACTGTGGTTACTGCCACTGTCGCTGACACTGAACCCAGAGTCCCAGTCTGGGTAGTACATGTGATCAAAATCCTCATCAAACATCACAAACTCCACCGGAAGCTCAGCATCCACAAAGTCCTCCTCACTATCGGATGATGACCTTGACATGGTGCTCACAGATCTGGTGCTACTTCCACACTGCCAGCAAATAGGGTCGTGCTTTGAGATCCTACCGGGGGGGTTCCTGAGACGATTGGAAGACTTTGCACTATCTGATGGAGCTGATGAAGTAGAAGCTGACAAATGTTCAGGGGCAGCAGGGCTGTCATTTACACTCACATCTTTATTACGATCACAGTCTGCAGGGCTGTCCACTGAGATACTCTTCAGTACCTGGTGAGCTTTACCACATAAACTCAGGTCTGTGGCCTGATGATCTGAAGGTGTTGAAATGATGCCAGTTTCCAGTTGGTCACTGACATCTTTATGTTTACTTCTGTCACTAAACCTGTTTATTGAGTTTGGTTTTTTTCTGTCACCACTTTCAGCTTTCGACCTGTTAGTTATGTCAGTTATGAGATTTTCTTCCTTGTGCACTTCAGAATGTAATGTGCAGCTATAAGATCTGGATCTTCTCTTGATTAGATCTGATCCACCATCTTCTATTTCATCCTGAGACGGACAATGAAGTTTGTAATCAGTAGATATCAGCTGCCTCTCGGTTCCACTTGGCCTAATGCTGACTTCGGTTGTATCAGTCTGCCTCCCTGCCGTCACTCGGTCTTTATTAGATCTAGGTCTGCCTTCAAAGTGCTGGGTGCTAGTGGAAGGCTGATGTCTTTCAAACGATTTTGATCTATTTCTATTTAAATGCCGTGGTATATTTACAGGCGTCTTCGTCAGAACCCCGCCCCTCTGAACCTGATGCGTAAGATTCTTTTCCTGAACTGTTTCATCCTGATCCGCCATGTTGATAAACAGGGGAGGAAACGAAGGAAGAAAATCCAAGTAGATTAACAAACAATGGTTGTAGCGACTCCTGGGGACAGCTGTGGCAATCTAAACCTTCAGTCATTTGCTTTGCTCACTCAGCCTGGCTATCTATCTACACTCATAATGTAATTTGCACTGTTACGCGCATGCCTTCTAAAATTTGGTGCCTCATGTGATTAGAATTATTCGCTCTTCCTCGAACAAGTTATGACGACGAAAAGGATGTAAACATGACAATGATCTATAATTAGAAATTATCTATACCTACGTAATAATGAGACACGACTGGTGATTGGTCAAATAACCCTTAGGTTCGTCTAACACCCAAACATATTCGATAATCTCGGTGTTAATTTTGGAGGATTTCCATAATGTGGTAACTCTGGTAACTGGCAATATGGAGTTACGCTTGCTTCGACTGATGCCCCTGTCTCGACAGGCATAAGGGTCGGGTTAGGGTANGGGGGGGGGGGGGTAGGGCTAGGGTTAGGGTTGTATTAGTACTGACCGTAGTTGTAGGAGTTACCACGTATGGAAATCCTTCCTGCAGTTTTCATGAACTGCCATAATGTATCTGGAAATACACGTATGCACGCACTCATGCGCACGCAGGCACGCACGCACGCACGCACGCACGAACACACACACACACACACACACACACACACACACACACACACACACACACACATTTTTCACTCTGTTTGTCACTCGGATCAATGAAAATATCTGTCTCCTTTGGCAGTGTTCTACTTCCCGTCTTCTCTAACACGGCTCTCGATCCTTGCTCTGACGAACTCCCATCCTCAAAAGCCTTTTACCTTGTACTAAAATTTCTTCGTTATTCTCTCCAACCTCTTACAATCCTATTTTCTTACAATGTCTTGCTTTTTTAATGAGTCTATTTTGTGGTCCTTAAACACAGCTCATTATAATAGTCTACTACTACTTTTGGCTTGCTCTTGTTTCTCCCGTGAGTTCATGAGTCTCTCTTCTGTTCTGTCTGCACAATCCTATTTTTCTGAACTTTCTTATTGGCGGCATTATTCATCTCTCTCTCTCTCTCTCTCTCTCTCTCTCTCTCTCTCTCTCTCTCTTTCTCTCTCTCTCTCTATCTCTCTCTTTTTCAAGTGCAGATTTAACAGTAGCCTACTCAGCAAGGCCTGATAGAACTGCAGCCCCCAGATGCTCGCAAGCTGAGAGTTGGGCTGAGGGAAATCACAAAGTCTAGGGGAAAAAAAAAGGGGGGNNGGGGGGGGGGGGGGGAGAAAGACCTGAGTTGGCGACGTGCTATCTATTTATAACTTCGAACGATGATGTCGTATGTCTTTTTACAGTGTCTTTGAACATACCCTCGGCAAAGTCATGTGCCTATTTAAGGCAGCATCATTGCGAGGCAATAATATATCGGGAGCCTGGGGGCCTTTGTACCCAATAGAAAACCGTGTTCTCTCGGGTGCTTCCCACTGAGCTTCCCCTGTTCATCGACGTATCATCATCGAGTGAGAACCCCTCCCTCCTGTACAATCACAATATGTCTTCTCATCTACTTCTTAAACCCCTTACACATTTTGTTACGCCGTCGTGAAAGCTGCGGGTGGTAACGGCATTGCCGTTGACATGAATATTAATTTTCTGGCAAGTCTACGAGAAGTGATGTCAAAGTCGGAGGTTGTTTTTCCCTTTTTTTTTTATTGTTGCTGTTCTTGTTGGTGCTCTTAATGATTTAATGTTTATTTCAGCATTATGTATAGTATTTTTCTCACCTTTTGGGTCCTCTTTCTACAATGACGATAGGCTTATACATTGATCATCTTAGCAAGAACATGAGTCAGTCTTGGCTTCGCGGCCATCCATCTATTATGTCCAACTGGTGGCTGTATCCAGCTGTCTTGTGTGTGACGCCAATCGATCTCAAATTTTTCGAGCTATTCCAGATGCCTATGATCCGAGCCAGATCAACATGGTGCGGAACCCTGGTCGAGCAAAATGTCGTGGGACTCCTTCAGGGTGGAAAAAATGACATGAGACCTTTCTGTCCCTGAGAGGCGAGGGACCCACTGGTCTTTCTTTAAGAAACACTAAAGGGTTTTGGGCAATTGCCCCATCTGCTCCATGTTCAATCCAGTCCTGATCTGACAACAACATCATAATCCGTGGTTGCACATTACTGCTGATGACGTTGCCAGGTGTTTATGCTATGAGATTGTAAATCCAATCTCCGCTGTGACTTGCGCAGAAAGAGAACTAGTCTACACACTGCACGCCTAACCAATAGAAAGATGTGTTGCTAATTTTTTTTTGGTTTGTTTCTATTTCATTTCCTAACCTAACTAAAAATAGAAGTTTAGAGACGTCTGTTTCGACTACAGCTCACAATAATCCGGATGTTTATTAGTATGTGAAAAGAAACTTCCTGTGTCAGCTACTTCGTTCCCTTCCATTTATTATCTTTACTTGCTATGGAAGAGTTCCACCATATAATATATACATTTATTTTGATGTGTTCCTTAAATGTCTAACTTATGTAAGCTTTTTTCTCCACAAGAATGTGCCAAAATAAGATACCAATCTCGCTATGATGGTATTTATGTCATGGATTTATGTAGCTAATTTAATTTTGTTACTTTTTCATTCGGTAATTTTCTTATGTAAAACCATAACACAGCCCTTCGGCAAGACAACTGATGTATAAGGTACGCACTTTTACCGGCGAACAACATAACACCCTCCTCGGGGAAACTCGGTTGGGAACTGACTTCGAACCCGTTATGATGTGTCGAGACTCTTCGGGGTCAAGGTCCTTGCAGAGTTGGTCGTAGCCTGTCCAGCTTGGAAAGCTTAGGGTCGCGCAAGGTTCCTCCCTTAAGGCACACCTTAGGCTGTTCGTATGTCGGGGCGCAGGGCGGTCGGCGGCAGGCCGGATCAGATATACGGCAACAACCTGTCCCTTAGGGTCTGGGAGGCTACTGGTGTCCTGATGGGCATCAGCCCAGGTCCGTCCGTTACATCGTGTCACACGCCAACCCGATACTCGTTAGCGGTCTTCGGACGCGTGAGGGGTAGCTCGGAGCTGGTGGCATCATGGCGCTGCAATTTTTTGCCGTAACAAGGGAGATAACTCTTGTCTCCTTAAAATTTTAAAAGTTTTATCGCAGTTACGTTCCCTGAAATTAATAGTTTCCCCATAACTCTCAGCCGCATATATTTGTGCAGTTACTTCCCCTGATGTGATTTTCTTTTTTTGTATTGTTTTGAAACTTGTGATTAGTGTTCACTCCTTTAAATAACTTCAATTCAACACTCCATAATTATAAAGGGGAAAAAAACCGATCCCGATCTGAGGACAGACAAAAACAAGCATGTTTATTTCGGTACAGAGAAATCAAGAGCGGAGTGTTGTCGGATTACTATAGACTGATGTTATTGCTTGCCCTTAATGTCTGTGTTTTCGCATTGATGCGACTGGATTGGCGTGTACATTTTACTCATTGTGTGTGCTAAAATCTACAAGACTGTATATTGGCATAATCTCGACAAGTAGCAGAAAGCCAGGTGTTATGGGATACTGGATACGGGAGGAATTCCATATGTGTGCCAGAAAGATTTCCGCATGGAACACATCGAACCAACAACATACCCTAACCCTAACCCTAATCCTACTCTAACCCTGACCCTAATCCTGACACTGGGTTAGGGTTATGGTTAGGGTTAGGGTATGTTGTTGGTTCGGTGTGTTGCTTGAGGAAATCTTTCTGGCACACATATGGAATTCCTCCCCTGGAGACCATCTACAATCCCAAGTGCAAAGTGAATTATAACTACACTTTTAATATCCATAAGATGAGACTGTTGGCTACAGGAGCAGAACAAAGTTGGTGGAAAGAACATTAAAGAGACAAGTATATATATATATATTCCGTAGGAATTAGGAAGTTATAAAGATGAAATTGACGACGTAATTGGAAAGACGGATGTCAGATAATAGAAGTCTTAAAAGAGGCTAAGAACAGGAGGAGTTGTAATCAGGTAGCAAAATACAACTACACAAGAAACTTTATATTGCCCAGATTATGAAAATATAGCAAATTATTGGCCAGTAATAGGACGAATGAAATTGAGAAGCTCAAATTTATTATTTGCTAATATTTTTCTTTACAGAATTTAATTTTGGTTTTAGAACTCTGAAAACCGAATTAATGTTAAAATAATAATTAAGTTTTGCGACTTTCCTTTTTTTAATAATACGAGAAGAGATAAAAAAAAATATTTATTTTGCGAAAGACACCCTCAGAAATGCCCGCTGCATCATAATAGGCTACTCATGTGGGACCGACATTTATTTGACTTAACAGGTGACAAATACCTGATGCAACTTCATATTGTATATAGACTATAATATATCGGATACAGCTCTGATGATTCACATATAAATCTATAATTATCTAACAAATATGCCGAAAATCTGATTAGGCCTAGTGGTCTCATCCATTTTACACCATGGTCGGTGGATTTCCCCGTTTCTGTTATGAATGCGACATCGGTGTCTTCACTTCCATAGCTTATAACAAGATGACAAATCAGAATGTGGCCTGATTCTTACTACCTTATTGTCAGTGGATTTCCATAAATGCCTCATATAATTATTATGACTGTAAGCTGCAACATTGTATAGCTAAACATAACCATTTGATGGTTTCGTTATTTAGACAGCCCAGAGGGTTGTTCTGAAAGAGTTATTTTCATTGGACGTTTAAAATAAACTCTGCTATGCATTTCCTGTGGAAAACCGGTGCGTCGTTGGTCACAGTTATCGCAGTTTTTGTGGCTGTGTACTTTCTGCCGTATCATCGACATCCAACTCCGAGCGGACCAAAAACAATGGGAAAGTACAACTATCCCAAAGCCAGAAGAGATGAAGGTGTTGTTGACAATTACCATGGTCAAGAGGTAACGATAGTGATGTTACGCTTCACGTGTCCACCAGTGCAGCTAAAAGAAAAAAAAAATCAATAAAATATGACTCGGAAACTGACTTAGACTTACGAGTTCAGTGTTAAAGATAGATCTACACTTCTAGATCTAGACTAGACTAAAAGACAAGAAAGATCTGCATCAAAAAAGGAAAAAAAAATAGGGAGAAGTTTATAATTAGATGCAGGATAGGCGAGATTGATGACAGTGATTTAAGTACATTGTAACCTCTATGTTATTTACTTCTTAGTGTGTAGAAAGAAGGAGGGGGACTTGGGCCTGCTTTTAAAAATGCACACAGCCATAGACATAGTCTAGTAGAGTAGGGATCAAATTTGATGGGTCATTCACACTGCACCCCTACCTTTTTTGTTTAACACAAGCGCAGTCAGTGCAGCAGTGCAATAAATCTGGGAGGGGCTAGTTTTGTAAATTGCACTTTACATTTTCAGGGAAGTTGGATTTGAAATGGGTGTGGTATTTCATTCTATTGAAATTGTGGGTTTCCAGATCCTAAGTATTAGTCATGTATATTATTATCCTCTCTTTCCATCTTCATTAGATACGAGACCCATACCGCTGGTTGGAGGATCCAGACTCCGAGGAAACCAAAGAATTTGTAGAGGCCCAGAATAAAATATCAAAACCATATATTGATGCCTGCCCAGTCAAAGATAAAATCCAGCAAAGGTATTGAAATGTTCAAGCTTTATTACAGTAATACGCTTTTAGATAATCATCCTCATTCTCTGCCTAGCAAAACAGGATTATGAAAGACAAAAAGGCAGTTTTGGATGTTCTAAGTTTTCTATTCTTTGCTGTCAAGATTGCATTGGTCTTTTTTCTTTTCCTTTGCAAAATGCCCTCCATCAGGCCTATGGGCCTTTTTATAACCTCAGATCTTAAGATTCCTCCCATTAGCATTTTCTCTGCTTTCCAGATAATAATTTTAAACTTGTCTCAGAAACACACTATGTTCATCTGGCTGAGGGGAGGAGCTATGAATTCACCTTGCACTTAACAAAGATCCCAAGGCATCCTATGTTTTTTTATTGTTCATAATTAGACTTTGTTGGTGCCAGGATATTCAGCCTTTTCAGCAACGAAGTGAGAAATTTAGCCTGGACAAGACATACTCTTAGTCTTAGGTGGCAGCAAAGTTAACAATTTTCCACTTCAAAATATATATGTTTATTGTTTGAAACATTAGACTGAGTCAGCTTTTTGACTGTTCTTTACTTTATCACAATAATATGTTATTTGAAAACTGGGCGTCAAATTTTAACATCCTGATATGTCTAACAAGGGTGATTTTCAGACAGATGAAACTACCAGTCAAAGATGAAATATTTCAGATTACTCTTGTGATGGAGTTATTTTCTTTGCTGTTGAGAGTGGGTGACATGTGACTGGATATAATGAAGTGAAAAAAAATATATGTTTTGCATCCTGGCAGTGTTAGAGGGCCAAATCACTTAAATGTTTCAAGATTCTTTAAAGCCATAGGTAGTTTAAAGCAGCCCTGAATTTGTCAAGTGCTGGTCAACTACAGTTTTTCATTCTGAAACTTTGCCAGTTTGCATACATGGATGGAGACAAATTCAAGCATTGGTCAGAAGCAGTCAGATGAAAGAGTTCACTTCTTGTGGCATACATGGAACATCTTTATGTGATAGATGAACTGATGAGGAAAGGAGAAATGGAGGAGGTCTTCATGCATACAAATTAAGTATCTTATCACACTGATGGTTTTTATTTTGGTTTTCAGGATTACAGAAGTGTGGGATTATCCAAAATACGGCTGTCCCAAGAAACATGGAGACCATTACTATTACTTCTACAATTCTGGATTACAGAATCAGAGGTAGGCTCCTTTATGAGGTACAAACTCTCAAGATGATGCCATTTTCCTGTGTGTAAATGAAATGCTGCTAGCTGCAGTTCCTACCTGTGTAATTCTTTAAATTTTTCTTATGCTTTTGTTGAAATTTTACAGCTCAGGAAGATGGCTGATTGTTCATTTGCTTTGATTTCATGAGATACAGTTAATATTTAACCCGCACAAGGATGATCGATTCTTATACAACCCGGGGGCATCTTCAAATAGGTTTAATTCTAAAATTCTAATAAAAATCACTTCTCAGGAATGAAATTTCGTGACTTTTCCTAAAAATCATTTTCCACATGATCTACAAAGAGTCAATCTATTCCACTCATAAGTTAATGAGTGACCAGTATTTTTTACCACAACCCCCTCCTGTATTGGTAGGCGGGTCATAAAAGACCCGATCACCGTTAAACAGCCGCTAGTGATTGGGTCGTATAAGACCTGATCACTTTTAAGAGCCACTGGTGGTTGGATTTTCTTCTTGTTGCTGCTAAAGTCATTCAATTGCAAATACATAAAATTCCATACCTCTGACTATTATGAGACATACATAGGTGATGGCTTCCATTATTATTTTTACATCAGGGATTCTAATATTATTTTGGCTTTTAATTCGCATAGTTAATGCATTACGTAACAACATCAGGAGTAGCTGCTTCTTGTCCTGGTAAAGTTGTTGGCCTCGAAGTTTTGATTCGCCCAATAGAGGGTGATGATAGAAGAGAAAACATTTTAACAGTTATTAGGAAAGTCATAGGTGAGGAAAAAAAAATCATTTTATGGCCAGGACACAGAGTTTGAAGTAGACGAAGATGAGATACTGTAATAGAAGATTTGCCACTTAAAGAGGTATTCGTGAACCAGAAGCGGACCACCATAGTTTCAATATCTTGTTCATTCTTATAAATTCCATATGGTTCAAGGGATTAGAGGGTTTAAAGTTATGTGTTAGTTAAGTGTTGTGTTCAACACAATTAATGTATGAACATAGATTTACTATGACAAATTTATACTCATCAAACCACTCAAACCTCATCCACACGAATAAGGACTAGGACCCCTGACCCTCCCAACTCCCGTCTATGACGTAATGTTATTTTAAATGGATTATTGCGCATTATTTTAAACCATAGTTCCCGTTCTTTGCCCCAGCCTGTTAGCGCCAGGGTTAGGCTCTCCTCCCTCCACTTCTTCTTTCGTTGTCTGGGAGGAGGAGAACCACAAGCGGTCGGTTGCGGCCAACAGGGGGAACTCGAGAGCCAACTCACTTCATTTCCTCTATCCCCCCCTTCTCCTTTCCATCTTTTTCTTTCCAAGCCGGACTCAGCCCATTTCAGCGTAAACCTGATTCTTGCTATCGATGTCTTCCACCATCATCTTCATCATCATCATCACTAAGTGTAGAATAGGGAACTGTTTAAGACTGTGACAAATCATGATTGTTAATTTGCAGTACTGTGAGGGGTTAGGACACGTGTATTTAGTCTCTTAAGTTAAGTTAACACCACGGGGACTAATAAGATACATGTTAGGACATTTGCAAATCACATACACACACAGAACTGCACCAAACAGAAGAACTGGGTGTGGGGCTCTTCTCGTTGTGGTCGGTGCCTAGATGAGAGGCAGGACCAAGCGAAGGGGACCCGGGCAACGACTCACAAAGGGATCTGAGCCCCCCCACGGCCGTGGGTGGGGGCCTGCGGGGCAGGGGGGGACACACAAAAAAGGGGTCAATAGCTGCATCACAATACAACACAGCTAAAAAGGAACATGCACATCAGAACTCAGACATCTAACAAGCTGAACCAACCCTTAGGAGAAGGATCTCAACATTAACAATATTGCCATGGAAAAGGCCCCCTCACAGTCTTTCGTCTCTTTGTTAGGGTTAAATGACGGCTATGAGAACAAACTTGATATGGTCGTTTCCGATAGGGGAGCAGGGCATGGGGTCAACACTCCACCTCTGGGACCCAGCTGGGCCAGGGTTATAGATGTAGGAACCTTTCTAACACTAATGGGGGATTTATTTTCATTTGGGACATAGGTGACCCCCATTTGTATAGGCAATGGGAGGGAGTAACAATGTAACATCCTAGAATAAGAACAGAATGTTAACTCTCTGAATGAAAGTAACAAACAACTAACCAACGCCGGCGCTAATCAGAAAGGAGTGGGACAAAAAAAAAAGGACTAGGGATCTTAAAACCCTCATATTATGCATACATTCAAATACTAGGTTTGGGTGTATAGTTGCAAGCTCATTTAGGCTAGATGCTAACTGTCGTCATTTTGATGGAGGCGTAAACTGGTCACTGAGGTGCAGAACTGACATCTTTGCACTTTGGGCAGACCTATACATGCTCAGTCCTTGGCAGCAAACTGCGCTGATGTTGCCGGTCGTCATATGTGGGCCCTCTTATCCCTTCCTCACTGTAGCCGTTTCTTTTAACCTGGCCCTCTCGTGATCACAAATTCTTGCAGTCTGAGGGCCACTGCCTCCTCGACTGATATAATATGTCTGCAGATAACAGGCAATCTTTCAGTGACTTTACTGTGTGTGCCTTATTCATCCATAATGTCCCCACCACAGGGGCATCAGCCGCCAGCCAATCAGTTCATTCATTATCATGGACTCTAGCATGTCCTGGACAATACATCCTTGTGATTCTATGAAACTGGAGGTCAGCAGATAATCCTTCCCCATTCATGCTGCAGCCATCTATTTAGGACCTATAGGAGCATGGATTTTGAGTCTGTCACAATGACTGCCTTGCCTTTGCTACTATTATCCCAGAGAACCACTTCAGAGCCGCAGTGACTGCCTCCACCTTCTTTCTGATTTTGGAAGAAGTCGTTGATTACTCTCCACTCTTTTCGGTGATGACCCTGCCTTTCACTGAGAAGCCCTATCCTGATTTCTTGCCACACAGCACAGACCCACCAGTGAACACGACAGTATTGTCAATGAGTTGCTTAATCTTGAGGTCAACTCGCTAGGGGAACCACTCTCTGCATTCCCTGCCAAGGATGATGATTACTTTCTGGAAGTCAATCATGCACTATCCAGAGTTGATCTAGTCCTCTCCCTTGACTAAGTCTTTTGCTGAGGGGACCAGAGCAGTAGTATTTTTCTACTTGTGCCATGCATGATATCATCTCTTAAATTTTGTGCTGTTGATGTCAGCAGTGTTTTCATGTAGCGGATGCCTCTTGTCTTCCACTACTCACAATTAGCTGTGACCTTGGCAAGCGTGTCTAGATTTTATTGACATGAGTCCCGTTGTCGCCATAATATTAAGGGATTCTCTAATGCTTCCCAAATGATGTGCATACCTTCATTCTGGATGTAATCCAGTCGATCACACTGTGGTGATATCAGCATGAGAATTCCAAGGTCATAACTGACCAACACTTAGACCTACTGATGGTGCAGAAGAGCTAGTTGTCTCTATTCCAGGTTCACAGCTGCTATTGATTCCAGCATTGCCATACCTTGCTTGCATCTCTGAACTATTCGCTCCCCATCAAAGGCCACCCAGAGATATATAATTCTGTTTTATTTTCTGTGTTATGTCCCTGGAGGGTGATGACAGAGAGATCAGCCAAACTGATGTGATTATTTAAAGGGCACCACAACACGCTAACCTTTTGCGGGCTGTCTTGTGAGCTGGATTCAGCGCTCCACTAAGTGATGGCTTGCATGGTTTCGTTAATGCTTGTGACCATCTCCTGCCCATCTAGGTCAGTCTTATATAAGGATAATGTCAACAAACATTAATGTCCTTTCTGGACCATTATGTTGAATCTGTGTCTTGGCAGGGTAGATGTGGAATAGCACAGGAAAAAGAGGATGACCCTGAGGCAATCTTGGAACATACATTAGTCATATAGATGGGTTTAGGTGTCCATGATCCCAATAGAAGGGGGTCTTTTCTCTCCATTACAGCAGCTGCAGTGAGGTACACATGCCATGTATCCCAGTCTAGATACTGTATATTGATATTGCAGTCTATCAAGGAGTATATATCTAAGTCTTAAAGTCGACTTTTTTTGTAAGTATCCTCCAGGTCAATGGCCCCAGGCGTAAACTATTAACTGAGAAACAAATCATTTGCCTACCTACATTAATTTAAGCTTACAGTGTGATAAATAAATAATCTAAAGAGTCCTGAGCCTTCTTCTTCCAAAAAAGAACCAAATAACATCAAACTTTGCTAGTCTGGATGCACCCATATTTTTACCCAATAATCTAAAAGGCTCTAAAATTAAAAAAACTACAGTGTGTGCTCAGCTTAAAGTTTTGTAGACAACACACTCGGATTTTGTAAGACCCAATCGTCATTTCCTCAAAAGAGTTATCAGGTCATATAAGACCCAATCATCAGTAGCTTTATGTGAGTGATCAAGACTCGATCACTGGAGCATGTAACTAAAGTCAATCATCAGTGCACGGATTAATACTAAATACAGTCAGCTCTGCTTAATCGCCCTCCGCTTACTTGCAACTTTCCCCAGGGAACCAAATTTCTCCTATATAACAGTAACTGGATAATCGCAACTCGTTAGCAGACATAAAATTCAAAGATCAGCAGCAGCTGTTTTCAGAGAACTGCAAAAAAGAAATATTTACACTGCTGACTGAAACCGCACGACAGAGGGTAGACTGATTGACTGAGCTGTATGGCTGCCACACCATGACAGGTGTGACAAGCCCCTCCTTTCCCTCCCCCCTTCTCCTTGGTCTCGGCTATCCCCAATTCGATAATGCTTCTGCAACGAACGCGGTACAGCCCACTCCGCCCAGCCATCCCGACCACTTTCCCTCAAACCATTCCATCACCGAGAGGTGAGAATGCTAACACTGTATTCGCTGACCCCTTGACCTGTTCGATGAATTTTGGCTAAATCAAAGAATGTGTCATATGGATAGACGGTCAGTCCTGACTGTGCCATCCTACTCTTTACTGTCTGTCAGGCTACTGCAAGGTGACCAATGAAACAGGCCTTGACAATCAAGGTCTTCTTCCTGTGTACATCCATATGTAGATGAATTTTTTTGAGTATTTCAATATATATATATCTATTTTATCTCATCTTTCAGTGTCATGTATGTGCAAGATTCTCTTGATGCAGAGGCCCGGGTTTTCTTGGACCCAAACAAACTCTCAGAAGATGGAACTGTGGCCCTGAGAGGCTCAGCATTCACAGAGGATGGGAAGACTTTTGCCTATGGCTTAAGTCACAGTGGTTCTGACTGGGTCACAATTAAGGTTAGCAAACTTAGGAATAATCTCATGTTATAGACTGTTAGAATTTAAATAATTCTGAGTCATATTCATGCAGAATTTTGACCACATGTGTATCTCAGTTTAGGATAGCAAACTTTAAAAGAGCTGATCCTTTGTTATTATGCTGCAATACTGTGGTGCGCTTAGTATTCGGCATTTTGTGTCTCTGATATAAGCTATATGGGACCAAAGGAAAGGGCTATCTCTCAAATGATATAATGAGAATTGAGCTTAAAAAAAAAATAATGTCTCTGTAGTGATGTGCATTAAGAATTCTTACAAATAGGTGAAATCTGGTGATGAAGTAACAAGTTTAACAACTGTATTCTGTGATAAGAATTTTCCTAAGATCACTACCCACAAGGAGAGAAAATACCCTATTTAGCTTTTTTGTACACAATTTTTCAAATAAAATGTTCTAAATTAGATAAGGGCAGTGTGGACCATAGTAATGAACTATGATTAGGAGGAGTAAAGGATCCACCTGGTTAATCATCTTGTGAGTTGTTAAAGAGTTTAAATATTTTCTGTGCCATGTTTTGTATCTGATGTTGGATTCTGACTGCTGTGTCATTCTTTGTTTCAAAACACAAGAGAACACCACAGTTTTTATGGTTAAATTCCATTCTTGTGCAAATTTCATTGTCAGGAGGTTTTCCTCTTGTCCTGTTTGCAATATCTACTGATCTATCTGCATGTTATCAAATTTATGGAACAATTTTAACAGATTTCACTTAACCCCAACATTCCAACACAGCGTATTGCAGAGCTGTCTATCTCAAAAATATCTACATCTATAATAACATGACGGTTAGATGAAAGACTACATTCCACATATTTTTGGATTGCTTATAACAGGGCAGCCTTCATCTAGAGATGGTTGAAGGAGAAAGTTATAGGTTTCCAATAGGGCCCTCTAGAAGTTCATTTTGAGCACTTAGAAACACACACTATTCCTTCTTTAACAGAGCTTATGGAATAGTCAAAGTAAATTCATTCAGCAGGAGTGGTTTTGGCATCATCAATTACCAGACTGAAATAAGAGTTATGTCTCAAATTGTCCACAGTTCAAGAGTGCCCCAGATGGTAAAGACTTGCCAGATGTGTTAGAGAGGGTGAAGTTTTCCAGCATGGCATGGATGCATGATCACACAGGATTTTTCTACAATGTGAGTAGTGAAACTAAGAGATGGTAAACTCCCTAGTGGACTTGCCTGTCATGAATAGTGTTGCACTTTCTTACAGCAGTCTGTTATATATTTAGTCTTCACAGTGGCCAAATCATAAAAACAGACCATGAGAAGTGCCACAAAACCAAATCACCTTGAGAGAGGGTTCTCAGTCTTCTTATAAGGTTATAATGCAGTCATATTTATGTGTACTACCATAACTTACTCACCGTTTACTGTATATTAGATCCACCCATACTTAATTTTTTTAAAATGTAGAAAGTTGCAATTCTTGGTAACAAATGGCATTTCACCTGATCTGGTGTGTCAGCATAGAAAACAGTAAACAATATTCATGGATGTTCTTCTGTAGGGAAATATATGTTTGGGTTGTTTGAAAGTTTCCAAATAGACTAGAGCAGCCCACCAAAGGGAATGTTACATACTGCCAAATAAAGAAATATCTGTCAGTAAATAACTTTTGAGAATGCTTGCTAGATTAAGCAAACTGGTACTGTTTTAAAAATTTAATCTTCACTTTTGATGCTGATTGTTTGGGGACTCTTCTGTTATTCACTTTGTGTTTCATTTGTTCCAGCGTTACCCAGTACAAGAAGGGAAAATTGATGGAACAGAAACAACCACAGCGATCAATCAGAAATTGTACTACCACAAGCTGGGAACCTCACAGGAGGAAGATATATTGGTAGCAGAGATGCCAGATCACCCGCGGTGGATGATGTACGTCCCAGCTTGTATATTTTTTTTGTAACTTTAAATAAACTCGCTTGAAACAGTCTTAGGAATAGTTTAGACAGCAAAATATTTCAGATCCAGATTCATTAGGTAGGGGTGAGATACATAAAAGCTGAGGTGGGATATACCTTAGAGTTGGTGGTTTGAAAGCAGATATCTCTAAGTCTAACATGCTCAGCTGAAGGAACTATATCATCATATCACCACCATTATCATTATCATGGTCACTAAGTGCTCCGTTTCCACCTTGTACTATACCAGTTGTAAAATCAGTAAATAATTGAAAACATCCTTCAACCCAGTATACTTTTAATGCAAAATTTATAGATAGAAGCTCAAAACATTGAATTATAGTTCCTGACGTTTCAACAGAAACTTTCTTGAGGAGAGATGACAATGAATAAATGACCCATCATAATGTCATCATGATCCTTATTCTTGCAAGTGATCCACATAAATATGCTTGTGAGTGTTATGGTAATACCAGCAGGAGCAGTTTAAGATTAGGAATCTTTGTATGTCTCTCATAGTGGTGCCGAAGTGAGTGACTGTGGTCGATACCTGATCCTTACTCCAAGAGAAGGCTGTGATCCTGTGAACAGGCTTTATTATGTTGACCTAGAGGCTTTGCAGGGAGGAATAACAGGTAAACCTTCAACAGACTAAAATACTTGTGAGATTATAAGGTTTTGACATGTATACTTAGATAAAAAGTCAAACAAATTTAAATTCAGTGCAAAATTCAATGTGGTGAGAAAACTTTGGTTACCTCAAAATACAAAGACCAAAAACTAAAGGTCTATCTACAACTTATAAAGCAGAGGTTAGTAAGAATGTTATTTGTTGCAGTGACCTCCATGAGATCTGTCACATAATTAACACAAAAGGTTATTGAACATATCCACCTGTATTTATTTACGATTTATTTATCTGGTCACTCCCTCCAAAATTAAACTATTCATCAATTCATTCCTTAGCATAAAAACTGGACGTATACAACCTGAGCCAAAAAGAAAATAAAAAATAAATTTTAAACAAAATTTCAACTATCCCAAAAAAAGAAGGGGTGGGAGACTGATTGAGCTAAAAGCATTGATGGGCTTATAAGGATTTGTGTGATTAATGTCTGAAACGCTAGTTGATCTGTCTGAATATTATGATATATATTGCCCGCTGGTGGAGCTACATCAGGGACTGTATTTCATTTTGAAGTTGGGGATGAATAGGCATAAAGAGATACCCAAGAAGATGAAGATCAGAAACAAGTGCTTAGAAACCAGGGACAGAATGAAGAGAAAGATGTGGAGTTCATATAAGCACAGCCCATCATCACTGCTGGCATTCTGTTGCAAAGGGAATGAATCTGGGATGGCTGTTTGGGACATAGGAGGGTGAGGTCACATAAAATAACACAAAGATTGTTGAACATACCCACCACTGTTTATTTACAATTTATTTATCTGGCCACTCCCTCCAAAATTAAACTATTCATACAATTCATTCCTCAGCATAAAAACTGGACCAAGAGCAATAGGTCAAGAGCAATAGGATCATGAGATATGTTTCTTGAGCACAACATTTAAAAGATTTTCCATTTAGTATCAACCATTGATAAGGAAATTATCACTGAAGAGAATGATACGGCTGGGGCATTGTGAGCCATGGAGTCAGATTAGGAGCTGTAGTCAAGGAAGAAACAGCTAGACAGAATAGATTCCACCATAATCAATGCTGATGAGTATCACAGGCAGGAGAACACTGGCCTATATATAGACATGGTTTACAGAGTGGCAATAGTGGCTGTGGTGGCATTACACTGGACCATAGAGTTGTAATGAATTATCAGCCAGAGATAACCTTATCATCATAATATTGAAACAAACATTTTTTTTCTTGTGTTTCACTTACTGTTAAAGTGTTTTGTATGTTTCTTGCAGGACTCTTGTCTTATGTTAAAGTGGTAGACAACTTTGATGCCGAATATGAGGTGAGGATTAAGCGTGAAACCACAGTCATAGATAGATTACCTGTCCCAGAGAAAGGCAGTTTAGAAACTTGGCTATTTTTGTACTTTCTACAACCCAGTACACAGCTAAAGTAAGTCATTGAGTCATTACTTAAAAAACAGCATCAAAGCTTGAGACTGACATTATAATTTTCTGTCCCTGAAAAATTCACTCAAATGAGATATGTAAACTGCCTATGACTGTGATGATAACATAACAGTATGTTTGCCTTAGAACTGTTGCATAGATCAAGAGCAATAGGATCATGAGATTTGTCGCTTGAGCACAACACTTAAAGGATTTTCCATATAGTATCAGCTGTTGGTAAGGAAGTTATCACTGAAGAGAATGATACGGCTGGGACGTTGTAAGCCATGGGGTCAGATAAGAAGCTGTAGTCAAGGAAGAAACAGCTAGACATAATAGATTCCACCATAATCAATGCTGATGAGCATCATAAGCAAGAGAACCCTGGCCTATATGGTTTACAGAGCAGCAATAGACCTTTTAGACTACGATAACTTTGCAATCAAGTACCGAGAGGTTACTGTACCAAAGCATGAGCATAGGGATTTTCTGTGTTATCAGACATCCTGAATGACAGCATATTCATAAGGGTGGGTTTGTTTCAAAGCAGAAGAGGAGATAACTACTTAGATATATATGCCTGTGGTTTTTGTATATCATTATGACCTAGCAGCACTTCATTCTTTAAAAAATAAACATAACAATGTCCCAGCTTGAATTGAGATGATAATTAAGCAGCTGTTGAAAACCCACGATCCATCCATTATCAGTGTAAGGGTTATTAGTTAATGTCTGGCTAAGAGTGTCTATATGACCCACAACGCTTAACATCTCCCCCTTCCCACCACTCGTGACTTTTGAAAATTCAGTCATAAATGCTGCTTTTGAGGTGAGGTAGCTGAATAGGGTCGCAATAGTCTTTTATGTTGGGGGAATGGTGGGGAGTGGGGCGAAGGGAAGGGGTCAGAAAGATTAACCTCAGGCAAGAATGGGCAAGATCTAATGTCACCAAGAAACAGGTATTCATGTACCTACATGTATCCTGTTTGTATTTTGATAACGTTGTGTCTCTACTGCAATTAAGTCGTTCACAGAAATAATGTCATAGGGATATCTGGTTTTCAAAGTAGGGAAGATGGCATCTAGTTTTCTCGGAGGATCGTGCAAGAATAGTAAGTGGAGTCCCATATTCATCTGTGATACATAAAGAATCCCTTGAGAGTCTTGAAATCATGGAAGATTAAGTGTAGAAAATAATAATAGTAAGAGCATTTCTATAGCACCTACTCCCCAAAGAAGGGCTCTAAGCGCTTTACAGAACAGATTCATAGTTTAACCCCTGCAAAACACATAAAGGTTCAAAGAACACATCTTCAGTAATTACACAACACACCTTTACAACTTAATCAATCAAAATAGTCTTCCAACAACATTTGAGGAAAATCATTTACATTTTATCAGGTATATTCAGTCTACAGGTCAAAATATTTAACAAAAAGGTGGGTTTTTAGATATTTTTTGAACATTTCAACAGTGGGAGCACCTCAGATGAGTTTAGGTAGAGTGTTCCAAATCAGTGGATCAATGTATGTAAAACTTCTCTCTCCAGATTTTTTTGTTTTGGTTTTTGGCACTTCACATGGGACAGAATTTTCTGACCGCAGTGCAAATATTAATTAAATACAATATTAACTCCATAATCTACTGTTGCAGCCTGAGAGCGTATAGCATGCTTAGAATGAATCAGCAGTATGTAAGATGTGAAACAGTGATGATTTCATTACAGATCTTCTAAGTTGCCTTCACTTAAGATTTGCTTTCTTGCAATAGCAGGGTGGTCATATGGCTTTGGGAGTAATTCTCAGAAACTGAAGACTGTGGGTTTGATTCCTGAGCTATGTGGCTTATCATGGTGGCCTTTGGGAAAGACACTTACCTCCTATTTTCCCACTTTACTCTGATGGGAATTAGTACATTGTTCTAGAGCTGGAGTGACCAGGACACTGCACTGTGGCAACTACTAATGACTTTGTTCTAGATTTAATTTTTACTGCTGTGTGTTTCTATGTACAGTGTTATGTATACTGTTCTTTATTCATCTGTCTTATGAATGAGATGTATAATATTGTATGGCATTGTAAAACAACTTCCTTATGAGGTAATATAAGTTTTTGTTGTTTTTTTTTCATTTTTCATTCAATCTGGGACAGTTTGAATGAAGATAGGGTAGTCAACACTAATTTTGAGTATCCATTCTAGCAATATGACGAGGGTGGTAGCATTTGATGTCTGACTCACCCTGTGAAGTGGTTTGCCCTTTTTATTCCCATATATACCCAAACCTTCAATGGAACATTAATTTAGCATCCCAGAGGCCTTAAGAGCCAGGGGTCTGGGTTCAGTTGGTTGGATTAAGGTTTTACACTGTTCAGCATGATTACAGCTATGTTGCAGTTCATAAGCACTTGATTCGCTCAATTCTAAAACTTAATGGACCATGGATGTGGCATGCATGAGCGATTTTCAATGGTGCTTGTGATGTTTGTTTTTTTTGTTAGTTTATTATTGCAGTAATATAAGCAGACCTCTATTGATCATGAGAAGTGCTTTGGGGGGTAAAAGAGGCGGGTGAGGGGACAAGAATTGTCTGTCGCTTCATAAGTAGCCTCCCTAACTTGATCCGCCTGTTCAAAATATTTGTGGACTATGCTTGTAAATATTGCAGTTAATAGGCCGTTTTTTCGATCGGGTGCTTGCTGTTCGGTGTTGTATTGTAGTATGAAACTGTATAAATCTACTTATCCTATCTTCAGTGAGTGGATGATAAGTGTATGCCACCCGTGGTTTTGTTTAGGGTGGTAGCGTGGCTGAGGAGAAGGTGTGGGTTGTGTTAAGTTGAAGACGTGATTCC
>JAWQUT010000047.1:1985611-2005669 GCA_033807755.1 Ellobium chinense | reverse complement strand
TTGTACTTCAGTAGACCATTTAAACCATGCCATTAGATTTCATTCTTGTCTCTGGTGCATACTTTTTTTATGTCCTTTGGTACAAGAGCATGCAATCTTTGATACCCCATTTCCTTTATCTGTAAGTTCTTGAGTGTATAAGGTGCCCTTTACTTCAGTACTGGAGAGGCCAGTATTAATTAAGTGTGGCTTTGGAAACATCCCTTCCCCCTTCCCGCTCCCCCATCAGTAGAATGAGCCATGTATTATACAGTCTCTGTTTAGGCTCCCTATCAGTGTACTTTGTCTGTTTTTTTCTTTGTTTTTTTTCAGCATCAGTGTGTAAAATCACATCACTCTATCAGACCATATCTCTCATCTATAACAAGATCAGCTGTGCTCAAAACACTTGAAGTATTACACGGTCACATATGGTGTAAAATCCATTTATTTTCATATTGATTCCTGCTGGAACATGTTTTGTTAAACCCCAGCCGTCAAGCTGGGTAAAGCACATACAACAGAAAGAAAATATTTGGAAACTATTTGGCAAGGCATAAAAGGCAAATCAGCTGCTTACAACTCAATCAGTGTATTTGGAGATACAATTAGAGATAATTTATGTTTCATACCTTTTAGTGTTCACCTTTAATCAGTATTCAGGGGCATTATTCTGATCGAAGCCGGTGGCGAGCAAATACAATTATTTTGAGTTATGTTTATCACATTCATGACATTGTGCAAAACAGGTTTTGGCATGGGACTATCTGCCTCGTCATCTCACCCATGCATGTGTTACTACCACCTGTTGCTGACTCACCCCCTTCCCCCTATCCCCCCATCTTTCCATTTGTTTCTCTGTCTATCAATATGTCTGTCCATGAATCCAGTCAGCTTCATTTGACAAATGGATCAGTCCATTTGCACATATGTTTTTCCATGTGCTCATCATTTTTTATCCAACCGGTCATTCATCCATTGGTCTATTCACAAATCACTTCTTCTGTCTGTAGGTTTGTCCATCTGCTTTTCCATCCATCCACTACAAACCATCTGTCAAGCCATTCATTCATCTGTCCATCCCTGTCTGTCCATAGGCCTATATCCATCTGTGATTCATCCATCTTTCCTTCCATCCATCCATCCATCCATCCATCCATCCATTCATCCCTCCATCCATCAATCCATCCATCCATCCATCCATCCATCCATCCAGTGCATCCTTGTCCCTCCCTCCCTCCCTCCATCCACGTGTCCATGGATTCCTAAATGAATCTATCTGCCCACCCTGCATTGAGTAGTCTAAGTAATCTGAATTTCACATTGCTATCTTTCTAGTACATTACAAATGAAGGGACAGTGTTTACATTCAAGACCAACTTGAAAGCCCCACACTACAAGCTGATCAACATAGATCTTACCAAACCTGAACCTGTAAGTTGTCATTTTATGCTGTCATCAATGTCATTGCCTTCACCATTGTCATCCTCATGTACCTTACACTTCAACAAGAAGACATTGGTCTTGTAGTTCAAATTTGATTACAATACTCCTTGCCCATTTAAAGACTGTGCATTCGCATTTTCAGGTCCATTAGTTTGGACCATTCTCGTAGAAGTTCTGGAAGTTAAACAAGAGACATATATCTGTTTAATAAACATCTCAATTAAAATGTGCTCTGTCCATGTGGAAATGATGTCGCTTACGCAGAGAATAGAAGGAGGAGCCTGGTGGAGCTAGGAGTGAGAGAACAGGGAAAGTATATGGAAGAGAGAGTGTGGAAGAGACAATATTTTCTTAACAATTTTGTACAACATCTTGCATTCACACTGTGGGGAATACATACTGTGTAAATGTACTTTATTGTTATTATTATTATCATTTTCATTCTTGCATACACATTCCAGATGAATTTTCCTTACACATACCCACTATTTGCCCTGTGTATCATATTCAGAGGTCCATCCATTCATCCATCCACCCACCCCATCAACCCATCCTGCATGCTTGATTCACACAAACTAATATAAAACTGCGCTAAGGCGCATTCAGCAGCAGACTGAATTCAAGTGTCCTCTGCTATGGACCACAATAACTATGTAATGGGCAGGATATGGCCTGTATTCATGGACTTGGCCTGCCATGTCTTGAGTTTCTTGCATTCAGAAAGCATTACTTAAGAGAGCATTAAGTTAGCATGCTTAGATTTCTCACAGATATCTTAAGAAGGAAGGCGGGGGGGTGAGGATGTTTTCTCCAGATCACATAATTGTGTGATTCGCCCCTTAAATTCCAAAGTGCCCCCTAGAAATACTCTGAATGCACACCCATCTTCCTTTCTTTCCTGCACTTTCCTTTACATTACTTAAGAAATGCTTAAAACCCTTCTAAGAATTACCAAGTCCTCCCTCAAATTTATGACAAATAGGTAATGCCTACCCCAACGCAGGTGACCTGCAGAAAACACTGAGGAGATCAGGATGTGTCGATATGGATGCTGAAGCTAATGTAAAATGTTTTACAGGAAAACTGGGTCACTCTTGTGGAGGAGGATTCAGCTGTGCTTGAGTGGGCAGCGTGCGTCAACAAAGACAGACTTGTTCTGTGTTACCTGAGAGATGTCAAGGTCAGTTCTTCCAATGTCATCTCAGAACTGGAGGTGTATCAATTTTCCCTTCTAGGACAGTCCCACTTTTCTTACCAACCTCTTGATGTCCCATGAAATGCGGAAGTGTCCTGTATTTTGCAGTTTGTGGTTGAAAAAGAAATTAGAGAGTTAAGTTTTTTACCATCAGATTGTTCATTTCAAATACACTGCAGGAAGTAGTAATGATTTTAGCTATACAGTATCAGTGCTAGATTTGCAGTGTTTTAATGAAGAATTTACAAGCGTAAAACATTCATAATGAACTTTAACATATGATGGTGTGAAAAGCAAAATATTTATGAAGGTTGTTCCTGAATTCATGAAAGTCTCCTGAGTATGAAGTCTGATGTCCTCGAAACCAAATTTTCATTTTGGTAGGTCTGCTGCCTCTTGTCGGAGCTGAAAACTCCACAGTATAAATCTTAAAGTAGCGTGCCTTTCAGAGAGAAAGTTGATGACAGGAGGATCATTTTAGCAGGTTTAACCTTATTATGTGACATGTTTTTGTTAACATTTATGTCATCAAGTTACTATGGTTTTATCAGCTGTATGTAGGAGTATTCATAGAAAAATTCAGGTCCCAGAAAAAGTGTCCTGCTGGGTGTATTTCAAGTAATAACTCTCAAAAGCAGTGTGTTTGGGAAAAGGTGATTGACTCACAGTTAGAATATGCCATTGTTGTTTTTAAGAAGTTTCAGTATTGACAGATATCTTTTACTGGCTGACTGGCATGGTTCATCCATTCTTGCTACACAAAAAAGTTACCAGGCAACCAAATACAGGTTGCAAACTCGAGTGGTTGGCCCTAGCAGTGAATTGCATCACCAAAGGGAAAGCACTCTGCTGAATTTGAATTTGCTGTTGTTGAGGCAGCTCTTACAGTAGTGGCTTTGGAAGGTGTTCAGAAATAGGATATATGGGTACATCTGTTAGCTATTTTTAAGTCTTACCAGCACATCTGAGACCTATTTGTAACAAAGGGTAAGGACATACATGTTGTTGCCTGGAATTAATACTGTCGTAAGTCCTTTTTTGACTTTTAGCACTTGCAACAGTATTATTTTCAGATGGCGATGTATGTTACATTAGCAGAGAGCTTAATCTGCATCACATTAAGCTGTAGAATTCATTGGGTTTTATTTCAATTTCTTTCACTTTTCCTTAGTTCCTTTTCTTTCTTTCTCTCTGTCTGCCTGTTTCTCTTTTGTCTTATCCTGAAAATTTAGTAGAACCTCTTTTACATAAGATCTTACACGTCAAGTCTAGTCCATCTGTAAAGCTAGCTCTGTTATGCATGTCCTTCATCGCACACCTCAAAGGGCCTGATCATTTATTCCACAGAATGAGTTGTTCGTGTATGACCTTCCAACAGGGGAAAGAAAGTTCCAGTTCCCCTTGGAAGTCGGCAGCATTGTTGGCTTCTCGGGAAAGAAGAAGGGGACAGAAATCTTCTACCAGTTCCTGTCTTTCTTGACACCTGGAGTGATCTACCATTGTGACATGACTGGCAGAGACTACAAACCAAAAGTAAGTTTGCTTAGAGTTATTCCATAAGAACTACCAAATGAACTGACCTTTCTGGAAAGCTTGGAAAAGCTTTCTGCATGGCTAAGGTGGGCTAACCAATGTCCACTTTCTGCTTAACTTGCAGCTGTGATTCCCAATAACAATGCTTGTTTACTAGTAATTGTTAACTTTACTCAGACAATCATGCTTTGGGCATCACTCTCAGGCTATGGCAAATAAGGAACTGTTTGTCCTGGTTGACTGTCTTGGCTGGTTGATTCAGGAAAAGTGAATTCCATACGAGCCCATTCATCATACTCCAAAATAGCCAGTAAGTGTCAATACTTACCAAAATCAGCTCTCTCAGAAACTGTAAGTGGTGCATGAGAATTACCTTGATGGAAAGATAGAGAATGCGCTATATGAGGGTGCCAAAATGTGAATTTGACTTATGGTTGTTTGTTATTTTTTTCCATATAATGATAGCTCTGAGATCGTGACTCAAGCTAGATATGAGGAGGAAATAGCTTGTGAAACCAAGTTGTCGTTTTCTTGTAAATTAACACTTTTTGCAGACAGAAATTTAAGTCTTGACTTTCTGCTTGTATTTGATGAAGAATTTATATCCTGCATGAGGACCTACAACCAGCAATCATTGGTGAGCAGGTGAAACAAAAGCGTTTGGAAAACAGATGAGGCATGATGCTCCAGGCATCAGTGTTTGTTTTTTTTCATTTCAGTAATTGTTAAACCTTTGATGGCTCTTCTGACATATGATCTCAGGGGAAAAGTTTCATGATGGCTCTTATGGAATGTTCCCTTTGTTAAGCATTAGGCTGTCAGTTTTGGATGAAGGGAAATTGTTTGGGTACATACAGTCATGCATAAGCTTTCTTCAGTTTCCCGGCAAAAACTTCACTTAGAAATGCACACATATTCAATACAATAGAACCTCACAATTTCAAATTTGCTGCCCTCCGCTAGCAAATCTCTGGTCCCACATTCTGTATTTCAAACCTCAAAATCTCATGTATCTCACAACCTCAGACTTTCAAGCTGATCCTTGTATCTCGAGATCATGAGGTTTTACCATATATGCAAATTATCACATTTGATTGCTTTTAGTTACAACAGCATAGGCATATAGAAATTACAGACATCAAACAGATGGTTTAATTGAATGGTACTGATAGTTGTTTACTTTTATTTTGAAATTGTTCTGGTTATGAAAAATATGATGATGTGGCACAATTCATTTAGTGAAACTGTGGCATAATTTAGCTAGTTATCAAAAGGTTACAGTTGTATTTTATTCCCAGGAAGATGCCTGGCAGCTTTTGCATTTTCAAAGAGAAGAGGATTTTTAAAATTTGATGGATTCTTTTTCCTTGTTCTTCTTGTTTCAACTGACAGTATGTTACCTTAGAGACCAAAGAATGTACATGATCTCTAGTCCACAAAGGTGTTATCACTCACCAATTTTTCTTTTAAAGTATATGTCAGAAATTGCTATACAAGACAACTTACAATCACTATATTGTATCTATGAACGGTGCTTTTACATTTTTTTGTTTGCAGATGTTCCGAGAGATTTCAGTGAAGAATTTTGATGCCAGCCAGTTTGAGACTGAGCAAGTTTTCTTCAAGAGCAAGGATGGTACAAAGATTCCAATGTTTATTGTTCACAAGAAGGTAAGGATATCGTGAAAAAATGTTTCCTCTTTAGTTTAATATGATGACTGTCACTAAAATCAGTTATTTTCACTCTCATACTGTCTAATAGGTTTAGTGGGAATTAAAGTATGGTTGAAAATTCAAGATATGAAATTCTTTGTACTCTTTAAACTGTTTCATTTTAGGCATATTCTCTGTAGAACTGTAGAGTTTCTGTGTAAAATCTATCTGTGGAAATGATTTGCTACTCTAGGATTTTTAGAGGTTTTGAAATAGGGCCAGATTTGTGCTAAAGGTTTTCATAATACATGTCTATGTTGTTGACTTAAGTTATTTAGATTTCATGTCTGAGTGATAAAATGGCCACCAGACACAGGTATCATCAAGCTTCAAGCAAGTCAGTCAGTCTGACTGAACTGTTATCTGCGAGAAATATGATCAGGTGAAAGTTGCAGCTAAGTTGCAGTAAATTATTATTTTGTGTATATTTCTTCTGTTCATTCAGGGTTTGAAACTGGATGGCAACAATCCTGTGCTTCTTTATGGCTATGGTGGCTTCAGTATCTCCATAACTCCTTCCTTCTCACCATCCCGAGTTGTTTTCTTGCAAAATCTGGGAGGTGTCTATGCCGTTGCAAACATAAGAGGAGGCGGGTAGGTGTAGGTCCTTGCATTTGACAGCCATGCAACAATAAACCTTCACAGACTTGTATTCTAGAGGACCAGATCATAACAGAGGGTTGCATGTTAAGGGGTACGTGCACAAAGATCTTATCTCTTCTATATGATTCATAGAATGATACTGTCTTCGCGCAGGTACCCCTTGATATGCACACGGCACACTGTCCTTTCCACAATGTAGCGAGTGTCAGCTTCTCTTCTTTGTTTTTGAGATTTGCCGGACTTCTGCAAACCATCTGCATAGGTCCTTTTGAAAAGTCCCACATGAGAGAGTTCCCAGACAATGATAATGTATAGAGACCATTCTAATTAACCTTGCCCCTAACCCTAAACCAAGCAAAAGGCAAGAGGGCCCTAATATATTGCCTAAGAAATTGCCGGAGTTCTGGCCTCAATAAAAGTTCAATTCAATGCTGTGTGCAAAAATGCAGCCCTCCATTTTTGGCTTGTGAGGTATTTGATGTGTGAGTAAAATTATACATATGGTATACATGGGGCTCAGAACATGAGCGTCAAAGTAAATATGCAGATTTGTAGAGTTCAGTGGAACTCTAATAAAACACTAAAACTCTTCGGACCAAGCTATTGAGTGTGTGTTATCAGAAGTTTTGTTTTATACAGAACCTGAGCACCAAAGTAAATATGTAGATTTGTAGAGTTCAGTGGAACTCTAATAAAACACCAAAACTCTTTGGACCAAGCTATTGAGTGTGTGTTATCAGAAGTTTTGTTTTATACAGAATGCTCTTTATAAGAAAGAAAGCAATTGTGAGCATGGAATGAGTGTGCTTTCTTAGGGATTATGATAACCATGTGTTAACGGGCTTCCACTGCATGTGTGACATTCTGAGTAGGGAGTCCCTCAGTTTAGTAGCATAAAGGTGCTCTTGATTTTTGCTTTCTTCGTTTTTGCCTTTTGGTTGTAGACTCCAAAGTTTTAGGTATGCATGCCTCTGTCAACTTATTGGTTGCGCAGGTTTCAGGTTCAGTTGGCACTTTGTACAGAACCTCTCAATAGCCACGAATTTGAATGTCGGTTGTAGCATGATTATTTGTATAGCATCTTTAAACATAATGCAACAATTTCAAAGTTGTATTCTGAATTCCTGGAAGTCCATTTCACTTGTTTTGAGATTAATGGGAATTCTTTTGTTTTTAGTATTGTTAACATATTTGTTCATGTTTAGAAACTGAGAAACAACTTCTAGGTGGGTGTGTAGTTAAGGCTGTTGCTCAACCAATATTTTTTTACACAGAGAATATGGAGAAACCTGGCATAAGGATGGCTCACTGGGCAAGAAACAGAACTGTTTTGATGACTTCCAGGCGGCAGGAGAGTATCTCATCCAGAAAGGATATACCAGCAATAAAAAGTGAGAACTTGTGAAGTCCTAGCTCTCCTCATGTTGTTCTTTTCTTGGTATCCAGCAGTGCGGAAATGTATGATGAGACTTACAAGAATATGATAAAATATGTCTGCTGAAGGACAGATATGGCTTTTGAGTAACAATTTTAATAAAAGCTGTTTTCTACATAGAAGAGCATAGTCCTATATAACTGTTTAATTCTCGAAAAGATTTACCTTCTGTTATAGGATGTCATGATCTAACCAAGAGTACATTTGTAAAGATTCCAGCTGTGAAGTGGAAATATGAATGAACAGATATAGGATATTTACATCATTACTGTATGATTGCTACTATCACACAAGAGATGTGTTTTTGTTCATTCTTCAAGGAGGATATTTTGTGTTTACCTAAAAGTTACATAAAAGGTGTAATCATATTATTCTCTGTGACTCATAAAATTGGCTCGCAAATGTTTGTGGATAGCAGTAGTTTGATTTTGCATTAAGCATGTTGGATCGTTCATTAAATAGCTAAAATAATGGGATACAGTGCAGGGTTTGATAAACTGTATGTTATTTACTTCTTTTATCAGTTATTTAAGGGCTATTTTATTAACACGATTCCCCAGAATTATCATAAACGGAGGATCAAATGGAGGTTTGCTGGTCGGGGCCTGTCTCAATCAGAGACCAGATCTGTTTGCTGGAGGCATTGCTCAAGTTGGGTCAGTATGTTTTATTCATCGTCTTCACTCCTTAACTGTCTTCTGTCACTGTTTGTTAAATCCTGTCAGAGTTCATGTAATGAATTGTGCTTAGTGGCAGAAGTGAAGATAGACAGAAACCCTCTTACTTGGCAGGTGAGGCACTTAAGAAACATCCATCTAGCAAATGTATAGTCTGACTGACATTGTAAAGGAGCTAGCCACACATGCGTGTCCTTGTACTATTATTTTATTTTCATCCAGCACAGTGTATTTCTTTAATGAGTTAGCTGAAATCAGACAAAATTTTTAACTGAATAGTTGAAAAAAAAAACAACTGAAAAACAGAAGATCATATCGGAGGAAAACAGCACTTTAATAAATGATCGAGAGAAAAAAAGACTAAAGCTACTACCATTTTGAACAGATGCCTGGCACAGATCTCAGTGTCACAGATTTTTGTGGTTAGCTGCTGCCATTCCTGTAAATTAATGTGTTAGTCATCTGTCAAATTGTATGGACATGCACCCACAGAGAGAAGAATATCACATTGCTTACACAGATATTAAATTCACTATACAGGATTTCTGTTGGATAGACTTAATGTAAGTTAAACGATGTTATCCAGAAGCTCCCAGACTGTGCCTATAAAAGCTCATGGACTTGCTTAACACCTTAGTGACCAGCGACGAGTATACTTGCCGCTCAAGCCAGTGCGGATAGGATCAGCAACGAGAATTATCGCATTTGACTTTTGGTATAAATAAGCCATTCCAGCTTATTGGAAATATAATCCAGGTTTTCTACTTCCATTCTAAACGGAAGTGAACCTTTTCGAATTGTGTTTACAGTTAGAGTTGTGCAGTTTTGAGGGGAAAATTTTAAAAAATCGGGTTCTATCGGCGGAAGATGTGCTGCAGGAAATCCCAACTCACTTTTTCATACGTTCTGTTTCCACACTCTCTGCTTCTACTTCTTAACTATTACAATGTAAATAATAATAAAATGTAAATAATAATAACTTTCACTCATGTTATAGACAAAAATGGGATCAGATACTAAATACCAACATCATTTGTGAATTTGGGCAATGTAGGGTGATTCAAAGCAAAGTTATTCAACTTTAAGTTACTAGTGCATTAAAACCTTGAATAATAGGCGGCGGCCGTGGTCCTGGGATAAGGTGATGTCAGTGTAAGGCTGGTCACTAAGGTGTTAAGGTATTATAATTCCCCTATGACCTTTAAGGTAGTTTATATCTCCACATGGAGTTAACACTGTCGGAAGTCCAAGAATGACTTGAAAGACTTATAACAGTGTTAGTAGCGGGTGACAATATGAGGGTCAGTACAATGATTCCAGCACTACTGCCAAGCTTAGAAGCACTCCAGGAAGTCTTTATGTGACAGCATGTCAGGTGTCATCTGCAGTTCGGTCTATTTCTCCTCTACAATCTCAAATCTACTTTGAGCTGAATTTTTATCTTTGAGAAGAGGGAGAACCTGCTGTTTTCTCGTATCTTGATGAAAAACATCGTTTAAGATGTCATTAATAACACTATAGTAGCCCAAATGATAACCCAGTGCCTTGCATTATCAGTCTTTCTTCCTACACTCTTTCACAGTGTATTGGACATGTTGAGATTCCACAAGTTCACAATCGGCCATGCATGGACCACAGACTATGGTTCAGCTGACGAATCTGAACAGTTCAAGTGGTTGATAAGGTAGGCAAGTCAGTAACCTGTAAGAAAATTGCAAGGGAGGAATTGATTTAAAGTGTGGGAATGATCCTTTAGGTTCTGGGAGCCTGATTCGATTTGCCTATTGGAGTCAATTAAGCTTTTTAACTACGGCCTCATCCAATTAATTTGGTAAGGATTAAGACTTCTCCAAAAATTGTAGACATCCACTGAACTTTAGAGAAAGACTGCTTAAAGTTTAAGTGTTGTTTTGAATTTTCGTTCTAAATTTTCGTTCTTACCTTTATTGAAATGTTTTGTCCTAACAGTTCCTTTTCTGAAAATAAGGCCAGACAAAAATGAATAGATGCATAAATGATTTCAGCTGTATACTGACACATTATTGTCTGATTAAGAGTGCAGAACCTGTAAGTTTCTGTCTCTTTTAAATTCTCTTCATCTGTCTCTCTTCTAAGCTATCTTGTATCTACTAGGAACTGCAAAAATCTTCAAAGAAAACTTTAAGTGGGTGGTGGACTGTACATTACAAAGTTAACTGACGGGATTCATATTGATAATAAGGGGGAACTAACTAAACAGAACTGAACAACTACTTTCAAGCATATCCTGCACAGTTATTCACAACAGTAACTGAGTTATTCACTGTAATAATAATAATGTGAAGTTGGATGAGCTGGCATTGCATGGATACAAATTTAATGAATTGCATTATAATCATAATACAGTATCCTCTTTGTACTTTGAAAATGGTCAAAGTAATTTTTTACACCTCTGAGAGTATGCGGTTTGCAACTGCAATTTTGATAGGAAACATGTTGGCTCATATTATGTTTGTACATGTCAGCATGGGCCTAGATCTCCCCTAAACAACATAAAATCCTTATTCATAAAAGCCGAAGTTTGACTTAGGCCGTTTTCAAGCACAATGACAATATATTAAGTGTTCATGCAGTGTCTTCGCTTTAGAGAAACCTGATGCTGCAAGGCATTTTCTTTTCATACTCTTTTTTGTGTGTTGCAGTTACTCTCCTTTGCATACCATTAAAGTGCCAGAAAACACCCAGTACCCAGCCCTGCTCCTGCTGACTGGTGATCATGATGACAGAGTCTCACCTCTTCATTCACTCAAATTCATCGCAGAACTGCAGCATGTTGTTGGTGGATTAGAGAAACAGGTAAGGGGAAAGATTTTTACATACAGTCAAACACGCTTATTCATGAAAATACTTTACCAGAAGCTTGCACTTTTCCAAAATTATTTCCAAGGCCGTAAGTAATATCTGGCTTGCATCAATTCATGGATATTGTGAAATATACTTAATACAAAACACTTCGTGGGATCCCGTGAACATCGTAATATACATACTCGGGTGTACAATCAGACCTGCATAGAGTGAACATTTTTTATATCTTATAAAAGTACTGTTCTAAGACAGGTGGTCCCTATATGCAGCCTGTTTCTTTTGATCCCACATGTAACAAAAGCCATTCTCCCATTGGATTCTAGATTAATCAGGGATAGCAGACTGCTGAAAATTTATGGAAATTCAAAAACTAAATCCATAATATAGCAGATTTTGATAAAGGATCAAATAGAAAGAATGATGAAACAACATCAGTTTTGAACAAAGAATCGTGTGTTAATCATGGTGTAGAAAAATTTTACCTTGGGCTGCTGCTGTCTTTTGGTATTGTGCCTTTGTCACAGCCTAATGGAACAGTTGTGCCTGGAACACAGTGTCCTAGGCAGGTAGTGATATACAGTATAGATGGTCACCAGATCAGATTCAGTTGTATTTAGACACAAACAAAAAAAGTAAAGGCAGTTTTCCGAATAGCCGATAAATCCCGGTCGTACAACCACATTATTGGTTACAACACCTGTTTCATTTTCCTGATCAAAGCACGTTTCGGGCCTCATGAATGTAGATTCCGAGCACAAAAAAAGATGATGGATGCTAACATAGACGTTGTGGGTCCGAGCCTTGCAACATATAAATCTGCGAGCTTTAATATGTACAGTTCAGGTACTTTTGAACTATATCTTGTATTCTCTGATTGCTCTTTCAAAAACACCCTGGGTGCACCGATTAATGACAGTTTCTCTCTCAATATTTTCAGACCAATCCTATCATTGTCCGGGTGGACACCAAGTCAGGCCATGGATTTGGAAAACCAACTGCCAAAGTAGTAAGTCAGACAGACTGTGCAGAAGGATCTGGAAACCTCACTTAGTTTCCATATAAAAATCTCTAAAACATCAGATCATATCCTTCAGGCCTGTCCTCAACCCAGGCACAAGAGAAATGCTGATCGAATGCCATGCATCTTATCTCAAAGACAAAGGGCAGTGAGGCCGATTTGCAACTGACCACTCAGTTTTTGACCCAAATTAATTTGAATGCATAACTTGGATCACAAACAAAGAAGATATAGAGAAGGGAAATAAGGAACTCAGAACTAAAGCATTGCACTAAGTATTGAGTGTATTTCCAGTGCACAAGGTTTAAGGTTGTTAGATCCTACAGAATGCAGATATAGTGGAACCCATTTTTAACGCTGACTTCATGTCTGTGTGTGTATATGAACAGTTGCATAGATAACTCAAATGCCTTTTCACAGTATCTTGGTTATTCCATTATATTTCTGTTAGCCTTCAAAATTCATTTCACTAGCTTCCTTCAGATGTTTATTACATTTTTTGTCAGTCCTGAAGAAAACTTTATATACAGGCCGTTTCATTTTTGTAAATATTTCAAAAAATGTTCCGTTGAGCCTGGCAGAGTCACACATAGTTTCAACTTTATAGTTCATGTGAACATGATAATTTCTGCAATCAGTAAGGACTTAATGGATGTTCTTATTTTGGTAATCCTAATTACACTTTTCAACTTTTCTATTTGGTTGTTTTATGATTCCACTGTTCTCCTTTTAAGGCCGAATTAACGTGTCATGGTCACATTTAATACTGTCATACTAAAGAAGAATTGAAATGTACTTAACATTTTGCAAAAGAAAGAGTAAACTTGTTTTTACTTGTTGTGTTTTGTTGGTTTTTTTTGTAATGAGTGGTGTTTAAAAACATTTTTTATTTATGAAAGCTCTGTCTCATGAACTTATCAGGATATTTGGTCACATTGTGATCTTAATGTTTTTCAAGTAGACCAAAATTCTATTTTTTCTTTCCATATAATATTTGCAAGTTGCTTTTTTTTGTTTTTTATTTTGAGATAGAGATAAATTCCTATGTTAGTGGAATGATAATAAAGAAGTCATGTCTTCCACAGATTGAAGAAATCACGGATATTTACAGCTTCATACACCAAACCATTGGGCTGGAGTGGAAGAACTGAAGAACAGAGAGGCTATAAGGAGCAAGGAGTTAAGAATATGTCCTGCATAGTGTTTTGTTTTCCTAGTTGTTATGTGCTGCAATGATTATGAAATGATTGGTTTGGCAGTGTTTGTATGTTATATGTTGGAGCTGGATTTAATTCCCCATTCTACGAATGTGATTGCCAACATGGGTAAGCAGCAGATCATAACAATTATCCTAACAGTAGCCTATAGTGATGTTAATTTAGAGCCTAGCATGCACACATAACTGCACTGAAAATGATACCCCAAGAGTCATTTAAAACTTGGCCTTGGCATCTGACAGAAATCCGAACTTAATTGATCGAAATAAACATTCTGCTTAGTTGATTTTATGCAGTGGTATTTCTGAGGCAATCATTACCAAAAAGTTCATGAAATCTGAAGGCCTTACAATCAATATTAACAAAGTAATGAGAAACAGGTAGCTGTGTCGTAAAGTTTTTCTGTTATTAGTATACATATCTTATTATGTTAGAGATGCCAGTATTTTGTTTTATATAGTCGAATATAAGTTACAGGTGCAAATATAATTAGGACAGGGAAAGAATGTCATGCATATGACAGTCATCATTTTCAGTGACAGCAAGCAGTCAGTGTTTCCAGGATATTTGGAGACCTTAAACTTAAAGTACAGGCAATGCAAGTCTTTTTTTTTGGTCAGAGCAAAAACACACTGTGATGGAATTATAGTGGAAATTCTGATAACAAACTGCCAACAACTGGCCACAATTTTGAGGCAAGTTATCAAAGATTTTTAGTTATCCATGATGATTTTCCCTAGAAACAAAGCAGATGGGAATGTGCCAAACCAGGAATTATACTAAGCAGTGTTTGTGTTCACATATTTTCAGTGTAATCTAGTGTGACATTGCATGCGCATTGACCTTTAAGATAGCTAAGAGTATGCAGGCACCATATTTTTCTAAAACTGCCAGATTACATAAACCTGTTCCTATCGATCACAACTATGACCTCGTTGAAGGAATTTATCTTCAGTGGCACAGTCTCACAGAGCTGAAGAGGGCAATATCCTTCTTAATTCTGGTGAAACTTGGGCAGATTTGCATAAACATTTGTGTCAGTGAATCATTGATTTATTCTTCTGTAAATTGAATCTTATCTTCCAATTGACATGCATCCACATTGTGCAGCAAGGGCAAGAAAAGCATACCATGCCCCTGCAGATGACATTTATGTTTACTGGCACAATGTGGCAGACTCAGAGACTGATTAGAAAATTCTGACACAAATGAGAATGGTAAAGTTTACAACACATACCAAATTATAAGCAAGATATATAATGGGCATTTCAACTCAACATATATTCAACATTTCCACTCAATAAGTACCCTACTCTCAGAAAGCTGAGACAAAAGCTTCAACAGTGGATATATTGCATTGAAAAAAAAAAAATCAACTTTTTATTAGCCAATACAATGTCATTACACAGCTGCCTTATGCCCTGAGAAGTTGAAGTGTATTCTGGAGTCTCTGTTTTGACCTTTTTAATTTGTTGACCTGCCATATCATTGCTAGTATGGCATGAGGGGGTAAACGCTATTCGCATGTATGGTATACAAGGGACATGATGCTCGCCCCAGGTGCACATGGCTGCCTGACTGTATCAGCATAGAGGACAAAGCAACTATTTGTACCTGAGGCGAATATCACATTCATGGTATTGCATTGAGGTGGATAGTGCATTTGCCCCTATGTTATTCAAGCAGTGATATAAAAGACTGTTCTTTGAAGTTTATTTGGAATTGGTTGTCCATCTATCCAGCAATTTAATGGCTCAATTGTCATGTGGAATGATTGTTCATTTTGAAGCTGGTTCAAACCACATATAATGTTCATTCATGCTTAAAGAAACCACTGTTCTTTGTTTTATTTACCAGTATATATAAGAATCAGTGATCTCAGTTTTTGCTTTTTTTTTTTGTTTACTTTTCATCTTCTTTTACATCAATATGTGGTTAATACATTTGAAATACATCTCTTTGCTTAACTGATCTGTTTTGTGTGGTGGTGTATATTCAGTCAATAGAGTTTTTGAGCTATACCTCTAAAGAATTTTAACTGTTGTTTTTTTTTCAGGTATCATCTAGTAATATCCTGCATACATTGTGTGTTCACAAGGATAATATATGGCATAAAACATTATGAATTGTGGGACAATGCATTGGCTGAAAATTCATGTCTTTGCATACATTTCCAGCTATTAAACTGTTGGGATTAATTTTGCATTGAAGAAACAGTCTGCACATATTTCCAGACAGTAGAAGAAAGAAATCAGTTGTCATATGGGCTGTGGCAGTGCAAATTAAAGGGGATTATTTTTAACCACTGGAGTCCTGAATTTTGTTTTTAATTCTTTGAATCCTGAGCTTCCAGCTTTTAACTTTCTGTTTTCTTGGGCACCTGAATCCATAATGCGTATAATAATTATTTTGGAGTCATGGAGCACAGAGATGTTGTGCCTTGTGTTTCTATACTGAATCTCTGACGGTACTTATCAAATTCCATTACTGTGACATACATTTACATCCTGAACCTTTGCTGCGAACAGCACTTGAACATACATGAACATCCAGAAGTACCAATGCCACGTGTCAGATCAGACATACGCATACCTGTGTATTTTATTTCTTATGTAATGAGCAGTTCTTAAGTACAGGAGCACTGTATAGCCGTAATCCTTTTTAAGTTTCGTAAAACTCAAACTCACACAAACCTGCATTCGGGCTAGTGAGCTCAAGGTAATTTAGTGATATCAGCACTTGAAAAACATGACATAGTGAAGGGTTAACTAAAGTTAGAATCCCTGATAGTACTCATTAAGTTGTTATCACATGGATGGTGTGTGGGATGAAATATTGTAAACTCCAGTGGATGATCTTGGACAGAGGATTTATGTGTCTGTATAAAATTCCCTACAGTGTTAATAACCCTCTGAACATGAAAGACCAATATTTTGGCCTGGCTTTATAAGGTACGTACCCCAAGAGATAAAAAAAATCAGGCTGTACATCCTGGCTTTACCAGAAGCCCTGGAGAATTGGGACTTGTATGTGAGAGGGTAAGGGTTCAAAGGATTCAAATAATCTATTATCTTACAGTGAATGTAAATCCTATACGGTTGTTTGCACTAAAGATTCAAGTAGTTAGATTAAATTCCTGATGACACATGGGTAACTCAAGTGTGTCCTCATGAACTTAATATGTGGGTTGTAGTAGTGGAACTTGTAGTCAATTGTTAAGATACTGAGGATTTGTGTGTCCAAATGAAATTTTTGATGATGCAATAATTACACTTAACTGTGTTCATTAAAAGGACAGTAGATGGGTACAAATAGTATCTCTTGTGGAATATTGTTAAAGATTAAGGATTCATTAGTTTACATCAAATCCCTAATGGCACCTGTATAACATAGTTGTGTCCTCATAAGGATGATATGTGGGTTGAAGTAGTGTTAGAAACTGTGGCGAAATGTTTGCACTGTTCATAATCTGCATAAATTTTAGGACATTATGTAGTTAGCTGAGTGTAACATATTTCATCATAATAATGGTGAAATTTCGACAGCAACAGAACTCTGTATTTCTCTTGGGGCTTACTGGAGTCTTATGCATGTGGCAAATCGGTTGTTCTTTTTCATTTACAGACAAGGCTGGTAGAAAGCTTTATTTCTCAAAGCAAACAATGGTGGCTGCTATAAAAGGCTAGTTCTGTATATATAATAGCACATATTGCTTGGTGTGAGATGAAAGCTCATTATTTGATATGGCCATATTCCACAGAGTTGGTTATATGCAATTGTAAATGTTATCATTTTTTCAGGGGGAATTTTAGTTGGATTTTAAACAGTGTAAACACTATTCATGTACAAGATTAAAAACTCCAGAACATAGTGATTATATGAGGAATTAGGCCTCTTCATAATAGTAAAAATCTGTACATGTATACAATGCCATCTTTCTTGAAACTTCATTTAGGTGTGGAATACAGTGTTATACATCAGCAACAAAGATATGTACTTTAGGAAGAGGACATGCCATGAGGGAGAAAAAAAGTCCTCTTCTTTAACAGCACAGGCCTTTGAAATTTTACTCTTTTCTTATCCAGCACATTGTGACTAGCAGCACAGGCTTTTGAAATTTTACACTCCTCTTATCCTTGCTGAGTGATGTAAGCATCTGACAGTCACCATAACATGGGCAAAACCCATTGAAAAGTCCATAGATATGATTTGGAACCGTTTGAGTGGCTGTGAGCAAAGCAAATGCCAGATGCAACACTCATGTAATTCACCTTCTGCTTCAGCTAGTGAGGACAAACAATATCATAATTGTCATGGCCTGAAAGTGAGACTAGAAAGTGTGTTGGAATTTCAGAACTCTGTGATTAATAGTAGCATTTCTCTTAAGATTTGTAGCAATTTCCTTGATACCAATTAACAGTAATTTTTTGTGGTAAAATTTTGCAATGTGGTTCCCGAGATTGTTGCAGCAAAGTATGGCAGTGCACTCACACCCACATTACAGAACACACTGTATTGTGTTAAGCATGCAATATTTCTAGTATTCTTATGTAGCCAAACTGCCGCTTTGGGACTTGCAAATGTTTCATAATAGTGTTTGTTCATACAAAAGAGTTTTGCCATAAGTGTGTTCAAGTGTACTGTTTGCAAAATGTATGTTATAAGGGTAATTGGGGGTGTGGCACATTGTCTCATGGTCAATGTTTGTAGAACCGGCAGATTATGAAATTATATTGACCTGGACAATTGTGGACGGTTGGTATCCAACTGTGTTTTAGCTCATAGTGAAATCTGACAGTCGCAAGATTAACAGAAATTTTGAAGTTTGTCGTTCTTATCATTGCTGCACCATTTTCAAACTGCTTTAAAAATTTACCTTTTATTAACGGCGCCATGCAGGATAAAGCCATTGAGCACCATATGAGCAGGCAAACCTGCAATGTAGTCATCCCATGTCTCAATCATAGAGTGGAAGTGCATAGCAGTATAATGACTCAAGGGTGTTGGAGAATGAATGATTATTATGAACCTGGCTCTTACCACATAGATACTCATTTATGTTGGGAAAAAAAAAAACCTGTTGATTTATACACCAGCCTGTAACACTGGTATGGGGAAATGTGACGGTTGAAAAGACAGCCTCAGTACTGGCCTTGAAAGGTTTTAAGTGCGTCTGAATTTTTACACAGGGATCAACTTTGGTATTTCGTTTACTCAGCTCACCTATGCAGCTTTTATCTACTTATTTTCGCTCATCTTTGTGGCTTTTATAGTTACAAGTTTGTCACATGTCCATTTTCATCTTTGCTGCTGTTACTAACTTGTCTTTGATACGTATTTTGCAGTTCAAGTTTGAAATATTATGAATATGACATTCTCAATAAGTCATTAAACTCAAACTTGGAAACATTTACAGACAAGAAGGAAAATAATGAGGAATTATGGGCTAATATGACATAATATTTAAATTGTCTCTTTGTTGGTTCTGAGATGCTCATGTCCTTTCATATAAATGAAAACAACTGAGTTTCCTCTTCTTCTTCTGAAGGGAAATCTTTTAAGTATGACATCAGCAGAGAAAGAAAAATTATTAAGACCACACTCATCTTTGCATATGAAAAACTTATCATTAAACACAGTAAGAGGATTTTCTGTGTTATTTTTAATTTGTTTGACTTGTGAGAATAGGCTGTCAGGTGTCATAATTTTGTGAAGGAAAAACATTTATTACTCTCTTTCTTGAGCATGGAAATTAGGTAAAAGCAACCAAAACCATGCATAACATGACAAGGTATCTTCTGTTTATTGCAATTTCAAACTTGGAGTATTAGGATATGAGAGCCTTGACGTTTGTATATGGAGAATCAGAAGCTTAATACCCTCATCTTGATAACAATCACAACAAAATGTCTCCTTTATTTCAGAAAATGCTGCCTTATTAATATAGCAGAATACTGCTAATGAGAATAAATTTGGGCAAAACATTTAGCTCTTAACAATAGCGGTATTTTATTTCCATTGACCGGTCATGTTCCATCATAAATTTGAGCAAATATAGCTATATGTTCGTTATTTCCATCAATTCCTTTTTAAAAGTGTTCTTTATAAGTGTATTCAGATGTGTCTGTCTCACTCAATTCTTAGCATTATCCGCAGTGTCAAAGACTAAGACTATGGGCAGCTTTTGCACGCCATCCCATTTTAACTTGAAAACTTGCTGTAATTCATGTGAAGGTCCTTAGTCTGGTGACAATGAGGTTTTTTTAAAATGCTGTCACACTGGTGGAACTTTGAATATCATACAATATAATGTATACAGTCTTTTTTTTTTTTGAGAAAATAAAATTTGTGATTTGACTTACCCTGTGTTAATAAATTGTTTTTGAGTATGTCAGTGT
>JAWQUT010000047.1:1967408-1985543 GCA_033807755.1 Ellobium chinense | reverse complement strand
AACAACAAAACCATCAGAGATGTTGTGAGGATGGGGAAAAGGTCACCCTGTATTTATGTTGTATTTAAGGAATCATACCTTCCTCTACATATTTTTAATTCAACTTTAAATGTGAACATAATGTTCATTAGAGTACTTTTGATGTGAATATCTCACCACCTCAGCACAGTAACCCTGTGCTGCATTTTTTCAAAACTTATTTCTTTTTTTTGGGGGGGAACAGGCAGATTGCATTTAAGTTTTATATCATTGTTTAAATTTTAGGCTGTGCATTGAATAAGTTTGCAGCTACACAAACTCTGAATTTGGCACATGTGGCCATGCAGTAAGAAATAAGATGTTATGCATCAAGGTAACAGTCTTTCTGTGTCACTGCCATTTTCAGTAGATAGGAAGCTCTCTTACTTGGAGGCCGATCTTCAGAGGAAGACACCCCTGTTTCGTAAGTGTTGCAGCCCTTAGCTTTCCAACATTCTTAAAAGACTGGACCACACTTGGGTCATGATTCAAACCCACAATCTCTTTTATTTCCTTCTCGAATACCTTCGGTGAAGGTAACAGCAATGTGTTGCAAAAGTAGAAAGGTAGAGTCACATTATACAGGAGAAAATGACTAACAAATAAAGCGCTTAAATATGTTTAATTTCATATCTACTGCTGTATGGATACCATTTTATCACAAATATTGTCAAAAGCAACATAAAAGACACAAACAGCATAAAAGAGATGGAAACATAAAATATTGTAAATGTGGACGGAAAACAAAGTGCTTAAATAAAAGTGTAAGCTGATTCCATCTCAGGCAAACTGGTGTAAACAAATGAATAATATCTGACCTTAACAAAATATAGTGTTGTTTAACAACACACTGGGAGTGATTACAATAGCTTAACCCCTTCACTATCTTATGCCCAAGAAATTCTCAAGCCCATGATATCAGTCTTTTAATGCCAGAAACTGCATTGTTATTACACTTTACTGTCCCTTCCTAAGAAGTGTTGATAATTATTTGTGTGGCAGCATAAAAATTCTAGGGAGAAGACGCAAACAGCATAGTGGAGAAATAGGCAAATTCTAGGTCGTAGGTGACCTTTCTTGCAATTTTAGGTTTTGCACAATGACAGTCTTTGTCCATTTTCGAATCTTTGGATGAAATCTTGTGCACGAATTCAACTAATAAAAGTTTTTTTTTATTAATTTTGTGAAGTGACCCAATTCCTTGATCCGCCATTTTCACGCTAGCCAGACTGCATGCAATGCCAACTTTAAAGCCCAATTTCTCAAAATTTTGATTTTGGGGATGACTTCATTGGAACTGCCATAACTTAGTCATTTTCAAAGATATTTTGAAAATTTAAAATTCTCTACACTCAGCAATGAATTTCCTCCCAATGACACCAAATGCTCTATAGAATTACACTGGTGTCCTGTTTTCTCGGGCCACCACACATTTACGAACAGATTTGAAATTCTATTTTTTATGCTTTGATTTTAGAAACTTTTTTTTTGATGTGTGTTATCCCTGGCACTAAAAGGGTTAAGTATTACTTTCAGCAAATCATAAAATCACTGCCCTGAATGAGACATGTAAGATAAAGAATGGTTCCCAATTCAAACAGCAGTAAAGAAAAAAAACAATTCATGGGTCCCAAATTAAACCTGCTGGAACAATACAGTAAATGACGCCTGAAAGGATAACCATTTTGAAAAAACACAATGCAATGGAAGATAAAAAACTAAAGTCTCTGAATGACAGATTCTATGAAAAAAAGTTACTAATGATTGGTTCCTTTGATGCATGCTTATTCACTGAATTAAGAGAAACGAATGCAAAATACAAATCATGGAATGTCTTAAAAAACCAATTAAACAAACTCTTGTGCATTAGGAGAGATTATTAGACACTTCTATGGTGAATTCAAAAGATGAACATGCAACAGTGCCACAGTCCAGTAACAAAGTAGAAGCATTATTCAGATTAGGGGCAGTGGTCAGTTTTCAGTACCATTTAATTTGAAAGTGATGGATGGATGCATATCATCTCTGCAGTCTTGTTAAATCTTTCCATTGCTATTGCTTGACAGAATGTAATGCCTGAGCCTGCCTGAGCCTGTGGAACATTATCTTACTCTCTTATTTAACTGCACGTGTCCAAAATGGAAAACGGCCTCTCTCTTCTCCGCATCATTCAGCTCATATATATTCAACTGCGAGGCTCAGACATGAAATACTGACCTACATGGTGTATCACTGGAAATCTCCAACTATGATACATACTGAAAAGACTTGAGAACTGCAAAGGACAAAAAAGAAAAAAAAATGAAGAGCAAGTGGTGCCTGCTTCTAAAATATAAAATCAAAACAAATCATAATTATACTGTTGATTCTACAGATAAGTGCCCTAATTTCAAGAAGTGACTTTCCATCATTTTTCCATAAGAAATAAAACTCCTATTTTGTTTTTGGACTATAAAGCACATTCTGTGTTTTAGATGTATATTAAGGTATGAAGATGACAGTCATGGTGCCCCATACTTGTTAATGTGCTAAGCAATAAACAAGAACGCCATATTTAGCACCATAAATAAACTGAGTGAAAGGCAATTCTGTCAATGATAACAGCTTGAAAAACTACGAAGCCAGTCTTACTCACATTCAATCATTAAATTAACTTTGAATTTCTTTTGAATACACTTGATCTGGAAGTTGGAAAAGCTCTTAAATATTTATAAAGGTACAAAATTGTAATTCAGTATCTCTTTTAATTACTGACACTTTCAGTTGTCAAGAAAATGATAGTGAAATTTCCAAACTGTTTAAAGAGTATCATTAAATTATCTTGTTATACAAAAAGGTATTTCAAAAATGAAACACAGCGCAATGTGTCACTCTCGAACTTCACCCATAATAGTTAAACAGTGCTGAAGAAAGTCAGGATATCTTTTGCAAGATATAATCGGAGCATACATGCACATCTGACTAAAGAAACGGACAAAGCGCAATACACAGCAGAAACAACTGTATGTTACAATTGCATATATTGTCAAAATTTTTCCTTATGTCTACTAATGCATGGACTATGCTGCAATGATCATGGCTTCTAAACAATTCAAAATGATCTCCGCATTTCACAGCCATATTCCACAAAGATGAATTTCAAAAGAGTGTCAGGCATTCTAAACCTGAGTTAAGGTAAAGGATGCCACAAAAGAACTTTGGCACTATCTTGTCCAAAACTGAACTCAATGACAGCCTCACATGTTGATTTTTTTACATCCCGACTGTTTTGCTACTTCTCACTGTCTCCATGTAGGCATCTATATTCTTCTGTATATCATTTCTTTCCTACATTCACATATCCATGGCCTACTTCTGGCTAAAGGTCTTTTATGTGCCCAAACTACACTTGGGACAATGATCTAATTTCCCATTTGACAAGGCTAGCGTCTGAACTCACCTACCACAAATTCGGGAGTTATACTGTATAATTTAGAAGTGCTCATAGGCAAAAAAAAAAAAATTCAGATTTGTACTAAGCATGGTATTGTAGCTTAAAGCCTCTTTCTTTTCTTATGATTTCAGCCATCAGAAGTTATACATATTGCTGTCCTTTCCACATATCAGATCTTGAATTCTTCACTTAGTTTTTCATATGAATATACAGATTTGTGTACCACGTCACATTCATATTATATATCTGGCATAGAGTTATGCGACTTCCCCCCCTCCACCCATCCTTCCTTCTGATATTGTTCTGATGCCTACGAATTCATTTCAGCACAGTCCATGAGAGAAGGCAAAAAATGCCAGAAGAATTTTGTGACACATCAAAGTAACAGACCATAACAGATTTACAGATACTCGTGAACAGGACTGTAAAAAGATGTTTTCTGGTCAACATTTCAAATATTGATTTTTTTTTTGTGTGTTTATTTCAGAACCTGACAGTTCATGAAACTGTGAAATAGCAGCATTTCAATGCTGTCATTATCAACCATAAAATGACATTTTCCAGATGGACCAACTCAGCAGTGTAATATCACAACCATGGTGTTAATATTCTAAAATAAAAATGTTATACCAGACAGCTTCTTTTCACAGTCCTTTGCACACATGTGCACTGCTATATATACATTCAAATATATAGACAACTTTTATACATGTCAAGAAATCCAAATATTAGAATTCTTTGGCTATAATTTTCCTAGCAGTTAAAGGCTCACTTATCATACTACTGAGAACTATTCTCACTGCTCATGATAACCTGGAGTTACAGTATTGTAACTCTTAGAGATTACATTTATCTAACTTTCGAAAGCTTCCACTACAACCCAAAAGTCATAGCTTGGTGTATAAAATCCTCCACTGCTTTGAAAAGGTGATTCATTCTCAAACGCTCTCAAATGATAAGTCGAATGAGGTTTTATTAGAATAAACTCTGAATATAAGTACCAGATTTCTTTCACTGACAACATGGGGACATAACAGTGTAAAACCTTGATTCTTCAATTGGATTAAATAATTATATGAAATGTTAAAAGCTTGTGAAGATGACACAGCAATCAGTAATATAAAGTCAAGTGATAATGATTAAAACATCATCCTTTTATCTCTTTTGAGCCAAACCACATTATCTCTCAAAACCTGCACAAGTATAATGAAATGATTTCATTTTTACTTTATTATGTGTGAAGTTACCATCACTGCAAAGTTTCTAGATAATGTGGTTGGCTCTAAACCACTTTCCTCAGCAGGCAGTTAAGAATCATCATGATCATCATTTGCTTTCACCCTACGCAAACATGCAGTAATGAGACAGATTGATCCCGCCGGTTTGAATTTTGCATTTTTAAATTCATATATCTTATAGCCAGTCAGAACTAGGCTCATGTCACTAAATTAGGAAGCAAAATGTCAGGCTCAAAAAAAGTGTGGGCATTTTGGTACAAAAGTCTTGTCAATTGCGAAAATTGAATGTACTGTGATTTCTATACTCAAAAGTATTGATTTTATGAGTGAAAGCCAGGTAAGTGTGGATAAAATGTGAATTTCTATGAAGTGGAATAGATGACCTCCATAGAGCAATATTGTTCTCTAGCAGCCATATTCTCTGAATTGTGACAACTGAACTGGGCTGATCCTCCTGCCATTTTGAATAACTAAATCTCTGGCCAGAATAATTCTGGATAAAAAAATATTAGCACCTGACACAAGTGCCTACATTGAGTTTTTATAAATTGCCAATAATTTGATAGACAAGGAAGGCAATAAGTAGTCAAAAAATTTTCTGACCCCCTGATTAACAAATAGGTCTTTGTTCAAAACTGAAGATGTTTCATTGTTGTCTACCCTTCATTATAAAGTGCTTTTTTGTAAAATTTAATTTTCAGATGTCAGAATTTTTTTGGTATTCTGCCATCAAGTGATATATTCAAAAACCAACTTAAGTCTAATTTTGACAGGCTGCAAGACATGGTTTTTTTCTTTCCCCCTTCCTCCTCTCCTGTCCACAGTGCATTGTTCATTGAGTCAAATCTAATTCATCAGAGGTGGAGAAGACTGGTTTTTGTAGCAGAGGGAAACACACATAAATAACACTGTGCTTATGTATTTAAACTTCTCATGGATATGCTTCTGAACAATTAAAAACAAACAAATGTTTGATCTTCCTACTTACGAGCTAAAGATTATGTCATATTCAATAAAACTGTCTCAGATTTTCTTCCCATTTAATTATCTCTGCAGATAAATTCAGAATATTTTAGCCGAACTTGTCAGTTCTTAGAATAACCTTTTGCATAACGTCTTGAATCACTAACAGGTATCTCAATTCTTTTCACACCACACTGGCAACAAAATTTCGCTGTGGCAACAGGGTATCTGGCACCACACTCGTAACAATATGGGTTAGCCTGGGCTTTCGACTTGGGACTGTGGTAGGACAACGCATCCTGATACATCCCACCATCCTCCAAAGATGCATCGACTTTGCTCAAATAATGGGAGTTCAACTTTGATTTCACAGGAACGCCATCTGCTTTCCTTGATCTATCCCCTATGCTCAAAGGACTTCCATTATTGGTTGACAAAGATCCACGTGGAGACTCGTATGGTGTATAAAAATCTTCTGGAGCATTGAAAAAATCATCGGCAGGTGCTTCTGGTGCATGATGGTAACGGCGTTCTTTGTTTCGAAGCTGCCTGTAGCCTGGTAAAGCGTCTTGGTGTAACTCATGAGGACCATGATGATTCTGCTGGTGAGGTGAAGCGTAATCAAGTTGCTGATCATGTGACTGAGGGCCTCCTTGCCTCCCTTTCAGGCTGACTATGCCCCCTCTAGTATCGGCGCCCCTGGTAACAAATAAAAGTTTAATTAGCAATAACAACAAATAAAAATGCTTGGAGGTAGCAATGAATCATTCATTACTTTGACAAGCGATTTGAATTGATGGTTTTTGGAGGTATCCTGATCTGCAGTCAGGTGTTAAACTCACTCCTTACCACGTCTTCCTACCTTTTCAACAGATATTTCTTCTCTTCACAGCTATATATTTAACAAAACTATTGCAGGAACTCATTATCAAGGAGACGAATCCTTACTTTCGAGTGCGTAGATTTTCAGATTCATTAGTTAAATTTGGTAAAGAATACTGGGACAGCAGAACAATGGATTTTCAGGTCTCTGAATATGTGAACAGATGAGGTTCAAGACCTTAACCTTTGTGAAGCCAGGAGCCAGATCTGGTTGTTCTAAACACTGTTTACAGCAGATGCAGATGCCGATTTAACTTTTCATATCCAAGCCAACCGAGAGCTGCTCCGGATGGACTTTCTCATCTGGTGTCAAAGTGGTCAGCTGGCATCTTACATGGCAAAGCAATGATATGGTGTAATCAAGAAATGCTGTTAGGCACTCTTGCTCCAATGGAGGCATAATATAAGATGAGCTAAGGTCCTAGTGGAAATGTTGAATCATTCAGCATGATTTACAGCTAGCGCTGTGGAACCAAATTACTGTATGTGTATGTTAGTATGATTAAATGCTTCACACTGCATAGGACATTTTATCATACAACCCCTACAAGGTTAAGAACTATATCTACAGTATATTTCTCATCATAAAAGTTTACGAGATGTTTGCCACAAGGTTTTGTGGCAACATCCTTATCTGTTCAGTAGTGGTAATCTACCCATTTTCAAAGAAGTTTGCAAGATTTGGATACATTCTCCATTAGCTTCATTTGGAACTTGTTCCTCAATGGTACAAAGGAAGGGTCAAATGCTGCATATGGCAATGTTATAATATGTTAATGTAAAGTTCATTTTGGCAAAATACAGTGGGTGATATGACATCTCATTACATGGTGTAATGAGATGTCATATCACCTACTGTAAATTTTGCCAAAATGACTGGCAAAAACTCACAAACAAGCTATGAGCTGGATGACTTCAAAAGTGTTTTAACAATTTGCTTACCAGCTTTGACGAAGGCTCAATTTCTGGTACAGTCCCTCCACTACCATTTTTGATGATCATCAGATTTTGAGAGTGTATTCTAAACCAGCCATTATTAAAATCGTAATACCTTAAACAGCTTTTTTACCCAAGTTTCTTCCCAGTAAAGTTTGTCGATTGGTGTGATTAGTGATGCCTGAGAGTCTTGAAGAGTGGTTTTCTGTCCTTTAGTTTGTATAAAGCTGCACCCGTAACCAATTTCTTTTAGATTATATGCAATTCAGTGCACCTGAAGTAAAAACAGCTGAGAATTCAGCTGGAACGATGTCCTAAATAGCTAGTAGGCAAAATGTTATGTGTTAAACAGGTACTTTTTGCAAATGTTGGATACCAACACCTGGTCTGAGGGAACGAATGAAATACCAGGAAGGAGATAAGTGTTACAAAATTAAGTCATTGATGTCTGGAAACTGAAAATAAATTTTGAACACAAGGATCTTGTGAGAAAGGTGTCCCCTGAAATTCACTGCGGTGTCCTTGGGTGAGTCACTTTCTCCACTCAAGTGCAAATGAGTACCTGACTTTCAGATCAGAGGACTGACTTTCAAGTCAGGAGGATCAGGACACTGTTCTGCGGTGATCAAAATGATCGTGTAACAGACGGGTTTGCAAAAATGTAGCAGATTTATGTTGTTGTATTACATATAATCCTGAATAAAAGGTTAAAAACTATAAGGCACTGTAAAATATATTCCCTTATGGGTAAATAAAGAGGAATTTTATCTCTATTTTATATCTTGGATCTAAACTTTGTAGATTATTTATCATATGCAAGCAAAATCTATGTGCAGACAAAGCTTTCTCGAAAAGAAATCACTTTTAATGCCACATGGGTAGAGTGTCATCCTCTTCTCAATGCTCTTGCCTCCTAGTCTGTCTTCGTTGTTTTTTTTTTAATATTATACTTAATCTTAAAAATTCCAAATCATTTTTTTCTGTCCTGCTGTGCAAACCTCTAGCCAAATGGAACAGAAGAAACAGCTTAAGCCCTCTTAACATCCAACTGACAACAATAATTCACCCTATACAAACTCCTTTCAAAATGCAAATCACCACCTAGATGCAGCAATCATGTTTCTAGTTTCTCTATTAATAATTGAATTACAGCACAAAAGTCATGAGATATTTTTAATCACATGAAAATAAAATGTCCACCAGGTTTGCTCCTAGACAGTGCTTGCTTAGTTGTTTATAAAACTAAACCTCCTCGACATTTGCTGACACTCGTGTGGTTAGTATCCATACTTAGTGTAACTCACAGACTAATTTTTGTGACAAAGACATTACTGTCCTGTGTATTTGGGCAAAACTGTGCCAACAACTGGTGAAAGAAGTTTAGATTGATTCAAGAATGAGAAATGCTGACAACTTAATTTAATGTGTGTAACAACTCTGTTAATTAATCAGTGCTGTTATTGAACTTTTGTCAGAGATAACTTACTGTGAATAGTTGCCCTAAAGAAAGTGGACAAATGAGAAGAGATATTAAAAAGTAGAATGAATTTCACCAATTCAAGAAAATGTATAATGGAAAACTAAAAAAAACATAATTTTCATTATGTCTATCTCTGACATGGAAGCCTGTCATTAAGTGAATGGATCATGCAATCAATACACAAATGACTTGGTTTAACCACAAATTCTCAGCAGCATAGAAAAGTTGCTAATAAAAGGAGTTGTGATTATGCATGACTTTAATAAAGAGATATTTTATATCGCATTTGGTTGTGTGCAGAATAATGTGATTAAGAGGAATTTGTGATTATCTGGATTGTAATTAAGCACAGTCACCTGTATTCCCTGCCTTAGAAAGAGAATATGCAGACCAGATATTCATATCAGAATAGACAAACAGACATGAAGGTCTAAGACTTCAATCACTATCTGAGAGTTTTTGAAAGATACTACTAGCGCCAGGCTATGAGTCACATGCCTGTACTGATTAGTACTGAACTATGCATCTCATCCCTATGCCAAGCGTTTATTTTACAAACTACTTCACTCACTCAAACTTCTCCAAAACAAACAATGTCAGAAATTAATACTCAAGGCTAACACATTAACAAATATTAATGAACATCAAACAGCAATAAAGCAAAAAAATGTCTCTCCATGAGGCGGAAAAAAATAAAACACAACTTCAAAAATAAAATACAACTTCAACTCGTAATTCGTCACCTTCAAAAGTAATTTCTGTACCTCACATTTTTTCTCATAAACCACCTCCGTCTGCTTAAATAGGCCAAGTGAGTAGGCCGCAAAGATGACATCATGTGCCTAGAATACATAGTGCCCCTGCCAAGGTCTAAAGTCCCGAGTCGAATTCTGTGTTCAATCCAGCCATTTTCTAACTCTTTATCTTCAAAGTTTTCAGAACTATTTACTGCACCAGGGAGTTCACAAAGGCTCAGCAGGGGCATCTTTTTTGGAGGGCTTTGACCCACGACTAATGGAGGTAGCCATGTTGATAATGGCAGGGCAGTCACAGTTTCATATTCAACATTGTTTTCTATTGTAGTTCCCAGCGGGGTAAGCTCAGTTTCTTCACTGAATTGCAAAGTTGTTTCAGTTTCTTCTTCCTGTATCAGAAGCAGCAATAAGATGTCAAGTCATCACCTCAGTTTACAAGTGTCTTAAAGGTATCTATCTAAAAAAAATTTACGTGCTCAATTTTTGTGACACTGAGAACAACGCGAAGACACAACAGAACACAGCCAAAAATTTACAGACACACATAATATGTAGCTGTGCCTTTCAGATGTTCGGCAAGTGCTTGAATCATGGTTTGAATGTAAATGTCAAAGTAAAGAATATAAATTTGTAATGAGAATTCCCCCTCATATAGTTGGGCAGGCCAAATTTGCCACATGAGTCTTGTTTGCCACTGCACCATTTTGTAGGCCTGCATTCTCTCATTGCTTGGCCACCCGCAGTGTGGGCAGATGGTTAGTGTGAATGGCTTACACAATGTCAAAAAGAGTGTTTAAAGAGTGGCGAAATTTCACATTAATGGCACAATGGGTGTATAAGAAGAATCCTCAAATGTTTATCTATTGTGGGCTGCAAGCCTTTCGACCTGTTCGTTGAATGAGTTAATGAACTACGAGTAGTAATGAATACATAAATACATAAAAAGTGTCTTATGTCTATTTGGTATAACTTTGGATTCTTCTGAGATGTATTTAGCTTGGTGCTGGGGGAGGACTGGAAAAGAGAAATTGCAAGAAAATAAGAACACTCTTTGATGTAAAATGAAGAAACTTTGCGTCCAGACAGAAAATCAGAAAAAAGCCAACCGGTGAACATGCCAGAAGGTATCCAAGAAACAAGAATGAATTAAGTGGCAAAAAAATGATGCTATAGCAAATAACAGCTGCTCTAAGATCATCACCTTCAAAGGAGATAAATGCACTTTTGAGCATTTCAGTGTGCAATTCTGAATAGAAACTCAAATGCACTTATGGTGGTGACTGGTGACTGCGCATCATGTTTTTTTTGGTTTTTTTTTGCATTACAACCTCTGGGAACAAGCTTTATCTCCCCTTAAAATGAAGTAATGTGATGGATCCTGTGGAAACACACCCTAACACAGTAAACTTACCCCAGCAGGGGCAGCCCTGCCTCTTGCTGCACCTCCAACTGGGGTTCTTGTTGATGTTGGAGCTGGACGGGCTGAGGAGATATGAAAAGTCAGAGGTGATGCAGGGGTACCCAATTATCTCTTCTCTCTCTAGGCTCTCTCTCTCTCTCTTTTTTTTCTTTCTTTCTCTCTTTCTTTCTCTCTCCCTTGCTTGTAGTCAAATGACGAAAATTAAAATCAGTAACAAGTTATTTGGAAGATAATTAACAAGAGCCTAATATTGTCATATGATTCTGTCCATATGTGCTCATCAAATAACTTCAAAAATGGCTTAAATCTGATGCACACTCAAACACATCCACAAATTCATCTACTTACCCCCAGGCCTAGCAGCAGGAACACTAGCGGGTGTAGCAGCAGGGCTCGTCTTTGCTTTGGGTTTTGGTACCTGATACTGTCAAAGACAAAATTAAATTATGAATGACTTCATCACCGCTCAGAACAATGGCATCCAACCAAAAGTCAGATAATTTCCTCACAATTCAAAACAGTGGCTCTTAAACACTATTCAAATCATTTCACAAGTTTGGACTCTTTAAGTTCATGCTGTGGTGACCCTTATACTTTCTTTCATTCCATTTTACCACATTTTCCATAAATTTGCTCAAAATACTTTATCAGAATGCTTCTGGTGCCAGTTGCCAAGATATCTTCCATATCCACTTGAGGTATGGCAAGCACATTAAACCTCCACTTTCTTATGGCCAAGCCCTCCCACAGGAAGGTTCTTACTGTCAAAGAACAAACTGGAATCCCTACGTTCCAGATGAAAAGATATACTCAGCTTGGCCCATACAAAGCAAATCATTAGAAACCTATTTTGCTGTTGTTCTGCTGGGCTTTAACTGTTTAAGACGCAACTAGAAAAATGATGTGGACATAAAATACAGAGGCTATCTATCTGTGACATTAACTGATGAAATAGAATGTGTGATACAACTGTGAAACAAATAATGAAATAATGGTAGCAATGTCAGTCACATGAAAGTGTAAAACATATTACAATGAATAAGATAAAATAATAAAGTGTATTTCTGACTTGATCAACAAAACAATAGAGTGCATAAGTAAATGAGCTTTACAAGTGAGAAAAGATTCTGGAAATCTGAAATACATACTTCAAAATACAATCTGAATCTTAGAAATTGAATGACAAAGTGATTTCACTTTATACTTTTCCCAAAACAAATGCAGAGACTTCAAAATATGCCTAGCATATGCGCAGCCTTCCCTATTCAATTTCTCAGTCCCACATTTGGCTAAAAAGACAAGTCAACAAATGTGCAATGTTGATGTTAAAGCAAAATTATGTTGATTATTTAAGAAAAGAAACTGAGCCACAGTACTTGACACGCTGATGGACTTCTGTCTTCTAATGTATCAAATGCATCCTGCTAGATGTAATAACATTTTTCCTAAATAAACCCTTCAAAAATGTGCATGCTAATAATGTAAAAGTGAACAGTGAAAAACGCCACCTCTAAGTATAAAAAATTTCCAAAACATATGGAAACTCACCAGTATTATCAGATGGGATTGGGTATGACAAATCAAATGATATTTAAACATCAACATTTTTCTCACTAAAAGAAAAGCAACATAATGTTTACACCTCCTCTCTTGCCATCTCTCTTCTCCAACTAAAGGGTCATTCTTTCATGCCCATAAATCTCCCTTCTCTCAGGCAGTTTATTTAGTCTTGCTTTCAAACAAAAAAATGAAGATCTCTTCTACTCTGTATAACTCTCTCCATGATAAGTATCCACTCCACACTTTGTAGCATTCCATCTTAATTATTGCTTTATTTTTTTATATCAAATCTCCTATCCCAGGCAGCATTCTCGCCTTTCCCCATCCTCAACCCGAACCCACTGGTTCAAAGCTAGCTAGAGAAAGCCACCCACTTACATTCAGACGAGCATTCTGCTTGGCAGCTCCAGCAGGATTTGCTTTTCCCCTGGGCAAACGAGTCTGCTGCTCCTTGCAAAAGTTGATATGGCGTTCAGCTGCCTGTTGGTTGAAGCGACGGGAACAGTACGGACACTGAATATAATCTGTGAATTTGAAGACATTTTTGGCATACACTCAGCGACATTAAGATAGTTTCAACACACAGGTGGTGACAGTATTATATTTTGACATAAAATTTGTGACAGTAAGATATTTTTGACACAGAACACAACATCACATTTTTATTAACCTCAATAGGTCAGTTCTTGTTATTATTTGTAGAACTGATCATCAGCATTCCTGCTATAGCTTTCACTGTCGATAGCCAAATAACTATTTTACTGGTAATGAATATGCAATCATGGCACAAATACAGAGACTTAGTTCTCACAATGGTAACACTCCTATACATAAAACACTGACCTGGGTTGATGGATGGAGGGGGTGGGGGTGGAAGGGGGCCTCCAGAGTCTATGGCACGCTGCACCCCCCTAGCATTCCTCACAGCATTGAGAAAATCAGCATGTTTCTCTCGCCAGTGATTCTTGGGTGTTCTCACCTCCTGTGGAGTAAAACACATAAATATCCAAATAGAATTTTGATCACATCATCAGTTTGTGTTTCATTTGGCAAGTATCTTTCAGGGCTGATGATATATATATAAGCAAGCATTCCCAGCTGCAAATGTATAAATATTTAATTTACTTTTAGCTTAATTAATACAATAGGACCTCAACAACTCGAATTCTTGGGGACCTGTCCATAATTTCGAAGTGGTTTGGTCTTTAAATTTGTGAGGAAATCTCATACAAATAGGGACAGGTTTGGAACCATATCATTACAGTACAACAATCATGCTCAAGAACACCGTGTATTTCTACATATCATCACCTTAGTTTACAAGTCACTGCTTGGAAATAATACTGTCGTAAGTCCTTCAAGTCATCTTTGGACTTACGCCAGTATCAATCCTGGGCAGCGAAGCATTAGGGCTATGTTTGTTGAATATAGTCCTGAGACATTCTCAAGGTGTGCTTGGCTTAGCGTTAACGGAATGGCGGGGTTAAGGTTAAAAGCAGGGTCAGGACAAAGAGAGGACTTTCCCAATGGTTCTTCTCTGCCCTAACCCTGCTTCTTGCACTGACTCAAGTACACCAAAATCATGTCAAAGGATGTTATTAAATGGACATAGAATGCTTGCAAACGGAAGTGACAATATGCATGTTTCCCAACACAAAATGATATATATTATTCAATTCACTTTAACAATAATATATTATTCAATTCACTTCATCCTGCATAATGATATTATAACTGAGCGTTTAGAACTCATTACCTCCTTTGAAACCTTTACTGCTGCTTGCATAATCAAATGAATATAATATTAGAATCTCTAACGTGTCTTCAAATTTCAGTGAACTCTACACAAACAGAAAAGAATTTCTATCTCCATCCATGAGCAATTATAGCTCATTCTCATGAATGTCCCACCGTCCATGCAAAGTATCAAATTAATGCCCACATTTTAAAAAAAAAAAGTGAAATTCCTTTTTGCACACTTTTTTTTTTGGCTCCACTGAGCAGTGACAACTTGGAGTTAAACACCTTTTCACATGTGTGTAAACTTGAGTTTCTTTTTGTTGCAATGTTACATGAATTTCTAGTAATCTATAATTAAAATAATAATGAATGTTAGAGGAACGATTCAGAATATTTTTAGCTGTAAATGACACAAACAACTCTTTCTACATGTGATAATATTAAGGACAAATATTTTGTGAGCTGGTGCTTTCATCTACAAGATCAATGGTATTAACTGTTCTTGAATTATGTGCTTGAAGTTTAACAGCAATATTTCCTTTCTGATATTCACAAAGTTTGTGCTCAGGCTTAAAATAACAAGCATGATATGAAATGTTAGCCGGATGAATGATATCAGTTTACAACACCAAAAATTTACCTCAACTTTTGCCTTTTTTATATTCAATGGTCATCAACATGTTTAGACAAGAGAGAAAAGGAGTTAAACATCATTCATTATGCATGATTAGTTTTCAGTGTTGAAAATAATTTAAAGGGCTCTTCTTTTCAGTGCCATTTACAGATCCAGTACATGGGCTGCATCATGCAAATCAACATACAGATGTCATACTTTGCCGTGTAGGATGAGACAAAAAATCTGGAGCGGGCATCAGTTTGCTATCTAGGATGCAACATAAAAGACCTATTATAAGCACCATTTTGCCAGGCAGGATGAGACATAAAAGATCTTGGAAATATCTGGCATGAGGTTTGCATTGTACTTCGCTGTTTCTTTGAGTACACATTCAGCAATTCAGCACACTGATAAATAATAACACAAAAAAAAAACAAAAAACTCACCAAGAATATCAAATGACCAACAATAAAGTTTGTGTAACTTCAAAGTTTAATAACTTCAATATTTCAAAGCTAATGAACTTGAAAGTTGGTACATGTTAGCAGCTGGTTATTGCCTGCTAATGCTGCATATTTCAAATATTTAAATGCTATCATTATGTCACAGGTAAAAAATTAAAACATACATGCCTAAATATAGCATGCCCAGTAGGTGTCTGATACACTGACACAGCAGGTGATTTTTTTACCTATGCTTTTTTTTCATTTTTTTGTACTGTGACAAAAGCATAGCACATAAATCAAAGAAATTTGTACCATTAATAGATCATATCAATTTCTTAGCATGCTTCAAAGTTTATCCCAGTTTCTTATAAACTCTTGAAGTAACTGGACTTTGAATTAAGTAAACTTTATTTTGGTCACCGACTACATTTACTCATGGTTGTATATAAGTTACATAAACAATATGATAAAGAGAATGAGACCGTAATGAAAAGGAAAAGCAGAAACAATGAAATAACAGATAACAGAGGTTGGGGTGAAGAATTATGGCACTTAACTGCACATAGCTCTTAAATGGTGGACCTTTCTCTATCTGCTTTTGAATCTTGGCTTTCAGTCTAAAAGTTATGTAGTCTTACTTCTGACAATATCAACCAGGCAATAAAAGAATAAACAAAGTTTCTCCAGTTAACACGTTTGAGAAAAAGATAGTCTTAGAATTTTACAGAGTCTAGAGTTTATTCTCATCAATCATTGAAAATTCATATTCTGTAATTTTGCTTTAGCACTGACAAAGTTTTCAGAAATTCTACAGTGTAACATAAATCAGTGTTTATTCACTTTTTTTGGCTTGATTGTCATGTTAACATTAGTACGAGGATGGTTGTTGCTACACAATTGCCTGACTCGGATGTGGGTTTAATAAAGATTAGTTCATGCATGGTATACCTTCTCAACCATCAAAAGGAAACCTTTCACAAATCAATACTGTCAACGGCAATTGAGAATAAGCATAGAAACAATACAATTTTGCTCTCCACTGACAAAAAAATACTCAAAAGCCATCCTAAGATTTTTCTGAGAAAACTTGAGTTCCCGTGCTTGCTTTCAGCTAAAGTTCATCCAAATCTGAAGCCTTTCTGAAATTGCAGTAAAACCAAACGAACTCGACCTCCAGGGAGCAAGTCCTTAAGTTTTAAGTCTGTGTAGCAACTTCTGCTAAACTGTAATGTTTTTCAGACGACAAAATGCTATATTTCTCTATAAAAGTTACTGGATATTCACAACTTCTTTTAGTGTAAAATTTCCCATGCTCCAAGGAGTTGTGATTATGTGGAGTTAACTGCAATGAGGGACTGCTGCTAATGAGGTCCCATTGTGTTTTCTTAATATTTATGGAGAACTGCTTTACTAAAGTTTGAAACATCTCAATTCTAACCCCAAATGTTCTACACATCAATGTCTTACTGCAAGATTTCCCACATATGCAAACTTGTTCTGCCATATATATCTGGCGATTATTATGAATTTTAACAGGCAGATTGCACTGGCATTTTGGTTCACCACTGATGTCTAAAATTTTTAAAAGTTGATGGAGAAGGGAAAATAATGTTGTAAAATACTGAAGTCTGTTAAGAATTAAATGTCAGTTACTAGAAAGATGCAGTAAGGCATCAACATAAAATTAGTTCCACTTTCTTCAGTTTTTGCAGTTGAGTATTTTTTTTTTTTGGTCAGAGGATGCGACAACTCTTTAAATGCTGCCTACTAATTTAACATTCTTCAGGGCCTGCTGAATATCCCCACAGGCACTGGGGTCTGGAGCCTGTGCCGGGGCTGGAGCTTGCACCTGTAAATCCTTTTCATGGTGATCAGGTGCCGTTGTGCTGAAGCTGGGGGATCGTGCACCACTGAGGGCCATCATGGCCCGCAAGACGGTGGGGCGATGACATATGGAACCGTTCTTCCTGAGTAATTTTCTCATCTAGTTTGTTGGGTTTTTTTTGAGGAAATGTTATGAAAGTGCTATTAAAAGAGACAGTAAAATAGATGCTATATCGTCACACTCACTCCACCTTCTTTTAAGTCCTTTTTTGAGATTTTGAGAAATTAAGCACTTATGAGCTGTTGCTAAAAACGATGAGGTAGATGTGGTTTATCTGATTAAATTAGGATATAAAAACGAATCAAAATACTACCTTTTTAAATAAGATAATTCATGGCAGGTCGCAGTAATGCAGACAACTCAAGTCAGCCAAAGAAATTAATTAGGTGAATGTGGATTGAATGTATGATATACAGAGGAAACACTAAAGAAGTGGATGCTGAAGTAAAGCACAGACCGTACAAAAGTAAAAACAGTAGAACCCTGATAAGAGTATCTAACTTTTATATCAACCTCTTCAGAATATGTTACCCTCTGGCAGATCAAAACTATTCCCCTAGGACTTTTGAATAGTTGGGGGTGCTAAGAATAGGGTTACACTGTGTTTGGACTGTGTTTAGAAAGGTCCTCTCTAACTTATCCAGAGGAGTAGAAGGAGTGGTGAAAATGTGTGAGAAAGGATGAGGAGGGGGGAGAAGGGAAGAGAAGGCATGAAGGTCGCAAGGGAAGAATCAAAAGGGAGGGAAGGGAGAAAGGGCTGAGA
>JAWQUT010000047.1:1944908-1962408 GCA_033807755.1 Ellobium chinense | reverse complement strand
AACAGGGTCAAGCATGCGATACGTGCAGCCGAACTTTCTTCTGCGGTCACAGACTCTCAAATAGTATGCTCCTATCATTGGCGACAGTCTACATAATTAAATACATCACTGATTACCATTCGGAAATGTTCACTGCCGTACAACGACTTTCGTAAGAGGAACGATGGAAGCTATCACAACTCTATTAATTTGTTTGTTGTATTTGTTTGCTAGAGTCGACCCTTTTCTGGTATGTGTATGTGAAAAATGATGTAAACAATTAGTTGGGTTTTCATTTTCTCTTTTTTTTTTTTTTATACCTTTACGCAGTCTTTCTTTTCTCAAGTAATGTACTTATTCTGTTTTTTCCGGTAAATGTTGCTCTTTTGTAATGAATATGTTTGTTAAGTGTGAACTGAATTGTTTTGGCTAACACCCCTACAAAAGAACTTAAGGGGACGTGCGGCAGAACTAGGTGATTTTCATTAATAAAGGGAACTTTGTCATTTTGGGGTGAAAAATGGGTCACGAGGGCCAGGAAGGAAGATAAACTGGGGTTTTTCGCAATTTCCTCCCTCCGTTGCTATGGAAACGCCAATTGTTTGGCCGCCATATTGGAAAATATGGATGACTTTTACATAACTTTGAACCCTTCGATCTGGAGAACAATACATGGTAGGATGCTGGTTTTTTTTCCATTTGAAAGATCACATTATTTAAAACAGAATGTCACAGGCTTTTTTTGATTTCTTGGATAGTTTTTTTTAAATAATTTTTTTTAAAAATGTCATGAAAAAGCATTGAAAATTTTGAAAATTTTTAACTTTAAAAATTAAAAAAAACACCAAAACACAAGATATCGAAAAAAGCCACGACATTCTCAAAACAGGGGCATGGAGAGTTGTTATGCAAAATTTTATGTAAATTGGACCAGAAGAAAGTCAGATCGAAGGGATAGAGTGACGAAAACTGTGATTTCGAGATAATTGACGATAAAGATTACCCGATAGATGCATTTGATAAAGGGTAATCATTTCCTTTTGCATCAAAATACACTTTTTGAGACAGGTATCATGAAAATAACTTCAGGATTCGATAAAGGACATGTTGTTGTTTAAAAAACTGCCTTAAACTCATTTTACACAATTTTACCCAATTTTACCGCTACAGGGTGCCGCACTTGCCCTTAAACTTGAACTATCTCTGTCAATTTTTCTGAACTCCATATCCATTAGCATTACGAATATCTATCGCAAAAGTAGTTGGTAAAGGGAAGGAGTCGTAATGAAAAGCAAATCTGGTCACGGACAAAGTTTTATACAATAGTTTGCATACATAACCATACTGAGGGGAAGGAGCACCAGAAACCCTTTGTGAAAAAGAATCACAAAACTAAAATGCACCCGCAAAGATCAGCAATGCAGTTCCTCTGTGGCATGACTTGTAGAGGATTGAAATCCATCAAACGGCCGAGCCAAGTTAATTACAGTTATTATAGACACTGACTAGAGATCTTCTGATCTGAACCCGACCGCACCTCATCAAAGCTATCGTTTCTCTCTGCATCATGGAAGTAGAGCAACTACTACTAAACTATGGTGAGTATTGATCAGTCATGATACACAGACAAAAAATAAGAACAAGAGATTCATAGCTACACACTCTGACGGTTTATTAAAATTGTGAATTTAGAAGTAAGAAAAAAAAAATAAAAGAAGTGGGACGGGGACCCCAGCATTCATCGCCCTAGGATCATGTCAGGATATGTGTATATCGGATCACCTAGTCACGTGAAGTTGCGGGCGGCACTTTTCCTCATCACATGGGTGAGCCAAGCTGATGGAAACCATCAGTGCCTCTTGACTCGTAGCGACAGCTTCTAACCCGTATATTGACCCGGACTGTCACTGCCAAACTCCACTCCCAACCCTCAATTCCTCTATGGTAGCGTATTATGGGAGGAACCTGGTCAGACCCAAAGCTTTACAGGTTAGTTCGGCATAAACTAACCGTACCAGGACCTTCGTCACACCGGACGTTAACGCCACACCGGAATAGGGGCCAGTTCCCAACACTGAGCTTCCGCTGGTTGGGTGGTTATGTACTAATAAATTTTCGGGACTTGCTTATATGGCATGCAATGGCGGGTGTGAGAATTTCGTGGGTGTGGAGGTTTGGAAAAATTACCGATTTTAATTCAAGCAGTGGTCAACGGCCTCAATAATGTAGGCAGGATGTTTCAATGGACCAAGTTCCACAGTTATATGTAACGAATTTATTGTAAAGCATTGCTTTAACCTTGAATTTACTGAAAATCACAGAAATTATATCCGCCATTGCTTAATCAAGCCATTCCCATCGTGCATTCATGTAACTAGAACATTGCAAAAACAACAACGACTGAACATTAGTGAATATCGATCAGTGCGCATGCGCAGACACTCATATACGCCAGTAGGAATGTCAGAGCTACACATCATGTAATCCCAAATTGCTTAGTTGTGAAAAAATCATATGATAAAAAAAAAAGAGGGTACACAAGTCCGCTCTTCTCTTCAAACTTGCTGTCAATCATCTCATCTCTCTCGCGAGTGCTTTTAGATCATTACTTTCTCTCTAAAAGATGGCTGAATTATTCTTTACTTCTGACTCTGTGCTACTCTCTCGTTTTCATTCAAAGTGCAACATTCAGAAAAAAGGGAAGTCAGTGCGATGATAACGTTCGCGTTTTAAATCCATTGTGCATCCAAAATTAGTGCCTAACGCAAAGACAAACTGTTGAGAGACATAAACGACCAACTGAGCTAAGTAAACCAGGGGAACCCGAATATTTATTTATTTGTGGTAGTTTTCAAAATTCTTTTTTCGTACAATTATAACACAGTCAGAGGGAAGATTTGAACCTCCGTCATGCTGCCGACAGAAGGATGTCTGTAAAACACCGTAAACAACAACAATAACAACAACAACAACAACAACAACAACAACAACAACATCAATGTAAAAATCTGTTGCCAACAGCTTTCGAATCTGAACCTTTAGCATGGAGAAACAAGCACTCTGCCTCTGGGCCACACATCACTGACGATTCTGAATATTAACAAGAGGCTATTGAATCTAAAGTTACATCTTCATGTGGGATATAAACTTTCTTAGCTCATATTCTGCCTACGTTGACGGGGAAGGACTTCCGAACACGCCTCATACCCAACACAAGAGAAAAGTCATTATGGTAACTGAACAGAGATCGAACCCAATAGGTCTCGCGTGGTAATCCTTCACTGAATCCTTGGAGTCAATGCACACAGTTATTGGTTACATTCACTGAAATAAACAGTATAATCCAGCAGACACAGATGTCCACAACACAAATATCCATTGTGAATAAAACAACTGTACATTCAAATTCATTCTGCCTCAGTGACAAGGGGCTTCCAAAACTGTTTAGTCCATAGATGAGAAACAGCGTGACAAAACGAAATCGTATGCTTGAATACCAATCACAACAGAATAACGTTAGACTGTACAGGAGAGAGAAAGTTTGTGACAAAATTATACAGAGAGTCTATTTGTTATGGAATAGATGTAAACAGTGATAGGTAGATTGTGAAAAGGGCGAGATTGACGGGACTGTAGTATGTTTTTCTTGAGAAAGAAAGAAAGAAAGAAAGAAAGAAAAAAGAAAGAAAGAAAGAAAGAAAGAAAGAAAGAAAGAAAGAAAGAAAGAAAGAAAGAAAGAAAGAAAGAAAGAGAAAGAAAGAAAGAAAGAATCTGATGTCTCACAGAATGTGATTCATGCATCGCTAATAAGAATGAGACAAGGAAGACTTCCTATTGTGGAGTGAAAGGATATGGCCAGAAGGAAAGAAAGAGCGATAGGAAGGACAGAATGAAGAACACAACAGAGCTGACGTACTTCTTCCTTTGGGGCAACGCGCCTTTTGTACTGCAATAGTAAGCATAAAGTCCTTTGCCACAGATCACACCTGACAGGCTTGACTGCAATGCACGGGCCTCCATTATTCATTAGGCTGGATCCAACAACGGTTTCCAAATCCATCTGATATATTAATTAATGTTAATCGAGTCCCGCACCTAGGTCTACAACACGGACAAATGCTATGATCACTCATTACACTACTCTAATACAAGAATACAGTTTTTAAAGCTTTTTTTCAGTTATGCGCAGTCTTCAGTGCTTTTCTCTACACAGCCACAAAATACAGCTAACCCGTGCATGTTCATGAGTATCTGTCACACCACATTATCGTAACTCTTTGTAAAATAATGCAGGGGAAAGGGCATGAGGGAAGAAAATTACACTGAAGGTACATGATATACTATAATATCAATGTATTTTTAGTCCCACGGAGAGCAGGGGGCATGAAGAGAGCCTATAAAAAGATGCGTCCACCCCCTCCTTCCCCCTCCTCACCCAAATAAAAAGACATGGCATCTCATTCCTCAGCGTCAATCCTGTTTCGTATATTCTAAAAGCACTGAATAAATCCCTCCTCTTTTATAGAAAAACATTCTTACCCCTTAATATGCCCCATCCCTTCCCCCTCATTTCCCGGCTAAGAAAGTACAGTTGAAGAGTAAACTTGAATGAACTTTCGTTGAAAAATGAGTTGATGGGGATATTCAAAGATGCATTTTCGTGTTGATTCATTGAAAAAAATCGAGCTCAAAATCTGCACTCCTTCAAATTTTACGTCATTCAACAGTAAATAAAAATAAATGTGTGTGAAAAGCAATTAACGTAATGTCATTTCCCTTTATTTCAAAAATATTCAGCGACCACATACCGAGTTTTGGCAAAAACGCTCTTCTATTCTGTTTACCCCCAGTGCAAATCATGCAAATCGCATGCAATTTTAACTGTTCCAAGTATAACGTTCGAAGGCTGCCCTGATGTCACTACTTTCATTCCTTTAATTATATATATTCAAATCTCTCCCCTGGCTTAAAGTCTGTCGCTCACATGTTGCTTTGTTTACGTGCTCTTTGCACGCCGAGCTGTTCAAAGGCGAGCAGCCATGCATGCACGTAAACAAACCAACGTGTGAGCAGCAGACCCTAAGTCACGTGACGGAATAGAAGAGACTTAATTGTGGTGAAAGAAGGAAAGAAAGAAAGAAGGAAAGAAAGAAAGAAAGAAAGAAAGAATTAAAGAAAGAAAGAAAGAAAGAAAGAAAGAAAGAAAGAAAGAAAGAAAGAAAGAAAGAAAGAAAGAAAGAACTGAAACCTGTTGACTAGCAATGGTTTCACAAGCATCTTTGGAGAAACAAAGAAATATACTCCTTTCTTATATTCAGAACATTTTGCATGCAAAACTGGGCATCAGTGTGCTACATGTTGCGCGTTGTTCTTTGTTCTACTTTCGGTGGTGATCACAGGAATACTTAATTTGAATTTACAGTAATTGTTGTTACTTCACAACCATGCACCTAAAACAACTTACAGGAGCATTTTATTCTTTCAAATTTGATGNTTCTTTACTTTCGACTCTGTGTTGCTCTCTCGTTTTTATTCAAAATGAAACATTAAGAAAAAGGAAAGGTCAGCGAGATGATAACGTCCGCGTCTTAAATCCATTGTGCATCCAAAGTTAGTGCCTAACGCAAGGACAAACTACTGAGAGACATAAATGACCAACTGAGTTAAGTAAACCAGGGGAACCCGAATATTTATTTATTTGTGGTAGTTTTCAAAATTCTTTTTTCGTACAATTATAACACAGTCAGAGGGGAGATCTGAACCCCCGTACATGCCGCCGACAGAAGGGTGTCTTTAAAACACCGCAAACAACAACAACAACAACAACAACAACAACAACAACAACAACAACAACAACAATAACAACAACAACAACAACAACAACAACAACGGAAAAATATGTTGCCAACAGCTTTCGAATCTGACCCTTTGGGAGGATTTCCATATGTGGTAACTGGCGATAAGAAGTTACGCTCGCTTCGACTAATGCTCCTGTCTCTATGGGCATTAGTGTTAGGGTTAAGGGTTGGGTTAGGGTTACGGGGATAGGGTTAGGGTTGTATTAGTACGTTATTCGGAATTAAGGTACTGACCGTAGTTGTAGGAGTTACCACATATATGGAAATCCTTCCGAACCTTTAGCATGGAGAAACAAGCACTCTGCCTCTGGGCCACACACCACTGACGATTCTGAATATCAACAAGAGGCTATTGAATCTAAAGCTACATCTTCATGTGGAATATAAACTTTCTTAGCTCACATTCACTGCCTACGCTGACGAGGAAGGACTTCCGAACACGCCTCATACCCAACACAAGAGAAATGTCATTATGGTGACTGAATAGAGATCGAACCCAATAGGTCTCGCGTGGTAATCCTTCACTGAATCCTTGGAGTCAGTGCACACAGTTATTGGTTACATTCACTGAAATAAACAGTATAATCCAGCAGACACAGATGTCCACAACACAAATATCCACTGAGAATAAAACAACTGTACATTCAAATTCATTCTGCCTCGGTGACAAGGGACTTCCAAAACTGTTTAGTTTATAGATGAGAAACAGCGTGACAAAACGAAATCGTATGCTTGAATACCAATCACAACAGAATAACGTTAGACTGTTCAGCAGAGAGAAAGTTTGTTATGGAATAGATGTAAACAGTGATAGGTAGATTGTGAAAATGGCGAGACTAATAGGACTGTAGTATGTTTTTTCTTGAGAAAGAAAGAAAGAAAGAAAGAAAGAAAGAAGAAAGAAAGAAAGAAAGAAAGAAAGAAAGAAAGAAAGAAAGAAAGAAAGAAAGAATCTGATGTCTCACAAAATGTGATTCATGCATCGCTAATAAGAAAGAGACAAGGAAGACTTCCTTTTGTGGTGTGAAAGGATATGGCCAGAAGGAACGAAACAGCGATATGAAGGACAGAATGAAGAACACAACAGGATTGACGTACTTCTTCCTTTGGGGCAACGCGCCTTTTGTACTGCAGTAGTAAGCATAAGGTCCTTTGCCACATATCACACATGACAGGCCTAACAGCGATGCATGGACTTCCATTATTCATTAGACTGGATCCAACAACGGTTTCCAAATCCATCTGATATTTTAAATGTTAATCGAGTCCGCACCTAAGTCTACAACACGGATATATGATATGATCATTCATTACACTACTCTACAAGAATACAGTGTTAAAAGCTTTTTTTCAGCTATGCGCAGTCTTCAGTGTTTTTCTCTACACAGCCACAAAATAAAGCAGTGTATTAGCGCTAACCCGTGCATGTTCGTGAGTACCTGTCAACAACACATTATCGTAACTCTGTATAGAATGAAGAAGGGGGAAGGGCATGAGGAGAGAAAATTACACCGACACGGTGCATGACATATTATAATATCAATGTCCTATTAGTACCGTAGAGAGCAAGGGACGTGCAGGGGGATCTATAAAAAGATCCGTCCATCCCTTCCTTCCCCGTCCTCATCCAAAACAAAACAAAAAAAAACATGATATTTCATTCCTCAGTCTCTATCCTGTTTCCTACAATGTAACAGCACTGAATAAATACCTCCTTTTTTTCTATAACAAAACATTCTTGCCCCTTAACCGGCTCCACCCCTTTCCCTCTCCTTTCCCGGCTAAGGAGTACACTTGAAGAACGTTTTTCCAAAACTCAGTAGATGAGCTTTCGTTGAAAAATGAGTTGATGACTTATTCAAAGATGCATTTCCGTGTTGACTCATTCAAAACTTAATCGAGCTCAAAATCCACACTCCTTCAAATTTTACGTCATTTAACAGTAAATAAAATATATGTGTGTGAAGAGTACGTAATGTTATTTCGCTTTATTTCAAAAATATTCAGAGACCACATGCCGAGTTTTGGAATAACGCTCTTCTATTCTGTTTACCCCCAGTGCAAATCATGCAAATCGCATGCAATTTGATTGTTACAGTGCAATGTTCAAAGTCTGCCCTGACGTCACTTCCTCCTTTCCTTCAACTATATATTTTCAGGTCCCTCCCTTGGCTTAGTGTCTGTCGTCCACATGTTGCTTTATTTACGTGTTCTTTGCACGCCGAGCTGTTCAAAAGCGAGCAATCATGCATGCACGTAAACAAACCAACGTGTGAGCAGCAGACCCTAAGTCACGTGACGGAATAGAAAAGACTTAACTGTGGTGAAAGAAAGAAAGAAAGAAAGAAAGAAAGAAAGAAAGAAAGAAAGAAAAGAAAGAAAGAAAGAAAGAAAGAAAGAAAGAAAGAAAGAAAAAGAGAAAGAAAGAAAGAACTGAAACCTGTTGACTAACAATGGTTTCACAAGCATCTTTGGAGAAACAAAGAAATATACTCCTTTCTTATATTCAGAACATTTTGCATGCAAAACTGGGCATCAGTGTGCTACATGTTGCGCGTTTTTCTTTGTTCTACTTTCGGTGGTGATCACAGGAATACTTAATTTGAATTTACAGTAATTGTTGTTACTTCACAACCATGCACCTAAAACAACTTACAGGAGCATTTTATTCTTTCAAATTTGATGTGTTTGAAATATGTCAGTGAAATCTGATGATGAAGTAAAACTGTTCTAAGATTTCTTTTTTCCCCCTATGGTCAACATTCACGATATGAAAACGCCCACTATTTAGCATTTTGGTACGTAAGTTTGCATACGAAATGTATTGAATTAGAAAAAGGTTAGTGCTCACTGCAATAATGAACTATGAGCAACAATTGAAGGGTAGCTGGACTCCTTAAGAAAAATAGCATTATATGTAGATATGCGTTTTGGAAGTATTAGTCTCCGGTCCACATCCGGGAAATAGCCTTAGATTTATTATTTTGTGAGGCCGAATCTCCTTTCTGTAGATTATATTTTCTAAAAGTATGTGCTATAGCCTGACTTCGTGCTGTAAAGCTTGTAATGTACAGTGCAGGCTTTTGATGTTTAATGGAAAGTCTAAAATACAAAGAAGAATAGCGGTATACCATTTCTCAGTCTATTCGCTTAACCGCAACCGTTTTATCGCAACTTTTCAGACTATTTCAAGTTCTATACTTCATGAAAGTATTTAAAAAATACCTACATAATCGCAACGCTTTCAACACAAAATTCTTTACATGCTCCCGGGAAGTCACAATAGTTGCAATTAAGCGGGGTCAATTGTTTCTTTCGTTTCTTAACTTTAAATTCTTTGATCTACACAACCGTTGATCTCCTTTGTGTGAGGAATGAAAATGAAGTGCAGTAATCAATAAATTTAACAACTTCAAACGGTGGAGACTTAGACTGTAAGTTTGGAGAGAGATGGATCAAGAATGCAAAAGAGAGGGTAAAAATACGACACGACATGACATGAAACAAGATAACCTCTCTGAGAAAAATCGCTGTTCAAGCACACTGGGCCTATAATATGAAGTGATCTACATAGTGAAGAGTGGCAAAAAGCTTATCAATACTTGATATGAACTCATAGATCGCAAGATTTATAGTGTGCCAGGGGAAAAATGTGCAGGCCTGTGCAACTCCGCGTTTGAAAAGTCTATACAGACAAAGTATGTGCATGGAGTGTGTATGTAGAGGGTAGGAGAGCTGTATATAATGTGAATACGAGGGATTCAAACAAAAAGCACGAAGGCCCTTGACAGACGAGATGTAAAAAACACAGCAGGAATTACTGCGCAGTCTGGAGATACACTGTGGCAAATGGGTGCGGTCACACGAGCGACAGGCAGTAGTTTCAGTCCTGGCGTAGCAGATGTGTGTCGCCCACATTCTGGTATGCCGCGACACTCACCGTGACCAAAGCCACACTGACTCTCCGATCGTCCATGTTGAACTGAGCTGTAACGTTAGATGTCGCCCGTCACAAAAGTAAGCGACACTTTCTGCGCAGAATTTACTGCGCGACAATTGTAGCTCGTCTGTCAAGGCACTTAGTGCGGATGAACTGAGTAGGAGAAGAAGGTAGTGTAAATTTATATCAGTGACAGCTGAACTGACTGCGTATCTTGAAGACCATATTATGGGATTATTTACTGATGTGAAAGCGGTCTACTGAGAAGACAGACAGTCAGACAGACAGACAGATAGACAGGCGGGCAGGCAGGCGGACAAAGATGGTCGACACGAACAGGAATCGATGCTCCTCATGCTTGAAGCACGAAGGCTGAGAATCCCGAAAACGAGGAAATCAGATGTCGGCCCAACCCTACATGGAGACAGGCTTGAGGATCACACCTCTACCCCTCCCCCAACACCTATGACGAAATCCTGGAAGCGCCACTGCGATGAGGAATCATGTTATTAGTTACAGCTGCTGTTTGTATGTCACAATGTCACCTTCTGCGACAAGATGCAAGTTACTGATGGTACAAATACATCGGGTCTGAAAGGAGCTGAGCTGTCAGACTGAGTAAAAAACACATAATATCAACAGACAGACTGACGAAATATCAGTAGTTAACAGGTGTGAATATACAGTTAAAATATCACTGCCTTTATCAAGAAAACAGGGCGAAACCCATGCCTTCAAATAAACACATCATTTTATTGTGCATGAGAACAAATGGAAGTGAAAAGTGAGGTAATAAAATCTAAATTATTCAAGGGCAACGCCTCTGAAAAAGAAAACTGCACAAAATCAAGAACACAAAGGCTGGAGGAAAGTTTAATAGTTCAATAGACAAGTATTGCCCTATAGACCCCACCCTTCTCAAATCAATCATTGACAAACTACGTCATTTTGACAACAAATAAAAGTCGGCCATCCGGATCGAACCCTTCGATCTTATCCTGTGTGTTCCATTCATAGACACGAAGCTTATTTTTTTTGGCTTCACCTACGCGCGTGTTCGCATTTTACGTACTTTGTATTCTGTCATAGATCTGGACTACCGTAATACCTTTCTTTTCAAAATAATTATCTCGCTTTAGTGTGGAATTTGGCACACCAGGTGTTGCGACGTTTTGGTATGAACGTCAAATATGACATAAGGACGGTTGCTTACGTCAAACAACAGATCTTCACAAACCCCAATTCGGCAATATTCCGGAACTTTCTCGCCCAGCGCTTGGTCTAGGAAAAGGGCCAGATTTAGGAAAGAAAAAGCACCATTGGGGACATTCTTATGACATGATCATTAATTAGAGACAACTGCAAGTATGCAGTCTGTTTCTTAACCCTGTCCTTAACCCTAAACCAAGAACTACATAAGACAGTTTCGAGATGCGAATCTGCGATCTACAGTACACCTGTCACAGGGACGGGTAAAAATAGCAGCTGTGATGTTACGTTTTCAAAGGGCTTACTACTAGCAAATACCTTACATAAGAACGGTAACCCGCAAAAGGAAATGCAAATGCTGTAATTTTCTACGCGTAGTTCCTGCCCCTCGTTATCAGGACATTACCAATTATGGTATGTTTTTCTATCAGCACGAACCTTGGTTGCCAGTTTGCTACTCCGAGTTACTATAGACTTCCTCACATGAGAAAACCATCGTGCGGGAACAGCGCAAAAGCCATTTCCAACTTTCCGCAAAAATAAATAATTTCTACATTTCTCTAAAAAAAAGTACTTGTGACAAAAGGTATACATGGTCATAAAGGAAAGACGGGCAACAAATCAAACAATCCTTCCCAACGGTTTGAAAATGAAAAGAAAGAGAAAAAATCTCCGGTATTCACTGTATTGGGTTCAAAGATTTTGGACGAACTAAAACCTTGTAAAGGCTGCACTAACTTCGCTGTGCGTGGTAAAGAAGGTTTAACGCGTGGCAACAGCTTTGTTATGCATAGATTTCAATAAAGACATTGACCTCCCCTCACTTAAGGTAAACAAGAAATACTTTTAGGTATTACTCATACGTATGTTAGGCGTACTCTATAATTTACTTACGCCACCGTGCGTCACAAGAAAAGGCTCCTTTATCAATGCGCTTTCGCGTCTCACTGACGAGAGAAAATGCACTAGACCCAGGACTAAAGAGCAGATCCTTATCTTTGCAGTCTTTTGTCAAAAGAGATCAGCTGTTAGACGAAGGGTGTGCTAAAATTACGTGTGACAACTTAAGTATAAAACGTTGAGCTTATGGGATAATTGAAAAAAAAAAAAAAAACTAGGGCGCGAATAGAATAACAGACTTTCATGGACCGCGCCCTCTCAGTATATTACATAAGAAGATATGACACAGATTTAATATTAGCGATAACCTATGCACTGTGCACTCTTCGGTATAATTCCTTAATGACGCAGGAAAGGCATTTAGAGCCTTCAGTATTACACTTTAGTGGCTTATGTAAGTATTCATTCAGTACCTAAACGATCTTTACGTTCATTCAGTCTCGAAATTTCGAAACTTCTAGAGGGAATAAGATGATGTCACAAGTGAATGATACCATGTCATGCAAGACCGTAAATCTTTTAACCAAATGCTTGGGTCAGCAACGGGACACTGTGATTTGGACTCTCCAGAAAAGTACATTCGAACACGCTTATCGGCAAAAACCTTTAGACGAGACTTGATCTAGCGATATTCCGAGAATTTTGCAAGTGCTGAAGTAGCAGGAAAATAGGATTTTAATTATCCGGTAGAGAAAATTGTTTATCAGTGCCTTACATCGTTATAAATCTGATTCATGATACAGATAAACACAGAACAGTATACATTATACATACAAATACACACTACTTGAAACACAAATCAAATTCATTACAAAGTCATAAGTAGACCTCTTTGTGGATACAACGATATATGCTTATTATGACACGACACAGTTTTGGGTGTCCCGTGTATTTCATAATAAGTGTTTTCAAGTGTACGGCATTGATACTGGCTCAGTGGAAATCTGAAACTAGAAAGAGTACTACTGTTCTTGACTAAGTATTAATATGCATGACACGCTGTGGGAGGGCTTACGGAGACAGACCTGTGTTTGTGATCGTCTTCACAGTAGGCTACAGACAAGGCGAGAGAATCAAACCCAGGGCGCATACAAATGAGATCCACAGAAAGAGGACAGGGAAATGCAGTTGCATTATAATCAGATAAGCCGGTAGCCTATTACAATGGAAGCCAAGAAAGAAAGCAGAGACTGACTGACTGACTGACCCATTGATTGATTGATTGATTGATTGATTGATTGATTGATTGACTGATTCATTGATTCATTGATTCATTCATTCATTCATTCATTCATTCATTCATTCGTTCATTCACCGACTGATCGATCAATCGTTCGAACTTTATATAAACCCGAAAACATAAGTTTACATGCTTACACATAATACAGTAGCCCATTACAATCAATATGAAGAATGAAAGTGAGAGAACAGTACTAAATGCGATACTGTACAATTAATAAATAAAAGAAAGAAAGACTGAGCGAGAGAAGAGTGCGTATGCTAAAAGAAAGAAAGGGAGAAAGAGAGGATAAAATACAATGCAAAGAAAAAAAAAGGAGAAAAAGTGAATTTTTTTTGTTTCAAAAAGAAGGAAATTAATTCCTTTCGGGGCAAAAAAAAAAGCCCCAACTGTCAAAATAAGTGGTACTCAAAGAAAGGTCAAGAGCACTTGATAGTTATAACGATCTGCAACGTGCACAAAAATAGTCCATCAGTGGCATCCGTTTTTTAATTACCAAGGGTCGAGAGATAGGGAAGGAAAAGTTGTTTTGCTTTTTGTTTTTTTTAAAGTAGAAACGGAAACAGGAAATGGGATAAGACGGATGAAAAGGTGCAGGACGGCGTTTCTGCAGGCAGCTGAATAGGATGACTCAACACCGATGCATGTTCAGGTAAAGGTAAACTTCTACTTGAGCCACTGCATATTAGTGAGGTCATTAGCACTTTTCGTACGCTCTTGAGAGCGCCATTTTTTGTAGGGCATAAAGAAAGGAAGAGAGAGAAAGAGAAACTACGCATAACGTCACGAGGAAAAATTAGGACACAATGTACGGCAATGATATCGATTGATTATACGAAGAGAAAAAAAAAAAAGATTATTATCCAAGATTTCTCGCGCGCGGCAACAGAGCTCACCTCTCTCTCTCTCCCTCTCTCTCTCTCTCTCTCTCTCTNTCTCTCTCTCTCTCTCTCTCTCTCTCTCTCTCTCTCTCTCTCTCTCTCTCTCTCATATCTTTTTACCACACAAAAAATGGCACTCTGAAGTGGGCGCAGCTTGCGTTGAAATGGAATGGGGACAGTACAGACTCGTGTGTTATTTATAACCCCATGGCCAAAGCAAACCTCAGCATCCGTGATCGCTAGGATCTAACGTTAAAACGAATAAAACCTAAAACAAGGTGGTGAAATGAGATGGTTATAATTCACGACAATGTCTTTTAAGAAAATTAGGCCTACTCGTAATATCACAAAACGATACTTGTGGTGGTGACTGTGCTGAAGATAATATTGTTGTTGTTGTTGTTGTTGGTGGTGGTGGTGGTAATGCTGGTGATGGCGTTGATGGTGACTTTGTTGTTGTTGCTGGTGGGTGGTGGTGATAACTGATGTTCGGCAATGAAACTTTTGCTGATGTGTGATGATGATGGCAATTGAGGGTCTTGCTATCACAAAGGTTATATGCAGCTGTTTGTATTCACAGCGACACTGGTGACAGGGTTAGGCACGAAACGGTGATTTCTTGAAAAGACCTTATACCCCCTTCCACTATGTTTTACTTTTACCTTCACGCAATGATCTGGTACCAACAACAATGCATCTCGATGTTATGGAGTCCATTTGTAATATGATGTACTGGTAATTACCTTCATGATTTGTTTTGCTGTATGTGTATGCGTTTATGATAGAAAAAACAAAAAGAGAAACAGAAAACAACCTATGCCACTAAAAAAAACAGCACTGAAAGGGTGATTAAAAACGCATCCGTCATTTCCACTTTTTATTATGATCATTATAAACAAGAACTATGTAACAACCATGTAACATATAAGACAACGGCAACAACAACAACAACAACAACAACCACGCAGTAATGAAAGATTTAAAAACCTACCTTCCATGGTTACTCCCTAAGTGCCCCGCGGAGAAACTGTTACAACCCTCCTCACGAGTCCCCCTCGCGTTAAAACCAGAAGAAAATGAGGGCGTTGTTCGACTGTGTTTTGCAGCTCCTCGCTGGCTCCGGCTGGCTGTATCGGTGGCGCTGTTCGGTGAGCCGACTCCTTCAGTCACGCTAGGCTACACTGTGTACAGCTGATATCTCTCACTTCATATGATCGAACGAGTTCCCTGTATCGATCTGGCCCAAATCCTTTGCACCCTAGGCAAACACAAAAATATGGAACAAAAGTAAAATCCGCAATGAATGAATGGGGCATAAATATTGAGCGAAAGACCCTGCTAAGGAGCCACTGAATAAGATACAGCCCGCACTCAAGAGCACGGGCCATCGTAAAAGTATCGAACTCTGGGGGCGATAAGGCTGTAAAAATATGTTTACTCTATGGATAGATAACACCTTTCCGCTCGATGTAGTGGGTCTATTCAGTGGCAAGGCGATTTGTCAAACAGCAGCATTGCTATGGAAGGCAGCAGCTATAAAATGGTCATGCTTTAATTACAACACACAAACGCACAATATATAAAATATGCAATATACATCTTATATCAAAACGGAATAAATGTATTAACACGATAAATTCTACATTATCGCAGCTCCCCTACAAATCAGCAGTGTGGAAACATATGCGATTAAAGGAAACTGCGTTTATTAAGAGACCTTTAACAAAGACAACACAGTCAATTGTTGTAGCTGAAAAAAAAAAAATCTGAATGGAGTGGAAGCTGCCGTAATCAGTGCATTGTAGTGAAGCACAGTATAAGGATCTTACGAAATCGAATTCCCACACCTAATTGATCGACCAATTATTGATTATCGTTAAATCGGTCGGTAGGTCAGTCGGTCGGTTGATTGATTGATTGATTGATTGATTGATTGATTGATTGATTGATTGATTGATTGATTGATTGATTGATTGATTGATTGATTGATTGATTCTTTTACACATCCCCCGAAACCACAGGTATCCATGCTCCGCTCAAAAAAGTTCATGATCGGAGTTTTTCATGTCATCTAGTCATTCGCTCTACTTTCATCATAATATCTTTCTTTTTTTCCTCTCTCTCTCTCTCTCTCTCTCTCTCTCTCTCTCTCTCTCTCTCCCTCTCCCGCTCTCTCTCCCCTTGCTCCCTCTTTCTCATACTCACCTACGTACACACAGTAAATTGCTGGGTCTTAAAGCACTTCACGATTCTGACTCAGATCTAGTTTCCAAAAAGAAACCCTGTTTGCTGTGCTATGACCTGTTTAGCGCACCCACTTATTTATCCAGTTCCCATTTAAATGAATTCGACCATACTACTAAATACCTATGAAGTGCAGTGACGCAGAAGGATAATAAGCAACAATTGTAACGTGGTGCGAATCAAGAGGTTTATTGAAGTTTCAAATTTATGAACAAGATCCGTGAGACATTTTTCTGAAAGGGGAAGGGGTGGGGTGGAATAACTACTTTGACAAAAAAAAAAAAAAAAATTGGAGGGCGTATGTTTGTGGGAACGTCGATAAGAAAAAGAAGAAAGGATGATTCCATTGGGTTAAAAGTGCAAAACTTGGTTTTTTTTCCTGGAAGCAGGAGAGAAGTGTAAATGTACTAAACCTTGAAAAGTTTGCTAGATCTGTGTTTGTGTATAGGCTATGCGTATACGTGCGTATGAATGAGGAAAGGGGGTGGGGAAGGGAAAGCCTTGAGGGTGTGGCTCACTGAGCCCGAAGATGGTAAAATTGGTAAGCAAAAATAACAAAATTGCTGGGTGAGCGGGGGGGGGGGGGGGGGGNGGGGGGGGGGGGGGGGGGGGGGAAGGGAAGAGTGTGTGTGCGTGTTGTTGAGAGGAGAAGGGGGTTGACCGTAATGTTTTTGCAGGAAGGGGAACGAAGAGAAGAAAAAGGAGGAGGAAGAGGAGAGCTCATGGCTAACTTCTAAGCCTTAAGCCTCCATAGCCCTTTCGCCCCCCTCTTACCCCCCTCCCCCAACTTCCCTCAAACTTCTTATGACCCCTCTCACCTCTGCCACCCGTTTGTGTTTACCTGGCTAGACAACCAGTGTTTACGTGATAGACAAGTGAAATCGCCATGACGTCATATTTATTGCTTTGAATCGATGTCCTATTTTCGATTGGTGAAATGTGACATTCCTAGCCGCTATGAAGTGTCATATTAAAAGATCGTATATCCCATTATTTTAATGTGGGTATACGGTCTTTTAATAACAAAAAAAAACAAAAAAAACGAAAGCTATGGCTCGAAGTGGACCATGAAGTGGATCCCTTGAGTCGCCAATAAAAATGTCTTATACGGTACGAAGAATAGTAGATTTCCCCTACTGGGCGAAGACGCAAAACCGCCCATAAGTGTGTATCTGCTCTGAACAGCGATGATATTATTCATACCGCTTAAAGGAATATAAAAGTCATTCTCATTTTCATAGCTCTATAC
>JAWQUT010000047.1:1855097-1934617 GCA_033807755.1 Ellobium chinense | reverse complement strand
GGTGGTTGAATTAAAAGGTGAGTCATGTGATAGCCCAGTCTGGAGAAAACACTGCCTTCACTACATTAACTGTCTATTCATCTTAGATTTGTCTTTTCCATCCACTCTCCACATAGATGTCAAGGCAGCCGTGCTTTTTTCATAAAGTTTTTAATCCCCCTTTATTCTTTGTAACATTGCTGACAGAATACTGACCATTCTCCACAGATTTTGGATTGGTAGAGAAGCTTTTCTGATTAAAGTTTGTGTTCTGCCTTTTAATAGAGTACACATACTGTGCAAACAGTCAAGTTATGCACACTCAAATTCTTCTAAGCACTGAGCTGCCTCATTGATGCAAGTTTGGTATCACTTTTATTTGTCTTTGAAGAATTTGGAGGTTTAATACTTGATTCTGATACCAGTGTCTGAATAGATGCCTTGCCCTAGGAGACATTAAATAAAGCCAAATCAAAGGCAGTCATCACATTATATTCCATCAGTTGTTGCATAGAAACTAATAGCAATGGGAATATTCAGGAATATCCTGGACTCAGAGAAATGTTTCAGCAAACCAGCTGGGGCGTACATCATTCTACAAAATCCAGTGCAAAATCATACTGGTTATATTATGACATTTAAATTCTTTCAAATCGACAGGTGTGCCCCACATATCCCCAAGCTGTGTTTGTGCCAAAGAATGTAGAAGATGAAGTGATTATCAAGGCTGCAACATTCAGGCAGGGAGGACGGTTTCCAGTTTTGAGTTACTACCACAAGGATTCAAAGGTATGGTCTAGTTGCTTTCTTTGATTTTAGAAAAAAAGTTCTGCTACCTGCAGTGGATTGTTCAGTGTGTGGATTTATTACTTTAAGTGCGTCTAGACTCTGAGGATGTTTCTGTTATCAGTTTTATCATATCTGTGAGTTATGGTGACTTTTCGCAAGTTTGAAATGCAGCCCCACAATACATACTTGTGTAGAAAAATCCTAGCGAAAAATACTGAACACGGTGCTATCTTTCTGGTAATCACCTAAGCACACTTGAGCTGGTAGCTTCAACAGTGAGGGGATAGGGAATCAGACTGCAGTAAACATGTCAATCCATGTATGTCAGCGGATATTACACACAGGTATTTGTTGCCCTCTTGATTTCTAGAGCCATCCTAAGGACTTGTATTATTGGATCTTAACTGAGTCACTCTGTGGATTTTTCTTTGGGCACCCACATACAATTATGTGATAATAATGGGGACGAATGGATATAAAAAAGAAGGCAGCATTTGTAACTTGCAGTAAATGCAAGATAACAACCGGAACAGTTTATAGAATGACTCTTTGCTGGGTTCTGAACTATGGAACAGAGCATGTATGAAGCTGCCTGGCGTGCAATGTTTTTTTTTCTGGAAACAAGTAACAAGGAGCAAATCTTAGAATACTGTTGGATTAGCTGGGCAATATAATCAGCAATTCCATTGGCAGCAAAATGGCACTATAGGGGGTCAGGAGAGTGAATGACTTAAAGAGATGTAGGGTGCCAGTCATATGTGATGATTTAAAAAATATGGCCCACTATTATGTCATAAAATGGAATAAAGTTTGCAAATAGCTATGACTGCAATGATATTTTTCCTCTCAGGCTGTACTGATGCGGAGCAGCCAGCCTCTGACTGGGCCGAGTGGGAAACGATGCAAAGAAGACGAACGATTGGTTAATTCTGTGATGGGCATGGGAAGGCGGGGCTACATTGTGGACACCCGTGCCCAGAATGTGGCCAAAATGGCACAGAGTAAAGGTTAGACATTTTAAGGAGTCTAATGTCAGGTTTGGGCTAAAGTTTTGCTGGAATGTAAAAACATAAACATTAAAAGAAGAAATAATGGTTCAAATAATCTCTGCCAAGGAGGTAATATATTTACTCATCTGAGTTTATTTGTTTGTATGTGAACATGATAAGTCAGAAAGTTACCAGCTGATTTGCATGAAACTGAAGCCCTTCACTGTATTACAGTTTTTAAAAGTGCCGATTACCATGAGCTCATTAGCTAGTACATAGATTTGTTTAAGTTACATGTTGTGATGCCTTTACAGTATAAGGCTGTATTGCATCCCTGTATGTAGGAGTAGATCATTACATAGGAAATAGGATGTAGGAGCACACTGGATATGACACAGGAAATCACTTCTGGGATATATTTGTGTAGTCTACATTCAAGTGCTCTTTGGACCAAAGAGTTTGTACATACATGTACAACATATACAGTAAATGGGTTAATGAAGAGTGGAGGACTTATTCTCATCTTGACTTTTATGTACATGGTCTTCTTTTATCTCTAGTATAACATGAGCTTATGTATGTGAATTTACATATCATCAGGCAGTCTTTTCATGTTTTAGTATGATCAGTTTGTATTTCAATTGACATATATAGCGCCGCCCCATATTGATACTGTCGTAAGTCTAAAGATGACCTTAAGGATGTACGACAGTTTTATTTCTGGGGGGCATAAGGAAGGACTAATATTAATACATCAAAAAATTTGGAATTAAATGTTTAATAGTATGCACATGTAATGCCTTGTTTGAGAGTGCAGTGCTTTGTTTGAGAGAATCTTTTCTATTGCAAACAATATCATCATCAGGTGGAGGCTATGAACTAGAGGCCCATTACCCACAGTGGAGGAGGATACATCAGCCTGTTGAGAGAAGGCATTCGTTCCATGATTCTCTCATCAAGATGATAGAAGGTGAGAAGTGCCGGACTGTCTGATGGTACATGGTTGGGACTGGGTGTAGCAGAGTCTTTTTGTTGCTGTTGTTGTTGTTTTTGCCATTGTCATTGTAAAAACTCCCTATTAATTTTCAGAGACATTTGTCATTGGTCACTTTTTGGAGGCCTTCTTGTGGCATTAAGTTACTCATACTTTCTAGATGAATGTGATATTTTTATATAAATTTTTAAAGCTTTTAGCAGTTCCAAGAATTAAAGCTGGAGATCTGTGAAGATAAACCTTTTCCATTGTGAGAGACCACAGAAATGGAATAGTAACGTTCACAGTCAGCATAGATATATTGTTCACATGAAGCAGTTTGGAACTGATGTACTCTTAACCAGACTAACTAGCGAAAGTGGTCAAACTGAACAAAGGGGAGAAAATGATATTTTACTGTGAGCTTAACCATGCTGGAGTTTTAATGGTATCCCATTAAAATAGGCTGGTTTTCAACCACTATGCTCCACTCAGCAGCCAGTAAAATTCCATGTATTACCAGTTACCCATGAAAGCTATTTTGTTCAGCATGACCGCACAGGTCAAGTCTTAGGTTTGTGTATTTGACTTGTAGACCACGTGGTTTAAGCTGTAGTGTCCATGGAAAAACATTACACTTCCATTTCCCCTCTCGACTGACGTGTAAATGAGTACCTGGCTTTAGAGCTAGGGGGACCAAGACGCTGCACCACAGGCAACCAGCAATGCTTTGCTTTGTATTTCATTTTGTAATATTATGTATTTATATGTATGGTGTGTTTTGCTCTATGGATGAGATGTTTAACATTGTATAATATTATAAATCAGTTTCTGCACTGGGTAAATAACACTTGTATTTTCATATATTTTTGTAAATTCCTTGGGTATCCATTGTCTCCACAGCATGCAATGACAGCGGCAGCAGTATGGACAAGTGGCTTTCAAAACTAGAGTCAAGTAACTGGCTGACTCATGTAAAGGACATTATTACTTCAGCCTGTGTGGTGGCTCAGAGCATGGATAAGGATGGTGTGTGAAGGTTCCATAAACAAATGCCTGGCTGCCAGTCAAAATAAGGCTTATGTCACTAAACTAGAAATTGAGATATCAGGCTCTAAAGATGTTTACGGCCATTTGATATAACATCTTTGTTTTTTGTGGGAATTGACAGCAAATTAATTTCTTTACACATAAACATGAGTTTATGGATAAATGATCTGCAGTTTTGGATAAATTTAAGATTCTGTGAGGCATACTGGATAAATGATACAATATAAAAGTTTCCATCAGTTGTTACTTTCTCAGAATTTGTTTTTCCGTTGCAAGAGGTGATTTCCTTTTACTTCAAACAGTGATATCTCATGTAAGAAAAATGCTAGGTAAACATTTTGTCATCTAATGAAAGTACACACATTAAGCTTTCAATAATAATAGATAGTAATAATAAGAAAAAGAACCATATAATAATAACCTTTATTTAGCCAAAAAGTGACCTTTGTCTCATTTTGACTACTAGCAAGACATTTGCAATTATATTGCTTAGTGAAACAATAAATGACCCTCTCTGCAGTGAGTTTAAGAACTGTAATGGTTACACCATTTCCTAGTGACACCAATTGGTGTACTTAAAAGTTTTATTTAAGAGATAAGCATATCATTTACAATGGAGATGAGAAAGTTCAGTGAGAATGAATTAGAATTTGAAATTTTTCATGAACAAGTATTGGCATGACCACATGCCACAATATGAGAAAATGAGTCACTTGTGATTATGATTCAGTCTTTAGATTTTGTGTTTGCTGACAGTTATAAGAGTTTTTGAAGAAACTTTAGAAAGCAGCAGCAAGATCGCCCTGTTGTCATGCACTTTATTCATCCCCTTATTTTTAACCTGTCTCTCTTCGATTCCTCTCATAGGTAATAGACACTATAGTGGACTGCTCTTAATAAATCCATGAAAAAGTTCTTCGGGAAGAGTTATGATAAGTGGGCAATGTGATTATGTTGTGGTATTATCATGGTTCTAGTTTTCAGCAGCCTAAGTTACTCATATGATTGAACAAAAAAAAAAGTGTTTTCTTACCTTGTTTTCCATGAAAATTCAGCAAAAAAATACCACAAACATATTTCTCACTTTTTTGTGAGACTTAGAAAGGTGAAAGGAAGTAGATGACTGTCAAAAACAAGCGTCATCTCTATATATTAGTTATCAAAAATGATGTTGCAATTTAGCACACGGTGCAAGTTAAACAGATTCGACTGTAGTGCAGCCTCATTCACCTCTCATTTTTTACGTTTGTTGTTGTCCAGGTTATGAAACCTTATTTTGTCTTCTGTTTCTTTTACAGGTGTGAATGTTCTGGTTCACGGCTCAGAGGGGCTTGACACAACATTGCTGGTTTCTTCCCTGTCTCAGATTATCCTTGATCACGACTGTCGTACGGTCACAGGGTGAGAAGCGCATATTTTTCAGGAGCATTATTTTAGAGCACCACCACTCTGCAGATAAAACTTTACAGGAAATGAAAGAATCACAAACTTACAGAAATGTGACCTATTTTTTTAAACAATACGTTATAAGTGGATAATTTTATAAGATACTGGTATTATCTTGATGTGACGAATCTCAGATCAAGCATGGAATTCGGCAGTCACCCAATACAGCCCATTTTACCAAATCTAGGTGGAATAGTTTTTTGTGTGGGTGTGTTAGCTGGATGCTAAAACATTGAGCTAGGCTAGCTACTTTCAGGGATTACGAAGACCTTTCATAAGATCAACATCCCAAGGCACGATAACATGACTTGTTTAGATAATAGAATATTGTATTTCCTGCAGTCGGCTCTACATTACACTCTTGTTGATCCAGGACACTCTCGTCTAGGATTTGGTGTAAGGTTAAAGGCAGGATTAGAGGTAGGGTCAAGGAAGAAATAGAAAGTTGGGACAGTCCCTAGACACCATCATTGTCAAGGAACCCGTGTGTGCTTTCTCTTTCTTAATTCTACCCTTTACCCTAATCATACCCTAGACGGAGTGTCCTATAATACTGTACATGAAGAAGTCAAACAGATATAAGCAGTGCCGCCATTGTCAGGTGGCTTAAGTCTGCTTTACTACTTTAACTAAGACTTAGGGTTATGCATGATTTTAAGGGCAGTATCATGGAGCTGTCCTAAGGGCATGTACTGATAATTAGGGACAGGGGTCAAACTCTGGAAGTCTAGCAAATTTTGTGAAGAACTCTAAGAAGCTGGCACACCCATACTTCACACACTGAAGGCATATGCCATGTGCATATATATGTAAAGTAAATATCTGCCAGGTTCCTTGAAAATTAAACCAAATATGGTACGATTTATTAATATGTTTCAAACAGACGAGCCCAAGCAGACACGGAAATTAGCTATACTCTGTTTCAATATTTTAAAAAGCTACAAAATTGGCATGTAAAACTGTGCATCTCCTGGCAAAGTATCAACTTTGGCAGATAGGTACAAAGGTATGAGTAATCCTTTTTTTTTTTTTAATATGTTTTTGTTTTTGTTGTTTTTTATTTCTCCTTTTTCGTATTTTTGGAACTGTTGATATGTATTGTAACGTGATTGGCTTCAGCCTAAATGAAATTGAACTTGAACTTGTAACTCTCTCTTCCTGCATCAGATAGGAGCTTGGTTATAAGGCCAGATTTCATGCTTATGATCTCTTCTGTATTTTCCTTATACCTGTTATTCTAACTTTCTCAAAGGTTTGAGGCCCTTATCCAGAGAGAGTGGATACATGCCGGTCACCCGTTCCGCACCAGGTGTAACAAATCAGCCTATGCCATCACCAAACAGAGGCAGGAGTCGCCTGTGTTCCTGCTGTTCATTGATTGTGTGTGGCAGGTGAGTACTTCTTACACTTGGATTGCCAGTTAGTCTTTGCCATGTGAGTTAACCATGAGTTCATCTTATTCTATGCTCCTGGCACAAGGAACCAGGTAAATTGTTCATTTTGTGACATTTTTAAGCCAAACACACTTCAAAACAGAAATTTCAGGATACAAATGTCTAATTATTGATCAGGTTGCAGAAATGAGAGGGACCTCATTTCATGGCTTCATGGTTCTTCGAAAAATTCAAAATGTTCAGACATTTGTTTTGAAGAAAAATTTGCTAAGATTTAGATCTATAGCACAAACATTCAACTTTGAGATCCTGTTTTAACACCAGAAGTGATAAAGCCTTATTTTTGTCCAGCTTTCCTGGGAAGATAAATGCAAAATGGACATACAACAACAGGGATAATTCAGTAAATATTTTCTAACAAGAACTCATTCACCAAAACACAGATATTTGATTTTCAAATTCACCCATAGTCAAATAGTGTATTCTTTATTTTGATCTTCAAGTATGTAAACCCCCCAAAAAAGATAGTGATGTGCACACTTCATGTATCTTTCTCTCTGCAGATATGGCAACAGTTTCCATGCTCTTTTGAGTTCAGTGAGAAGTTCTTGATCATCCTTTTCCAACATGCCTACTCTTCCAACTTTGGTGAGTTCACTTTCTGTCAACAGTTATCAACCATATACATTCATTCCACTATTCCAGTGGGCATTAATGGTGAAAAGGAAGAAAATAGGAATGCTCTGCTTTGCATGACATCTTCTTAGTATTCAAGCATCGTCATGGAAGTCTGTGATCACAATTGCCAAGCGGCAAGGTACTTGAAGAAGAATTGAACGAAATGTATTGTTTACATTATTTATTTTTAGTACATTTTTCAAACCACTCTTCTTTGTTTCAAGAGGTGCTGTTTTTCATGGGTTTCATTTGTAATATACTGTATTTTTTATATGTATAATGTATATTGTTTGATGTTTTGATGAATGAGATGTAAGACACTATGGCTTTGTGAAACAGTTTCCCTATGTGGTAAGTAAAAATTCCTTTTTTTCTCATAAAGATTCTATTCATCCTTCTTCAGGTACATTCCTGTGTAATAATGAAGCAGAGAGACACAGGTGTCAGGTGGCAGAGAGGACAGTGTCTCTGTGGTAAGTAAAGTTCGAAATTATTAGTAGTCCTTTTTCACTCACATGTGGAGAGTAAGAGAATTTGGGATCTCCTTTATTGGCTAGTAATGGTTCTTATTTTGTTTTGATAAATTTCCAGAATGTTTTATAAAAAATTCAGTTTAGCAGTGTCATTGTAATATGATGTAAAATATCATGTTCTCCTTACTCACTTACCAACCCTGACAGTTATTTATTAGGTTTCTTATGCTTCATTTTGGGTATATATTTTTTTCTCATCACAGGTCTTACCTAAGCAGACCTTATTTATTAGGTTTCTTATGCTTCATTTTGGGTATATTTTTTTTTCTCATCACAGGTCTTACCTAAACAGACCCGAAGTTCTCCAGGATTATATGAATCCTATGTATGAGCCAAATCAGACAGTCATTTGGCCTTCAGTTGCACCACAGAGTTTGGTGAGTAAGATGTCAGTAAGTTACATTGCTTCAAATAGATGAAATACAGCCCTTTTGATAGCAGCAAAATCTTGGAAGAAAAGTGAATTGATATCCCATCACTTTCATTAGTGAGACTTATTAATTTTACTCAATAAAGCCCATGAAAAGTTAACATGTAGCAAATAAAGCATGTTGTGTAATTTGCACACATTCCACTCAGCTAAAGCAGATTTCAGAATGCCAAAAATTTTTCGAAATCCAAAGACTATATAAGAGAAAGAAAGCAAAGAGAAAGAATCATGAAATAACATCCAATTTGAAGAGAGACCTTTCTATAGTCATTTTGTTCGAACATTTTGCTATCTGTTACTGACGTTCCTGAGATCTACATAACAACAAAACACACATCATAAATCGGCATTCACTCTTGGCTAGTGGAGTCCCTCTTCCTTCTTGTGTTTGTCCAAAAAAAAAAACATTTACAGCTTACCTGGCCTTGCACCCTAGTCACTTTGGCTATTTTGAGGCCATGTGGATCGGAATGAGGCAGAGATGATTAGCATGCGCGCTGTTAGCAAAATAAACAGATTTTTTTTAAAATACATCATTTTGATCACTGAAACCGACAAGAGAAAAAGTTTTACACTGATGGAAAGGCACACAGCTAGGGTCACCTCAATTCCAGCTGTAATCTAGACCTAGACCACATTCAAAATTAAGAATGTTTTTTTTGTTAAGAATGGTCATACAGTTTCTAGTTATTCTGTTGGGTTCTGATAACCTTACAAATTCCTGGATGTCTTTTTTTTTATTGTGTGGAAACCTCTAAGAAAGGTAAATTTTCTGCATGGTCTCTGTCTGTCACCATAATTTATGCTCATCTCCATCTTTCCTCAGACTGTATGGACAGGACTGTATCTCAGAGGTGTAATTAACCAAGCCCCTCAAGACGAGGCATGGCAGGAAATCTACAAGATCAGAGAGTACGACAAAGAGCTCAGATCAAAGGTCAACAAACTGCGACGACAGCTGGCCTCTCTTGAGAGGGAAGCAATCACGAATGGAGTAGTCACCCCTCCCCAGTCAGACGGTACAGGGAGAGCATCTGGGGGCAGTAACTAGTCACCTAATGCAACTTAGTTGTTTGTGGGATTTTTTTAATGTGATTTGATGTTCCATTTCCATAGCTGTGATGCAAAATTGTCTTCTTGTGATATCTCACAAATCCGTTACTCGGAGCATAAAGGTTCTCTGTGGCAAGTCAGTTTATGGAACTTGTTCAATCAGTTACCATGACAACAGAAGGGACTATTTGAAGGGACCATTTGTCATGAAAACAAAATAAAATCTTTAATGTATGGAATATTGGTCATGGAACCAATACAAACACATTACTGTATGGAGTGTTGACAATGCTAACAATTAGTTGTATGAAATTCTGATCATGAAACTAAAGCATAAACTTTATTGTATAGAATGTTGGTCATGGAACCAATACAAACAATTACTGTTTGGAGTGTTGACCACGGAAATTATTTTTTAAAAATTGTATGAAATGTTTGGTCACTGAAACAATTTAAAACATGTTAGTTATGGAATACTGGCTGCAAACACAGCAGGCATACAAAACCTGAATTTTAATTGTATGGAGTGTTGGTCAACTTGCATCCCATTTTTGTACTTGTATTGATACAGTAAATTAGTGTGAAGTGCATTTGGCAGAGCTTGGGAGTAGTTGATTAATGGAGTAACTGAGACAGCAGCTTTTGCTGGAATGGATCAACATAAGAACATGTATGCTTCGGGTAGGATTTGGGAGGATTCACTCTTAAGAGGGAGAGATGGGGTGAAGATAAGATTCCAAACTCAGTCATGCTTTTGGCTGAGGGTTTTTGTCTGTTCAAATTGATATATGTAATTGCTGCTTCAGTGTAAGCCGGTGATGTTGATGTGAAATTATGTCACATGCTCTTAGTAACAATGAAATGTCTGTCGGAGCCTTAGGGACAGAATAAATGAATAGAGCAGAATATGTAGGACAAAAAAAAAACACCACCTAATGTTTTATTTTACATTAAAGTTGCCACACTTGGCTTTTCTGCATTGTTGCAAAGGTTTAGTATAGTCTAGATAATTGTGATTTTATTTATTGTTGCCCACAAAGTTTCTGAAGCTTTGCTCAACTTGTTTGTGGATTGTGACATTTTTGTACAGACATGAGTCAAATACACCAGACTCTGTGTAATTGCAGCTGACGTAATCACAACTTGTGCTTAATCACAGCTTTTTAAACACAACAAGAGACTGGGTTTGTGGCTGCCTTGAGCCACAACTTTCTCCATGTTCCCAAAAATGGTTGTGAGTGAGAGAATTTGACTGTAAAATTAAATAAATTGAAATAAGAAATTTATGGCATGAGGTAAAATTTCTTTTGAGATGAAAGAGATGAGCAGTTAACACAGTTTATAGCAGTTTTTATTTATTTCTCGTATTCTTTCACAGAACACTAATTTCTCTTGTAAATTGGAAACAAACAGTTCTGCTTTATTGCACTCTTGTTGCACTTTATCAGCATTCTTACGAAGTTACTATTAAGGAGAGCTGTCGGTACTTACTCATATTTTTATAAGTAATTGTTTAAGATCATAAGTAAAATTTGATGTCATAGAAAGGGGTATGTGTGATTAAACCCAACTCTAGATTTTACGTTTTGACATCCTGTCAGATTAAAATAAACAGCCAATATCACAACTTAGTTCCCATTTTACCTTTTATATCACTACTTAACAGCAAAGTTTCGATAATAAAGTCTGTTTCAAAAGTTTGCATCAAAATTATGGACAAGACAGGAACAGAATTTTTTTTTTATTTGAATACGTTTTTCTGCTCCGCCGTTTTACAGAGAAAGACTGTACACACCAAATAATTTGAACTCACCTTTTTGCATCTTTGTAGAGTTTAATAATCGCTTTCATTCCATCTGGGTATACCCAGATGGAATGAAAGCGAGTATTAAACTCTTATAGTTCTCTTATAGTCTTTGTCATTTCGAAAATAGTCAACTGTATACACCATTGAATCAATATTAGAACAGCATGAATGTTTTTTTGTATCTTTCCTTTGTAAAATGGCAGTTCATTTAGCGTGGATTTTAGAAGGACAAATAACATTTTAGATTTGAACATGGCAACCTGCTCATAATTTAGATTTTTTATGAAGAGCCACATTCGCCTAAGTTAATATGGTTCATCTTAATCAGCGAGATGCTACTACATATAGTGGACCACATCCATAGTGTAAACATTCCAAAGTTACTAGAATATTTCATGTTTAGGATTTCCAGTGTGAAGAGAGTATTTTGTCATGTTTTTAAGACATTTGGTGTTAGTATTGCCATGTTCTTGCTTTCTTAAGTGCTAAGATGATTGCTTAAGTATGAACCTGTTCTTTGCATCTGGTTAGCTTTGTTATCTCAAGTAAATCAAGACAAGGGTTTAGGGATAGATTTGGGAAATAGTTTATGCGCTGTGTATCATTTGCACCACTGTAAAATGTATACTACCCTGACATTCAGTTGAAAATCGTACCTTGACAGCATCTTTGTCAGATTTCAGACTTAATGGCATACCTCTCTTCTCAACCCCCACCGCAAGCCACTCCAACAAAAAAAATACTACTTTTATTCATTACTTCTATAAATGCTCTAAAGCTGCGCCATCCGCTCATTACTGTCAGAAGACAAGACAAGCCTTCAAGTGACCATGGATCAATAATATTGCCCAACTCAGATGGATTAGCTCTCATATTTCAATAACTAGTTAAGTTGTTGCTATAATTAGTTTTCTTTACATGACATTTAAAGTGAGATTAAGCCAGCGATCTGCAGTTTCTAAGCAGCATGAAAGGTTTACTTGTTAAATTTCAAAAAAAATAAGCGCTCTAATGTAAAGTATGCAGTTGAATTGAATTCAAAATAATTACTCGTCCCATTGTGTCCCTTCTTTCCTTTTATATCCCAGTTGGTCTTTAAGATGACTCAAATGAGTCATCAAATCAAATGAAAGATTAAATAAATACAACGTAGTCTCTTCTTTTTTGTCCTCGCCTTAATCACAGGTCCTAATCAGTGTTTTCAATGTTTTCCCAGGCAGTAAAACTTAATGACTTAACCAGCAGTCCAGCTAAGTACCATTCCAGGATAGTACATATCATATTAGTCATTGTTAGAAGTAGTCATGATAGAATAAAATTATTACAGTCCTCGTATAATCTGTCATGTAGTCAGTCAAAAATGAGGCGTAAGTCATTTAATGATTTTCTGATGCCATCAGGTTATTGATATGACATGAAAGCTTAAATATTGTTACAATCATTCGGTGAAAAAAGTTATTAGAAGTTGTCATGCAAGAATAGAATTATTACAGTCCTTGTAAAAATTATCATACAGTCAGACAATTTTCTGATGGCATTAAGTTATTGATATCATGTAAAAGCTTAATATTGTTACAGTCATTCATTCAGTGAAAAAAGAGTTGTCCTAGCACTGCTCTGGCCCAAGAAACAGTCATTTGAAGTGGGAAGAGTCAGCTCCTTGCAATAGGAACAAAATTGGAAGAAAATTGTGATTGAAGAGTATTTATCACTCTAAAAGAATAGAAGTCTGAATAGAATAGTCTGCCTGACAAATGTTTCTGCTCATTATTCATCATTCATCCATAAAGCCAATTTTCTGTACAGAAATAATTTTGCCCTTGATTTCTGCAGTGAACAAAAATTTGATGCCAGATTGCCCTAGTCACCTTTAGAACCTGATGTCTGGTGAAGCAGCATGGCTGAAAAGTTACAGCATTGGACAAGATCTGAAGGTCATGGGTTCAATTCCTGACCACGGTCGTGTTGTGAGAAACTTGGGAAAACCTTTCATCCACATTTTCCTGAGTCCACCCATCAGTAAAATGGGTACATAGCTATAGGCAGTAGAAGATATTGTCAGAATGCCAGTGATCAGCACCTGTAAATGGTTGTGGCACTGTATGCTCCCCAGGGAGTGGAGAAGGTCTTAGAGTGAACAGGCCTGCTGGGGTTATAATAATGTAAAGTCGTGTGAGCAGGCATTAGCCTGGATACAAAACTTCAAAACCACATTTTTTTTCTCATTTCCTGGTGTAGTGATATAAATCTCGTTAGACTGACTACAAGACAGACTCTAAAATGCCTGATTGGAAGATGAATGGTGTTGTTCAGATTCCAATAGATTAAGAACAGTGCCAAAGAAGAATATCAGACAATGACAAACAGCAGCAAACATGTTTTAATTCACAATAATCAGGTTGTTTTATGGGGGTTTTTGTTGTAGTAGATTTCCATCAGGGTCATGTGCAATACATTTTCAGTGTGGTTTTTTTTTTTAAATTCTTTGATGTTTTTAGATACAATGGTGTGACATCAGGTCAAATATGTTTGCTTTTGTCCAGCAAATAAAATTTTTGTTTGCAACAATGCCGAGTTTCTTGCAGTTTGCTTTAAAACATCCAGTCTTGTGTTTAGATTCATGTTCACTAAAGTACTCTTTTTATCATGTAAGTCGAGTCCCCATATCAGCAAAGAGTGTTGCGGGTCCCATATCCAAGATCGCCTGATATGGCAGAATAAAATCACATCCGGTGAAAAAGCCGCAGTTGCATGATAGAGCAAATAATGTAAGTGCTTTTGAAAAGTTATCTTTTGAAATGCATACAATTAATTCTCCATCACCTTCTCTGTCCCAATCTAAATGAATATGCCTTTACTTTCTTCTCAGAAATCTTTTGATAAAATGGCAGATATAATGAAATTATCAATTTAATTTCCTCAGGCAAATCAAAACAGGTGAATGAGTTTTTGATTAACAGTAATTTCTTTTTACTTCTCATCTGACAAACTTACAGACAGCAAGATGTCATCACTTTAATATTAAATTTCTCTTTACGACTGTACTTCTTCAATATGGTAATTATCATTTTAGTTCAGTGTGTCTGTCCAAGATTTCTACTAGTGCAGTTAAGGGTGTAAAAGTACTTTGCCCCAGCCTCCAGTTCAAAGAAGCTGTTGTAGTTTATGAAGTGTTGAGTTGCTGGTTGGGTCACAGCTGTAGTAATGATACCATAGTTGACACTGGGGCTGTACACAGTTAAAGCTGTGGAGAATGGTAGGTATGGTGAAGTTTAAGGGTGGTTGTGATGATGGTCAGGGGGATGACTGTGATGATGTTGGTGATAATGGTGATATTATGATGGTGGGCATGTTGCTGCTGCCGGTATGGTGGTGTTGGTAATGATTCCGATTGTGGAGATGGCAGTGATGGTAAGCTGTTGTAGTTTCTGAAATGTTGAGTTGCTGGTTGGGTCACAGCCGTGGTAATGATACTATAATTGACAGAAGGACTGTACACAGTTAAAAGCTGTGGAGAATGGTATGGTGAAGTTTAAGGTGGTTGTGATGATGGTTAGGGGGATGACTGTGATGATGTTGGTGATAATGGTGTAGTGTCTTATGATGGTGGGCATGTTGCTGGTGCTGATATGGTGGTGTAGGTAATGGTTATGATTGTGGAGATGGCGGTGATGGTAAGTTGTTGTAGTTTCTGAAATGTTGAGTTGCTGGTTGGGTCACAGCCGTGGTAACGATACTATAATTGACAGAAGGACTGTACACAGTTAAAGCTGTGGAGAATGGTATGGTGAAGTTTAAAGGTGGTTGTGATGATGGTCAGGGGGATGACTGGGATGATGTTGGTGATAATGGTGATATTATGATGGTGGGCATGATGCTGCTGCCGGTATGGTGGTGTTGGTAATGGTTATGGTTGTGGAGATGGCAGTACAGTGGTTCTGAGGATTTCATGGAAGGTACTGTCACTGTATACTGTCAAAGCTATAAAGAATGGTTGTGTGAAGTGTGATTGTGGTTGTGGTGGTGGTGGTGATGGTTTGGATGGTGGTCATGATAACTGTGGTGATGATGATGGCGACAGTGGTGATGATTTGGTATGTTTAACAATTGGTCTGTGTCCTGCTGTGGAATGGGTCTGTGGGAAGTAGGATTAGAAGTGGTTGTACAGTAGATAAGATTATAGTGGGTGCGGTGGTGGTGGTTGCTGAGGTGGCGATGATGACAGAGCAGGTTGTAGTAGTGGTGATGATGGTAGAGGTAGTGGTAGTGGTTTTTGGTCATGATGATGATCTGTATGTTGATAATGGGATTGTACATTTTCGAAGCTGTGTAGAACCACAGTGTTAAGATTTAGGCGTGGTTATGATGGTAGTGGTTGCAGTGGTGGTAATGATTGTGGTGATGCTGATGGCCATGATGATCATGTGGTAGTTGATTTCCGTTCTGTACACAATCAGAATTGTGAGAAATGATGATAATGTGAGGCTTAAAAGTGGTTGTGATGGTGGTGGTGATTAGAAATGTGAAGGTGATTATAGTTCTAGTACTTGTGGTGGTGGTGGTGATAACGGTTGTAATTTGGTACCAATACTGATGTTATTGTATATACTGTGAAAGCTCCTAAAAAATGGTAGTGTGCTGCTTAGAAGTGGTGGAGGTGATACAAATAGTGATTGTAACTGTGGTGATGGTTGAGGTGGGGACTTGAAATTTGATACTCAGACTGCATAGGAATGTCAAAGCTGTGGAAAATAGTGGTGTGAGGTTTAGATATTGTTGCAGTTTGTGGTGATGTCGGTGGCTGTGGTAGTGCTTGAGGTTGCGACGGTGGCCATAGAGGTGACTTGGTCACCGTGATTGTACGAAATCATATCTGTGAAGCATGGCAATAGGAAGTAAGTTTGGAAGTGGTTGTGGTTGTAGATCTAGATGTGGTGATGGGAGTAGTGGGGTGATGGTTGGTACTGGGACTTTATGTATTGCTGTCAAAGCTGCGATAAAATGGCAGTAAACAGTTACAGCAGGTCTAGAAGTGATGGTAGTTGCAGTTGTGGTGGCAATGGTGGTGACAGTGGTGACGATTGATGGATATGCAAGTGAAGGCAGCGGCGATAGCCTCGCTGGGATGATTTGGTAGGCCTTGTTGATATTGTACAAAGTCAGTGCTGAGGAGAAAGGCCGCGTAGAATTATAATAGGCCGCGTAGAACTAGAATAGGCACCGAAGTGGTTTGTGATTCTTGGGCTTTATGTACAATGCAGTCTGCCTTTGCGCGATGGCGGTGACTACAAGAAACATCCCTGATAATTTTGCGGTTTCCTGTAGTTACCTTCAGCGAGCAAATTTAGACAGCGTTGTGCATATGATCCCTTTCAAGTTTTCTACAGCGAGTAGAAAAATGAAGCCGTTACCTGTAACAACCGTACAATTGTCCTTCAGTGCCTGCGCAGCTGTAGGGATGTTGTCCTGTTCCGGTGTATGCATTTCGTGAACGAGGGCAATCACCACACGATTCACATTCGGCCGTGCGTCCTAAAACAGCAATGCAAAAATAGAAGAATAGAATTGTAAAACATAAAAATTGCTCTCATCCTACTTCACAACTTTCCCAACTTAAACCTTTTGATTTTGATAACTTAAACGGAAGTGGTCATGTCGCTCATTAGACACCAGGTCAACGTTTGTTTGATCCCTGCAATTTGACAAAATGAGAAGCTACACCCTTCCTTGCATTCTGTGTGCAGTCCTCAGCAAAGGGTACGCTTTTGGCTGGTGTGCGCCAATCACAGTGAGGATGGGTACACACCTACTAGAGGTTTGATAGATAGGTGTCGCATTTTGTACAAAACCGGAAGATAAAGCTCGGCAACATTACGGCAAGCGTCAATAGTTTCAAGTTTGGTAGTCGAGGTTTCAAGTTTGGTAGTGGAGCATCTTATCAGCGGCTTTGTGTCGGGAGAAGATGTGGCAAGAATCAGCGGTGGTCTGTATGCTAATGAATGAGGCAAAGATACATGTATAGTAAACACCACTCGCAGATCAGTGCATTGCTTCCTGTCGCTTCCGCATTAGTCGCAGCCATCTTGCTTGTCTAGAGATTGTTACCACCTTTGCTAAAGGATGAGTATACTTCCCATTTTGCTAGGAACCAAACAAACGTAGCTCTAGAATATATTATTCTGTGCTGCATACCACAGCTATCTTTGGATGGTCATCGCATTTTCTTCATTAATTTATTTGTAAAATATGAAGAGAAAATGGCGGGAAGGAGGGCGTGGGCAGATACAGTCTTGGTCAGGTTTCATATGTTCTGGAAATGGTTTGCCATAAAAATATTTTCGTTTTTTAATGTTGTTTGAAAATCTCATAACATAAGTGTTGCATACCTTACATGTAATCAGAAAGATGCACGGGTTGTAAAAATTCAGCCTACTGCCGGCAAAGAGTTAACCACCCCTGCATACTCGTCGGAAGTTATGGGCAAGCAGAGGAATCAATGCTCTGCGATGGATAACTCTCCGATGCATTCTGCTTGTCTTGTACGCGGCAAAACGACCGTGCCTCGGAGTATGAAGGGCTATTGGGGGAGGAATGGTGAAAGACTGAGAGGGACCGTCGCTGAGAGTCCAGTCCAGCCCCTGTGAAATCTAAATACAGCGGAACTCTGTTAACACAATCATTGCGCTCTCCCATTCAGCAGGCCAGGCTGCCTTGTGTCTTGATTGTCTTCTAAAGAATACTTTGGATAACACGAAACTCCTGATAATACATCAGCTGGTAACTTAATCTGAAGATTCGGTGTATTATCAGAGTTCCACTGTATGTATTATGCCGTGGCCCGACGCTTGACCGATGGACATTTGGCTGAACGGACATTTGACCGAGCGGGCATTTAAGCCGAAGAACAATAAAATTGGCCGAATTTTATTTCATTGATTTTTGTGTATTTTTTTTTTTGATGGGGATAGGAATAGAGTTAAGGGGTAGTGTTTGAATTTTATTTTTACCAATGTTTATTGCAGCACAGTTGTTTAAATTCAGTATGTATCATTAGCGATAATTTATACTCATACAACTTCTGAGGGAGAGAAAAATAAAGTGCCATTAAGAATTAATAGAAAAATATGCAGTTAGGGCTTCGGTCAAATGTCCGCTGGCCCAATGCCCATTCGGCCAAATGTCCGTTCGGCCAAGTGTCCGAGAACCATAATGTCTGGTCTAGGTTCCTGCATACCTTGAAAGAATTAAGTCTGACAAAGTCAAGAGCTCTTGCCAAGTCAGCCCGGCCACTTGGTTTCAGGTGGGTGCCAAGGTAGGTGACCCGCTGTTTCAGTCCTTCTTTATCATTTTCATAGTCTGTGATGTGGATCGCCTGTGAAATAGATTTTTACACAGGATAGTTTGTATGTATGTCTAAACAGGTAGCAGTTTGATATTGATAGGATGAGTGTTTTAGTTGAACATATGGCACAATATTGTCATTTAGCAACGAAGATCTAAAGGAACTGGAGTAGATATTTGCTGCACGGCCTAACAGATCCTCATTATTTTTGTTTTGTTTATAAATCTTTAAACCCTGTATATTTTCCGTACGCCTGGCCATTTCTGAGAAAATATTGCTGGATTGTGGAGGATTTTCAACCTGCCTACGCCGCTATTATTCATGCTAACCAATCGTCTGCGAGCCTCCATCTCGCATTTTGACGTCATGCAGCACAAGTAATGGAGGCGGGTGCAGAGGGAAAATTCCATAATTCCTGCAGTGTTTTCTCAGAAACGGTCGGGGAAAATGAAAAATATAAGATGTTCAATTTTATGGAAAACAATAATATAGACTTTGAGAATGTGAAGCAATTGACCACTCATGTTTCTCTCACCCCTTCTATTTCTGACATTTAAAATTTAAAAAACAGAAAACTTTTTTGAGTGCCATCTCTCAGTTAGACTCAGGTCTTCGTTTATTATTATAGCTATTCAGACAGAAAGATTCATAAGCTCTCTTTTTCAGATAAATGAATCCAAACTGAAAATAGTATCCGATAATCAGTTTCTGCAACTATAATGGTGCTATATAGGATAAAGTTGGTTAAAAGCACTGAAAATGTATTATAAAAGCTTCTGTAGGGATCCTTTTGCAACAACAGGGATCGACCAATGAATGCGGAGAATAGAAAACTACTACCCCATTATAACATAGCGCGCAATATTGTAGTTGATGCCGATAATGACGTTTATAATCCTCGTATATCGCTTCATGACTTCAATTAACTATTTATCACCACAGCAGACCAAATACTCAATGACTTTCCCATGACCCTGGTGGGCACGCAGTGCCACAGCCAATTACAATGTGCGGATCATTACTGACAATATCTTTCACGATCCTTGGCCATTTTACCCACTTCTGAACAGAGGAAGATGTGAATTAATTGCTCTCCCAATTAATAAACTACATGACCATGACAGGAATCAAATCCACAGGCTTTACATGATGAGTCAAAAGTCGTGACTCGCTGATCACTCTGCTCCACTTGAAGTTTTTGAAGTATCTCAAAGGAAGACTGCACCGTCCTACAGACCATATTAAATCATACGATACCATATTATTCCAATAAAACAGTCTTTCAAGTGTCTGTCATAATGATATAACGCCTCTGCTGGCCCCAGACAACCTACTGGGTTACATTATCTAAAGTCCGAATTGTTACAGTTACTGCGCGTGTGGCGGCCATAAGCTTACATCAAAAACGTTCTTGCCACATGGCCATGTGTTTGTTAGCCCAAGTACTACTCTATAACCCACTTACAAAGTGAGAAGTAATGAATGACTGGTGCAGAGAACTAACCAAGGGTCTTCGATAACTCTTGCGGATCGTTTCACAAGTTGAGATTTCAAGAAGCTGCAGATATTCAACGAGTTTGATGATGGGAATTTTTAGGATTCGTTCTTCTGAAAATAGTTGAGACTAAGGAGATTCTCAGCTGTATGACCGAACTAGTTTCTGCAGCTTGATATCTTTGCAACAGCTTCCACACTTTGACTGATCAATAGACCATTCTTAGTTATAACGCATGCATGGTCGTACGGCACTGCAAGCCACAACTCCAACATTCATTTATTCCGCTTTCTACCTTTCCATTGTACGAGGAATATGATTGGCTGATATGGTCTGTAACATTGTTTTGTTGTTTTTTTTTCTAGCTGATGCATTTGTTACTCTCAGAAGCGAGATTTCATGAGGCAATCACAACACTACTATTTACGCTTATATTTCGCTTAAACCGGAAGTGAGCTTTGTTGGAGTTGACTAATTAGGAACGGTCTATGGCTTCCCAAAAAACTGGAACGACCTACCTCTCTCACCGTGTCGTGGTACACAACTACACCTATCCGAATGAAATCGGGCGATATATTCCACTCATCCACTGTTTCTCTAATGATGCTGCCCTCCCAGTAGACATCGTAGCCAGAGTCCGAGGCGCCATATTCCATCAGGAATATGATCTCAGCAGGTTGACATCCTATATAATGATGATAATAATAATAAAAATAGTATTATTAATAACAATAATAATCATAATAATAATAATGCGTTTTTATAAGTTTCGTATCCTGGCAAATGCCCGCTCATGCAACTTCACATTATTATGATCCCAGCAGGCCTGATCACTTCAGTATTTTCTCAGCTTCCCGGGAAGCATACAGTGCCGCTGTCATTTACAGGCTCTGATCACTAGCATTCTGACAAGATCTTCCACTGCTTATAACCAGGTACTGATTTTACAGACGGGTGGGTTGAGGAAAATGTGAATGAAATGTTTTCCCAAGGCACTTACAACATGATGGAATCCAACCCACAACCTTTAGATCTTGAGTCCAACACCTTAACCTCTCTGCCACGCTGCTCCACATACATACATATAACGGTAGATAGATAAATAGACGGTCGAACAGACAGGCAGACAGGTGACTGACGGATAGATCGATCAATCGATGTACAGACAGACGGACGGAACTGAAACTGGCAGGCAGATAGACAGACAGATGACAGACTGATATATCGATCGATCAAATGATAGACAGACAGAGAGACAGATGACGAACGGGTGAAATTAATGAATGGACGAATGGACAGACAGAAGACAGACAGAGAGTGGACGGATAGATAGATAGATAGATAGATAGCTAGCTAGATAGATAGATAGACAGACAGACAGACAGACAGACAGACAGACAGATAGATAGATAGATAGATTGACAGACAGACAGACGATAGATAGATAGATAGATAGATAGATAGATAGATAGATAGATAGATAGATAGATAGATAGATAGATAGATAGATAGATAGATAGATAGATATTGAAGGATGGATGGACGGACAGAAAGGCGGACAATGGACAGATAGACGGACGGACAGACGGACGGACAAACAGATGGACGGATGATCGAACGGATGGGTGGACGGACAAACGGAAGGACGGGCAGATGGATGAATATATGGAAGCAGAAAGAGAAGGAAATACAAAAATAAGGGAGCTGAAGCAAAATTCTCATCCTTACCCACGTTCATTAACGTCTGTGTTGTAGCAGGACAGCCGTTGGGTGCACCTGTGAAATAACAACATAACAGTCTTCGTTGCTTTCCGGGGTAAATCCCCAATTCTGAGAGACCTCCACCTTTGGAGGGGATACAAATGTTAAATAAAACCACATTTCGCCACGGATTCGCATGAGTAGGTTCGATACCAGTAAATTTTCAGCGAATGGGGTACTGTGACAAGGCCCGTCAGCTGGGTTTCTCTCTGGTAGGCTGGGTTGTTCCGACTAACGGATGCAAATGCACTACGTCATACTGCGATCCGAATCCAACTTCCGGGCGAGTGACATGGTGACACCGTCTAGATCTTCGGTATTTCATCTTTGTAGTGACTTGAAAATGACCTAAGGGCACCATTAGCCTTTTATATATTATAGTATATAATAGCTTTACCGCATTAGACAGATAACAACGGCATTTCCAACAGCAATCATTACTACTGATAACGCTGCAGCTCCCGTTGTCGTTTCTACCAGACTAGCATTCCACGTTTGTTACCACATGTATTACTTCTGTGGTAGGAATCCGATAAGTAGTACTATCACTCTCATTACTGCTGCCATTACTATCATCATCACACATCATCACGCCATGCTGTGCCGACTGGCATTAGTGACGTTCATTCAAGTTATGTCACAATCACTAATACGGCATCAACATAGCGGGATTCTCACAATTTCAAACCTAATGTCTCCCAAGACACAAGTCTTATATTATCTATGGATGCATCTTGCCGCTCGTATATTCATTCGTACAATCTTCCCAGAAACTCTTCGCATTGTTTTGTTTTTTTTTTCACTACAGAATGCACAGCGTAGAGGGGGAATAGATTTCCGCCATTTTGACATCTAATGGCTACAGTAAAGACCATTCACTCTCCTGATCTCCAAATACACATTCGATTACACCCGACCTGTAACAGTAGCTATTGGTGACAGCTGCAGTCGTTGTTTGTTAACCTTTCACTCACTGTCTTTAAAGTTAAGAGAACAATGGACGTGGCACAAGTAAAGAAACACATATTATACACACAAAAATTTCCTAGTATTTAGAAAAAAAAAAAAAGACATCGAGTGCATAAATCTACACGATGTAAGTACAGTGGATTTATTTCCTAGTATTATTTCAAATGGATTACGTAGTCAGTTGATACACGTCATGCTCTCTTTACGAAACAAATTAACACAACGATTTTAGATCAAGATTTTCTTTCGCTCAACCTCTTATTTACCTACCAACGGTTTGAATAAAATACTGCGAGTTTTACCAAAGATGCTGTTTTTTTGGTGGTTTTTTTTTTGAATGTTATTGATGACAGCTAAAAAAACCACGATTTTCTTCCATCGCCACCATTATGAATGGGAAAGAAGGATATCGGAATCGGAAGGTTTTAGTGGGCTTTGGTGGGATCTTGCCGTTAGGCAAGACTCATCTATACTCACAAACACCTCAGAAACTCGTATGCATAATCCTTACGTTAGTTAACGCACTGTGGTAACCAAGGGAAACTTCCAAAACACTAGTGGTGTTCACTACAGTTAACGCAGTATGTTAATTAAAGTATGGATTATGCATACGGCCAGAAGTCATGTACCAGTTGCCTGGAACTCGTGTTCATGAAGTTGATATAGAAGGCTATAATGAACGTACTTGTAGTTATTGCAGGATCGTATGTCCCACAGAAGATCCCTGAGTAGTCCGGAGCACAGTTGCAGATGAAACTGATTGGGGTCTCCGTGCACGTCCCACCATTGTGACAGGGGTTAGAGGAACACACTAGATGGATGGATGGATGGATGGATGGATGGATGGATGGACGGATGGATGGATGGATGAATGGATGGATGGAAGGGTGGGTGGATGGATGGATGGATGGATGGATGGATGGATGGATGGATGGATGGATGGATGGATGGATGGATGGATGGATGATTGCAGATAGGCGGACAGATGGGCGGAAGATGGTTGGATATATAAACAACAGGCAGACAGACAGAAGACAGACAGATCCACCAACTGGCAGGCGGACAGGAAGACAGAATGACAGACCAACCGATAGACATGCAGACAGGCGTGCAGGCAGAGAAGCAGGTCGTCAGACAATTTTGACAGGCAGCTTATAAGCGAGTAAGAGCATCAAAAACGATACACCAATGATTCTGTCATATATCGTCATAATCTTCATCATCATCATCATCATCATCATAATCACCACCACCTTCACTTCTACCACTACCATCACCATTACCATTACCACTACGATCTTCACCACCATCCGTAGCCTATAAAACTCACCAGATGATGTTTCCCCTGAAAATAATAATGAATATAGACCGATAATGTTAGCATTGAAGAAGCAGATAACAAGGAATAGGAAGAGGAACTGTATCAGAAGACACAACAACAACATCAACAACAATAGCAAGAAAAAGAAGAAGAGGAGCAGGAAGAAGAAGAAGAAGAAAAAAAAAAAAGAAGAAGAAGATACAGCAACAACAACATCAACTTCAACTACAACAACAACAAAACAACAACAACATCAATAACAACAAAAACAACAATATCATAGTTTCAATAATGACTAAAGAAAAACGCTGAATAAAAGAGTACTGTGTGTGAGAGGACTGATCTGCTCTCTGAATAAATCATCTTTAAATGTAACGGACTTTGACATCAGTCTATAACTGGCCAAATCACCCAATGTGTATCCGATATTCCCCTTATAATGCATATATGTACCTTCCCTCAATTTATTTTTTTCCTTTTTGCCATGCCAGCCAAAATGCCTGTGATACAGAAAAGGACATCCAGTTTAAATTTTTTAGGCATTGTTTGAGCATCATAAGTATGTAAATGAAGTGTGGTAAACGCTTGAATGGCAAGCAGTCAAAATGGGGAATAGATGTGACAGACAGGTGACACTCTTTGAAATAAATTAGCACATTTTTTTTGGCGTACACCTCCCACCCCTTCAAACTCTTTTTTCTTCCCACTGAAAAACGAGACAGTGCAGTACATATACTTGAAGCTCTATGGGCGAAAAGTTGAGAAACCACTGTAGACTTTCAACAGTCCTGCAATTGATTTCAATAGAAAATGTACGAAAAAAAAAACAAACAATAGGTGCCAAAGCCTTAATGGGCATCTTGCTTTAATTTACAGACAAGAACTGAGATCCTATGTCACTTCTGTACCTATAATTATCCAACCAAACACAGCAGGCTGTGCAAGACCCAAGCCAGATCTATGATGAGGGTGTCCTCAAACATTCGCAAGGAAAGTCCTCAGAATGGATAATATATGCTTTATGTACAGACATCAAGCACAGCGAGTATTTTGTTTCGAATTTTTGGTTTAAACGTCACTGGATTGTCGTTTAATAGCAATATTTTTCGTGCTCACAAGTAGTGTTTATTAGATCGATGGATGGATGGATGGATGGACGGGCGGACGGACGGACGGACGGACGGATGTGGATGGATGGATGGATGGACGGACGGACGGACGGATGGATGGATGGATGGATGGGATATGAGGAGAACCTCCTTCACTGTAACACAGTCCACAGAATGCAGGGCAGGTTATCTGCCCTATCGTGTCCTTGCACGGATCAGGAAGTGAAGCACAAGATATTCCCTCTACAAAGTCCTGGCATTCATCCGGCGGTGGTGCGGTCCCTAGTGAAGGAAGATAGACGTGACCGATATCAAGGGTTCTCAGGTTTTCCAGGTATGGGTCTATTTTGTTTGGTTGTTGGTGTTGGTGATGGTTGTGGTGGTGACGGTGGTGATGGTGATGGTGGTGGTGGTGGTGGTAATGGCGTTGTGTGTGTGTTTGTTTGTTGTTGTTGCAGTTGTTGTTGTTATTGTATGTGTGTGTGCGTGCGTGCGTGTGTGTGAGTGTGTGTGTGCGTGTGTGTGTGTGTGTGTGTGTGTGTGTGTGTGTGTGTGTGTACGTGTGTGTACGTGTGTGTTTTGTGTTTTCCTCACTCAACGAAGAACAACAGATTAATGTTTTACATATCTTCTGTTCCTCATGAGTTCTTCCATATATATATTTGCTAACTCACCTTCTACGCACAGGATTAGTATGTGAAGATGTAGTTTGGGAGATGACATATATGGAAATGAAACCTAAAAAAAAAAAAAAATCTCACGAGATTGAATACTCTTTTTAAAAAAAAGTCATTATAATAGTCTGATATCTACTCCCTTGGTTAATTGTCTACTCTGAATTTATACTTATGAAATTTTAAACCTAACAAACTCTGGATTATTGACTCCTCTCTTGAACTTTGCATTTATGAGATCTTACTGTATTATTACCATTAATGTCACCTTACCGCATATTCCACACGACTTAGGACACAAGGACGAAGCCAGATCTCCTGAGCACACGTCAGGCATTAGTGAAGTGCAGTTCCCTTCTGTTGATGAGCTGTCTTCGCATACTGCAAATGCAGGTAGATTGTAGATGAAGCTTAGCAGGCTGAGAGGAAAGGAGGGAGGGCGGACTAGGTAGGTAAGATGGGTTGATGGACGGATCTGTTGGCAGGTAAGTAGGTTGGTATGAGGGAAGGACAGACGGAAGGTAGATCGGTGGAAAGGATGGAGGGAAAGAAGGAAGGAAAGAAAGTGGAAAGTAGGTAGGTAGGTAGGTAGGTAGGTAGGTAGGTAGGTAGGTAGGTAGGTAGGTAGGTAGGTAGGTAGGTAGGTAAGTCCACGCAAATATCTGTAAGAAAGTAGGTAGCGGTAGGTAAATAGGCATGCAACAAGCTGGCAGGTAGGCAGAGAAGGAGTGAGTGAGTGAGTGAGTGAGTGAGTGAGTGAGTGAGTGAGTGAGTGAGTGAGTGAGTGAGTGAGTGAGTGAGTGTAAAACATTATCTGGACCCCTGGCTTGGTTGGCTGGCAATTCATACTTACTTCATTTTACTTATCTTATTTTGCCGTTTTACATTAATGACAAAAACTTACCACATGCCCCACATTTGACCGGACATAGTAAATGGACCAACTCCTGATCATCGTAAGCGCATATATTTGGCACAGTTTCACATTCTGGTCTGTCTAGGCAAGCCTGGGTTGTACCGGTTGCCTTGAGAATGCTTCTTCGTAGATGGGTCCGAAGGTTGTCTTTGTCTGCAGGTTTTGTCCAGCCTTTGGAGACAAGAGTGGGAGGTGGATTTACTTTTATTTCCCCCAGTCTGCTAAAAGAGGGAGTAAACGATGTTCCTTTAGACATGGATCCAATTTATATAGCAAGACGGTACGAAACAAGCGTAAGTGGAGTTATTGGTATTGTAGCACCTGCTGTGTTCTCCTGGGACGCACGTCAGCCGTCACTGCTGTGTTCTTCTAGGACGCACGTCAGCCGTCAGCAACATGGTGGGTAGGTGATATCCACGAAACGTAATGGTAATGAGATGATCTACTTGCTGGGGCATGGTGATGGGGAAGGAAGGAAGGAAGGAAGGAAGGAAGGAAGAAGGAAGGAAGGAAGGAAGGAAGGAAGGAAGGAAGGAAGGAAGGAAGGAAGGAAGGGGGTATCCTATGCCGTTTCTCCTTTCCACCTCTCTTAGCGCGAGGCGTCTCTGGTCCAGCCTCCTGCTGACTGCGTGGCCATTGTTACTGCACCCAGCGCTCGACAAGGAGATACGTATAAATTCTAGTGCCCCATTCAAGCGTAACGAAAAGACGGTAGAATTAATTCTATCACAGCATCATCTTATAATTAAAAAAAAAAGTCTTCAAGGGCTGAGGCAACGGAACCCATTATTATTCTCACAGACCACCATTTTTGTCAGACAAGTCACAGAGTTGAATGAGTTCAAAAAATATTTCAATAGTGAGGCAGAATAAAGTAAGAAATTGCTTCCTGCCAACATAACAACACATATATAGACTTGATCTAGTATACTGTTATAATCCTTGTCTTCATTTTACATGAACTTACTTCTTTGCGATGAGTAAGATAAAGCTGAGTTGAACAATAGTGAAATTTTTTTATGAACATGTATCAAGCTGTGCTACATAGCATGTAAGACAAAACTTGAGTTCTTTCTTTCTTTCTTTCTTTCTTTCTTTCTTTCTTTCTTTCTTTCTTTCTTTCTTTCATTCTTTCTTTCTTTCTTTCCACTTTTGTTTTACTTCACTTTTTGATCATTCCTTCCTTGCTTTGGATAATAATTATTGTACTTTATGTGAAGTAAATTGTCTCGCTGAGTCCTAATTTTTAAATAAACTTGTTAATAGAAAGACCCGAGGGAAGACTACCAGTCTAGTTGAACCCACAGCTCAAACTCAAAGGCTCTTTATAAGTGATAAAGCAAAGGTCACAAGCGGGACTTTATCTCTGTCATGACACTAAAGGTGAATAGTAGCAAAGCATAAAACCTGATCTTTGGACAGATTGTGTAGAAATAATCATATAACATGAAACCACACCGCAAAAGTGGTGAAATTCAGTTTTGAACTGTAAAAAAAATAACTGTTACGGGCAGTGTTTCGCAATGGCTCCTGCAACCTAAAGTTAAGACCATCCTGAGTTCTGACGATCGGGAATTTCCCGCTTTCTGGACACCTGGTATGTCTTACGCTCTTAAGACGTACATGTATTATCTTCTCTACAATGCCCTGACCTTTAACCTTCATTATCCAAACTTTGACAGTTGAACACAACCAGTTCAGGGTGCCTTTTCTCGAGAGGCACAAGGTCATGCACCCAAATCTAACACGTGGACCACATTTTTATGCATTAAAAAAATTTTCTCCTACAGCTCTAGACATGTCAAATTCCCCATTACAGAGTGAACAAAAAAAACAAACCACAAAGTACTCTTACTCAAAGCCAACTTTTAGCCTTATTTACATGTTCTGAGTTTTAAAGTTCTTGCCTAACAGTCTCCTTTCAAAAGTTACAAACATAAGGCATTGGAGAGAGGCATGACTTCAATCAGCACAGGTCGATTAATCGATCAAACGTTATTGATTTTTCACATCGTTTGATGATTGACCGATTATGTACGCTCGAATTTAGCTGGGCGTCTTCTGCATGCCTAAAAGTGCTTTCAACGTTCGCTGCGCCCCGCGCCTGTCGCAATCCGGTTGCAGGGCATTGTTGCAAATATTGAAAGGCAGTCTCTGGCTAATTGCTAATGCAGTAAAAACTAACAAACCATTAATTTTATATATAGGTCTATATATTTTTTTTGAGATTTTGAAGTATTCGAGTCCCGTGGTTGAATATGATAGAGTATACAAAAATTAGAGGACAGAAAATTGCAACGTGTATGCGGATTTTTCGTGGATATTAGGGTCAGTGTTGTGGGATCATGGACGAAGAAAAGGTTATTTTTCATTGCTTATTATTGCTGACATTGTTACTGTATAAATCTTGTTGGGAAAGCCAGCAGGTGTTTCGTGAACTATCGAAGACCTGTACACCACTCACCCTTGCTGAGAACTTTCCTCTCCATTATCTCACACACACACACACACACACACACACACACACACACACACACACACACACACACACACACACACACACACACAAACAATACTGGCACATAGCTGTAACTTCCACCCTCCTTTCCCACCCCTACCCTCGGATAGAGTTTTTTACGGGCCTCATTACTCATAAATCATTTGGAGTGAAGTTCGTCCACAACGTTACTGAGTAAGTTCAAATGTCTTTATCACTGGCCTCGGCAGCCTTCTGAACAATTGCGGAAGGTTACGAAATTGGCAGGTTGATGCGCATAGGTTACTTGTAAGATATTCCCAGCAAACACCTCCTGGGGAATAACATCATCCGTATTCGAGCGCACAAAGAAAAGAAAAGGAGGGGGGGGGGGTTTCGACGATGTTACTTCTCATGGCTTCTACAAAAAATACACATTTGACCCAAAGTGAACACAGATTAAATGAGTTTTATGGGTTGATGACAGCCTCAGTCGAGCTGCTCCAAGATTAAAACAGCGAAACGTATGACACACGTAAAAAAATATGTGAAGGTGTTATCATACTTTCGCACAAATCAATCAAATATATAACATCATGACGTGCAAACGTGTATGACGCAAGTACAGTGAATTAAATCCGTTCAGATGGATAATTAAAAATTGATAATGCTGGTCCCTAGAAACCAGTCATTAACTGTATAAGAAACAAAATTAATAATTTATAAAACAAATTAGCGCCAACGATTTTCCATTAAAGAAAAACGTGTTTACTCCTCAGTTCTTACCCTCTTACTCACTGGCGGCTTGGATAAACTACTCCCACCTTTGCCAAAGACGTTTTCAAAGTTTAAAAAAAAAAAAAAAGTGGCAAAGTAGGCTAATATTTTATTGCTGACAGCTAAAATCAACGTTTTCCCCTATTGTCGGAAGGCTTTTGTGGGTTTTTTTTTGGGGGGTGACTCGTGACATCAGACAAGACGCATCTGTGGAAAAACATTGAACAGGTCCAGTTTTATCCCCATAAGGGTGGATTGGTAGCGCCTGTGCCCTTTCCTACCCTTCACATGTCTGAGTCTTTCCCCTCCCCCAGCAGCCCCCTCACAAACGCATGAATACCAGCCACTTTAAGTGACACCATGATTTTATATTATGACTGTAAAATGCCCCCCCCCCTTTTTTTTTCCCAACCGCCCTCCTCAAAACACATGGGTACTAGTCGCTTTAAGTGACACCATGACTGTGTATCATGACTGAAGTGTTCCCCCTCTACCCTCTGTCCTAACCCCTTCCTCCAAATCACTTTGCTCCGCTATAGAGCAATACCTGTCCTCTTTTGTAACGCCACGAACGTTTAATCATTAAGAAGTACTTGCACTTACTGACTGAAAGGAGAGCCGTCAAAACAAGAAAGCGTCCGAAAAACGAAACCTTCTCGCACATTGTGGACTGGTGGCTTTGAAACAGGCTACTCCAAATGGCTTATTTGCTCAGACTCGTAAGCAACCGTTACAAGTTAGACTCTAAAAGTTACGTGTGCCTCATCGAGATCTCCAGTTGAAAGACCGAGGTAGAGATAAGGTTCGTTGTTAAGTCAGTAGAGTTGATGCCAGCAGATCACGTCATACCTTCACACACATAAGGACACTGCGTCCCCAACATACATGTGACGGATAGAGAGTGTCGGACAGACGGACTTGCAAACTATTGTCCGTCCTAAACATAACCGATTGGAGTGTCTGGTCGTTTCCACCAGGGCAACATTTATCGAAAATCCTTCACACTTTTAGGAGATCTTATTATTAATTGTGCAAATGTGCAAACTAAAGACAAAAAGCCCATTGGATACGATATCATTGTAAGCGTTGGGGCCTACGTTGGGACAAAAGTCAAATAGAAGATTAGAGCTCTTATGATGAGGAAGCCGATTCTTTAGCGAAAGATCCTCAAACGAATAGCGGAGCGATGTTGTTTTGAGATAACGGTGTCCGAAATCGTCAGTGAGATTAATGATTTAACACCTACACCTACGGCCTGCTGTATGACCAATAAGCTGTAAAATCTATCAGAAACTTGAGTAAGTCTAGCGTCTACGAGCGTGACTTCCTCACAGGACTAAGAGCAATGAGGCAAAGAAACAGGATGAAATCACTGGGTTATTCTTTGTTTAAAAATAACGCTACCCGGATAAATTAGAAAAAATGATTTAATAGTTGGTGAATCATTGAATTAAAAAGTGTCCGGCATGTTAAGCAACATTACAACTTCCGGCTATGTGACTTCCGGAGTCAACAATGGCGTCTCAAGTACTTTCTACACTGAGGCACAAGGACACTCCCGACTCAACACGGATTACCACTAAACCGGCGAGATGATGGTTGTGTGGACGTTTTCATAGTTTCAGAATTGTGTTGTGTATATATTTGGTGTCATAGTTTATTTTACACTTGATACAGTCTTTCAAATATGGAATCCAGAACTCAGAAAGGACCCGCAAACAAGAACCGCGGATTACGAAATCATATTCGCTTCGAACACATGGCAGCAGGGGTGACAGGTGGAGTGGTATCGTCTCTTGCTCTTCATCCACTTGATCTCATCAAGGTTCGCTTTCAAGGTAAGTCATTATAAATGGATTAATGTGTTCGTTTTTGTTACCAAGGCCAGTGAGCTCAAGGCACAACAAAAATACTGAGAGGAGGTTCTGCTGCCTGATGCAATGTTAAACGGAGTGGTTATCCGCACAAGTCAGTTGTACTAATAACTCACACTAGTTATCCGAACAATATTGTACGTACAAATGCTGATTTATTCGCACAACTATTTTCTCTAAACAGCGCAATTTGACGAACCCGGGAATTCGATGATATTTTTGCCCGGGATTTCGAAAGGTAGACCAAGGCCAGGCGGCTATCTCCTGGGACAGCACCGCTCTTGCATTAATACAGTTCATTTAGTCATTGGTTTAGCTACAAGATCGGTCCTATTCCGTGATTGTACCGGCCAGGCCACTCCATTCCATTCTGATTTTATAGGAACTATTTAAACCTGCATATCAAAATGCCAGGTGCTCTTGGCATCTTCATACCTTTAGTTATTCAAAAAAATGTATGAATAACCATTAGAGTTAATCAAACAAATGTATGAATAACCAGTTACAGTTATTCAAACAATTGTGCGAATAACCAGATATAGTTATTCTAACAATTGTACGGGCTATCTCTAATGACAGCACCGATGATACAGTTCATTTAGTCGTAGACAAGTCATGGAATCGGTGCTGCCGTTAGAGAAGGCCATTGTACGAATAACCCTCTCCCTTCATTAACCAGTTATCTTATAGTTAATCAAACAAATGTACGAATAACCAGTTACAGTTATTCAAACAATTGTACGAATAACCAGTTATAGTTATTCAAACAATTGTACGAATAACGACGTCCATCTTAAATTAGTATTCATTCAGATAGAAGACTAAGAAAGAACATGCAAAAGAGGAAATGACCAGAATTGATGGCAATTGTCCACGAAGTCAGTGAATCATTAGTTGATCAATAGCTCTCACTCACACTCACAGGGATTATAATTATATGATATTGGATAGTCATTGCTGCTGCTCAAAAGTTGAGCAATCAATCTTCAAATTCAAATTCAAAGAAGATTCACTTTTCATAACCATAGCAATTAGCATTAATCCCATATAATATAGACTATTGAATACTTTATTATTATGCCTGGTATGGTCTTACTATTTAACTAAGTACCAACATCCCAACATTCCCTTTCACTCCCCCCTCCCTTGCCTTGTCACTTGTGCAGTTTATTAAGAAGTGAAAGCAAAATTAGAGAGTAATCAGGGCTGGCACATGCAGCTGCAGGAAAAAAAAATGGTAGAATAATTGGCTTTCTCTAACAACAGCACCGATTTAGTCGAAATATTGATATAGTCCATGACCTGTCTATGACTAAATGAAATCTAGATCGTTGTGGTGCTGTCCTTCGACATAGCTGAATAATTAATGTAGAATTATAGACTACATTTTAGTATACTTTTCAGGTTTACCGACAATTTTTGAACCGCCAGTAACTACTGGCATGTATGCCTTTACTAAGCACATATCTAGGACAACACTAACATTAACACTGCTGTGATTATGAAACAGTTCATTTAGTCACAGACTAGTCATTGAATTGGTGCTGTCTTGAGAGAGGGCCTGTGAGAACTGTCATGGGCCTGTGAGAACAATATAGAACTGGTGAGCTGCTAGGTTTCCTTGAAGACCTGTGGCTGTAGGCAGTCATTTTGAATAAAACACAGTGATGCTTTTGATTGACTGATAACCTTTTTGGTTGTAATAACTTGTAACAGAGTTGATCCTAAAATAAGTTACTGAGAGATGACACACTCATTATATAAAATAGTGGTGTCATTTGAGTTACTTAGGGAAGATGCCAGGATCATGGCAGAGAAGTGTCATAAATGGTCAAAACAAGAATAGTGAGAAAATGTTGGCTGAAAAAAGAAAATAACTTTGCCAAAGTTTCCAATTATACGCAGTATATATTTGATAAGGCCAGTTGAATAATAAGTTGAATAACATGTCATTTCAAATTAGACAGATTTTCAAACAGATCGTAAAGGCTTCATTGAATATGTCAGTGAATGATTTCCTTGTGACCTTGGTATTTTTTCTTGCCCTTAGGTAAGATATAAAGTAAGTAATGTTACTTGTTAGCCGGTCACTGTTGCCAAAAAAAAAGGATTGCTTCGTAGAACTAAGGGCATGTCTCAGAGGATCTGCTGAAACTAGTGCTGAAATTTAAACAATAAGAAGGGTTTTAAAAGAACAGCATCTGATAGAACCTTCACTGGTGAATGAATTTGATACACTTTCTGTTTTTCAGTGTCAAGATGCTGCGTGGAATATGAACAAAGGGTGTCTGTAAAGTAATATTTTTTTCATGCACTTGTCAATTGCAGTGGATGAGGGTCCAGGAAACAAAGCAACAGCACGACCCCAGTACAATGGTGTGATGCATGCTTTTCGCTCAATTGTGCAATCAGATGGCTGGAAAGGATTGTATCGGGGAGTCACTCCGAATGTCACGGGAGCAGGACTGTCTTGGGGATTATATTTCTTCTTGTAAGTTCAGATAATCAGTCATTTTGTCATTATGATGATACTCTTATCACTGGACATAGAAATTATTTAAATAAGTTTGTGAAAATCCACAACTTTGAGGCAGTTGGTCATGTGAGTTGTGAGGATCCTGTAACAGTAAATTCATCATATCCTTTTTCTGATAAATGGAAATTGCTCATTTTCATCAAGAGAAAAAAATCTTTTTATTTACATACAGTATAAAGTTAGTAAGCATGCTTGTAACTCACATATTTATAGGATGATATAGAAAGGACATTGTGGGGTCAAATTATGTGAAAACTTGAGAAATTGATTAATGGAGTTGAGGCAGTTTTCCTCTTTCCATGCATGAACAGGGCATTCTTTACAATAACTAAATTCATGCCCCCCCCCCCCCCCCCCCCCCCNCCCCCAAAAACCCAGCAAAATCCTGTTATTTTGATGTATGGGATTTGGGTGGGGGTATAGCGGAAGCAATGAGGATTTTTCGTATACTTTGCATTTCATTCATCATTTGGATTTTCTGATTTCTTTTTTACTTTTAGTTACAACTCAACAAAGACCTGGATGCAGGATGGTGATACTACAAAGAATCTTGGTGCTGGAAAACATCTGGTCATTGCCAGTTTTGCAGGTACATTATTCTATTCTCTGACTAGTTTTCAGGTAGTGGTTATCCTTGTGGTTTTATATTTTTAAGTTTCCATTTCCTAGGAAATTATAGACTCTTAGTTCTTAGTCTTAATTTCAGGATATTTCCTGTGTTCTAAGTTTAGTACCATGAGGTCTATTTTTAGATTCATGGGAAGTCCCTCAACTTCAATGTAGATCCTGTTTCCTGAATAAGAAACTCAGTAATGTTAGCCCACCAGTAAATTAGGAATAGAGTGTGGGAGTGGACTAGTGATGAAGCAGAAACATCAGCATGAAATAGAATGGGGCTGAAGGAGACAGCAAATTTAATAAGAGTGGGCATTTTTTGAGATCATCTTTCTGCTTTGTTCTCTTCCTTTCCTCCTTCCCTCCCTTCCATTTGTGCCTGATGTATTATAGTGGTGTATCATTCTTTGGTACAATATTTGTTGCTTTTCTCACAGGTCTAGCTACCCTGAGTCTTACAAATCCAATTTGGGTATCAAAAACCCGCATGTGCTTGCATTACGGCACTCCTGGAAATGTTCAGTTTGTAGGAATGTGGGAAACATTGGGCAATGTTTACAGAATTGAAGGAGTGCGAGGTTTATACAGGGTAAGTGAACACTATGAAATGATGTGTGGTATCTAAATGTACTTACAACCTTTAACAGATTGTTGGAACTGGTGTTAGGTGAGATGGAGGTTTGTTTGATATTTTGTTTTCAAACCAAATTCTTGAAATCTGCCCCCGCTCATATCACGATGAATTTTCACCACCCTGAATTTTCCATCTGCCCATCTTTGTTGACTGTTGAAAGCTAAGGCTTTGTTTGTTCACTTGACTTGATTCTCAGATTGCTTATTGAGGAATGTGTTATTGAGGAGAGAAGTTATCCCCTGTGCTACAATATTTTGTCACAGGATGGCCAATTTACTCACAAAGGGTGGTGAAATAGTTCATCGCTGCTAAATATTGCAAAATTGGGATTTGATTTCAGATAAGTGACAGCTCTTATAGATCTGCAAGCCCTTTTTTATTGCTATATTTACATTGTAACTAGAATACAATTTGTGAACTACAACAAATAATTAACCTGAACCTTATCTCAGTCTCAGTCATACTTGCAGAAGTGGACATGATATATTAGAAGTATAGACTCATAGTTCAGTTGAAGTTTAATGGAGGTAGTACTCACAAATGAGACTGTTGAAATCCTGAATCTGTCCAGAGTACTAAAGATGACAAATTTGTCTGTCTGTTAGTCCAAATTGTCACTGGCATGGCAGAGAAGAGTTGAAAGGTGGGGCCCGTATGCTGTACCATAGATCCAGTGCTTACTCACACTGCAGATGCAGATGGTCATTTGTTCATTAATTATATAGAGGATGAACTAACCATCTGCACCCAAGGCAAGAGTCACATCTGTGGCATAGCAATCATAAAAGCAGAAAGTGCTTGTATTTAATGCACCTCTGCCAGATCAGCGATTGTATATGAATGGTTAAGTGCCTTTTTCTTTAAAACATTGTCATCATCTTTGTACACAGAATTTCTGTCACATTCATCATAAATAGACTTTGTTTTACCAAAAATTCCCTGTAAAATTTCTTTTGCTCCTGGTGTAAAAGTTTGAAACAGTAGCTCGCTACATACACCTGAGAGTTCTAAAATGACTGCCTGAAACTTGATTTGAGGTGAAAACTGACATAGGGTTTTGAGGGACAACATTCATGTGTTTTAGTTTTAAGAAAAAAAAAAATGTATTTCTTTGCCACTTAAGTAATATTTATATATATTTGTTTCATTTGTGAATGCAGGGTTTCCTTCCAGGAATGTTTGGCATTTCTCATGGTGCGTTACAGTTCATGGCATATGAAGAGTTGAAAACTATGTACAACAGACAAAGAAATCAACCCTTGGACACTCGACTGGTACGTTAATGTGATTTTAATTTTTTCAAGAATATCGAGTGTCTTACAGTCACCTCATGATTTCCTGCAAAAAAACATTTTCAGTCTGAGAAAGAGGTGCTATTTCACAACATCACTAAGCACATTGAAGTTGGTAAAGTGATCAAGGTCTTGAGTAAACTTTGATAGAGAAAATAAAGAATTCAAGACTAGTTTGTTGAATAAATACATGTTTTCAAATACATAATGTCATGAGGCCATTCTGTATTGAAACTGATGAAAGAATCAGATTAGCTGGTTATTGTCCTTTGAAATAGTCACAGATCTACTGATGAATGCAGGGTACATAACTTGTCTTGTCACAGCCAATTTGTCAAGAAAGAAGAAATGCACCTGACCAGTCTGTGAGAAGAAGCCATTTTAGCCATTCTTCCTTTGTTCCCACTTGCGTAGTCTTCTTCTACATTTTTTGAATGTGTAGTGATAATGTGTTGCTTTGAAATTTGTGTGTGGACTTCGGTGTTTTCCCCATAACAGTTGACTTCAGGGCAACATTCCCCTCTTGTCATGAATTTGGGTAGGCAATTTGTAAGTTTTGAGGGAGATTTAGATTTGTTCTTAAATTCTTTTCAGTTTCTGTGCAAGTATTTCAGGTGGTAATTGCAGGACGGGGTGGATTTTACGATCCTGTAATGTGGAGGAAACTCTTTGACTTAATACTTGACTGACTAATACTCTGATGTAAAACTGTGCTGTTCTGTCAGTTAAAGACTAGGTTCTTAAGCAGAGTTTCTTTTCAAGGTTTGGTGCCATGGTGCATACAAACTTAAGTGAGAAATATAGGATATCATGAGATCAGTAGGTTGAATGGCGTAATGGGTTTTGAAGCAGGAGTTTTGTAGATGATGACTGGTATACTTAATAAAATTTGGAAAGGAGATTTTTTATCCAATACTCTGTTGTGTTTATCTTCCCCAGACCACAATGGAATACCTCACATTTGCTGCCTTGTCCAAAATGTTTGCAGCAGCAACAACATATCCATACCAAGTCGTGAGGTCAAGATTACAAGACCAACACCGCAACTATAATGGAATTATGGATGTGATCAAGCAGATATGGGTGTAAGTTACATGTTCATCATCATTGATGATATTTAGACTGCTCAGGAACAAAACCATGTTTGCGTATGAATATTCAAGGATGTGAGAGAAGCTTCACGAGCTTTTCACATTTTAACATCTTCTGACTGGAGAGTCATCCAATAAAATGTGTCCATAAAATATATAATTAATAGATAGTCTCTTGCCATTTGGCTTAGTCTTTTTTTGTAAGCTTTACTCTCTCTGATCACATCCCTGTAATTTGGGTATCTTTATTTGTTCAGAGAAGGATATCAGATCTGCAAACTGTGAAATTTTGGATGATTTGTTTGTTTTTAATACCCCCAGTCATATGAACCTTACTATATTTTGCTGGTGAAGACTGATCTTGACTCACTTGGCCTAGCCAGTCTTTGAATCTTTGTTATTTATCAGAAGTTTTTATACATAATGATAATTTACATAAGACAGTTATGAACTGTGCAACACTTTCAACATGTGTACCACAATAATTAAAATCACCAACCACCTACAGAGGAAGAAATAACATACCCTCTTGAAGGCTAAAATTAACAAAGGCTTTAACGTGACAAAATCAGATTTGCTGTCACATTATGAAAAAAATATAATGACCTGGGATTGGCGAATATACTGTGTAATCTTATGTAGTTCTCAATAAAATGACTATACTGATGGGTTATTTAACCACGCTCGAATGCCACCTTCTGTTTGAAATGAACACCTCGGTTTGATCCTTGCACTGCCAAACATAGTTTTGTTCCTGAATATGTCAAGTCAGCTTTCATTTTTTAGGTTGCAGACTCAAACGTAGATGTAAGTCTGTTTAGAAAGTGACTTACTTTTAAAGTTCAGTGTGCAGCTTGTGCCATTATTACAAGTTCAAATTAAGGCTATGAAATTACACCACTTTGTGCATGTGCTACAGTATATGTCATGTTCTTAGGCATACGTGCTGGACTTCATAAATCATTGCAGACTTTTCAGAGACCCATAGTTTATTCTGTGGTGATGTGGTAGCCTTATAGTATGCCCTTTACAAATACACCACTGCAGGTGTTAGGCTCACTTTTCAGCAAAATTAACTGTTCTGTATATTGTTGCTAAAGATTACTTGCAAAGTGCAGAGAGGTGCTTTCCAAAAAATCTGGTGTGGAGACAGTTTGTGCAGCATTGTTCTTTGGTGAGCAGTTGCCCTATACTAGGACTGCTCTTATACAGTTGCGAGATTGCCAGGTTTTAATATACAAATTTGCAAAATGATGAGGAGATGCCTGGAACATGATAGAATGCATTGTCAAGGTGGTGAAATTTTCATTGCATAGTTGGACTTGAGCTGTCATTCCCATTATCTTAGGTCTTTGTTTTGGTTTGGTTTCATCTCAGAGCAGGGCCATTCCATGGAAAATGTTTGGTCAGTTACTGCAATAACAAAATAAGAACTGTTGTCATTAATTATATTGCTGCCCAGAAATAATACTGTCCTGTAAGTCATTTCTGGACTTATAACAGTATTAATCCCGGGTGGTGATATGTATTTGATAATGTTAACAACCAATGTATGAAAAAATACATGTTGGCAAAAGTTCGTCCACACTTGTTGATGAAGTAACAGGCACTAGAGTTGATGACATGGGATGGATCCTGCAGTGCTGACCATTGCTTGTTTAATTTCCTTCCTCGTTCTTTATTTTTGTTGATATGAGTGAAACACTGTTGCAGTTTTGTTCTGTGTTTGTAATTTGTGAAAGGGCAGCACAAATAATGCAGATCTTTGGCATCTTGAGACTTTGTTACAAAAATATATAGATTGAAGAAATCTTACTTTAAGGATTTTTCAAAACATTTGCAACAAACACAGTAAACAGATGTTGGCAATTTTTTGTACACAGTTATTGTTAATAGTATCATAAGGCAATCACTGAATGAAACACAAGCCAATGGCCAAAACATAAGTAGCACTAGGGATGTCAATGAGGAGGAGGGCTTGGCAGCGGTTGCCATTCAGTCACAATTTCTCGCAGGCGGGAGTCGTATCGGGGACTGTTCAAGGGCCTCAACGCGTACATGATTCACATCGTGCCAAACATCATGATCGTTTTTGGCATCTACGAGGCTGTGCTAAACCTGCATGCAGAGATGGCCTTGGAGAAAGATCTGGCAACCTCAGTTGAAGAAACTTAATGCAAGCTGGCTTCAGATTGTCATGGAAAGGATTTCAGGTAAGTAAGAGGATGTGGTATGTTATCATTTGTTTAGCTGACCTTTAGCCTTAAATAAATTATTGTTATACCAAGTGAATCTGAGCTAGCACTATATTGTTTTCTTGGTACTAATGCATTTCGTCACCATGGTGCAATAAAAAAAACACTCAATCTGCATTGTGTTCAGATTTTACTCTTTATTTATTTTTTTTTCATTTGGCATGGTTTCGTGTAGTTATTAGTATATAACACGTGCACGTTGTGTTAAAATCTTAAGACTGCACACTGAATAGTTTTGTGGCAGCACAAACTTTGAGTTTGTTACATATATGTATCCAGAAAATTTGTGATTTAGTACTATTATTGCACTGAGGTAATGATATGCCTCAACAGGTACAAACTCGTAGCAAATAACTGCGACATCTTTCTGTTATGACAAATTTTGTGGAAAATATGACATTAAATGATTAAATGGAATTTTCATATATTGTTTTAATGAAATAAGTTCTAATTTTGAAAATTGTGACTGGAGTTTCCTGAGACCATTTTCTAAGGTTAGCTGCAAAAATAAGAATGTGATTCAGTTCATAAATGATTAGGAATGTTTGGGATATATAGTAATACAGTAAAATTGGGTGTTATTGTTGTTTCAAGGATATCTGTGCACAAATTTTGTGTTTATATGTACTTCCTGATGTACACCACATCAGTAATCTATATCCTGTGTTAAAAATATAATTGAATGTGACAAGTCTAGAATAGGATAATTACATTCCTGGTTCTTATTTAGTTGGTTCATTAAGGGACATTTGCTGTATTTTTTTCAGTATCACGGTTTGAGTAAATGGAAGTATCATATTTTCACGTTCAGCAGCTTTTCTGCCATCTGAACTAATTTTCAGGAAAATTTTATCTGCCGATGTCAAGCTTGTTGCCACATGAGGTTATATTATAATCAGTTGTATGGCATATTATTTGCAGTTGCTCACTCAGTTTTTCACCTTTTGAAAGTGGCAGTTTTCTTTGGTTTACTCTAAATGTTTCTGGAGTAGAATAGAAGGAATATGATTAGAATCTTGTGACTTTGACAGCTATAATTTCTTCAGCACTCCGCTTGTATTTCAAAACTGAGAAGAGTGGATCCCCAGTAAATTGGGGAATTCCTTCCTCGGGATTGTGCCATAAGATGTACAATATGTGAATGCTTCATCTTTATTTCCTCGACCCCATTCCTGAGACATTTGTGTATCCCTTGTATACACTTATTATGTAAATCTGTTTCATAATTTACTTTCATTCTCAGACTGTGGACTTTGAAGGTAAGAGTAACCCAACTTTCAGTTTCTGGTTGTCTTCTACAGATGCCAGGTTTCTTCAGTAGCTTAATGCGGAGATGAACGTCAGATGTTTACCTTTGTGGATGTCGAATATAAGTGCACAGAGCATCCAATTGTTTACCTTGCACATATCAAGTAAGGACACGAGGACTGTGGAACTGTGGGACCAATTCACAGACTTGAAGGTGGTGCCACAAATTCCTTGGTGCTGATGTAATTCTAAAAGAAGTGTTTCTCCAGTACAGAGGCCTATTTGAATTCATCCATCATAACACTCGAACTTACGACTCTATTTTAGAATAAATATATGTGAACAAGTGAGCCAGGATCATGTTTTTTGAGCACTGGCATAGATTTTTATTCAGGGATGATACTTAAGTCAATATGAATTCAAAGTCTGTTGAGGATAAATGCACTGACTGCTTTTTTATTTGCTAAGAATCTGTTGTTAAGATAAGCTGTTTTGTTCTTGGGAGGAAGTAGAATCAAAAAGTTTTGATATGAACAAAAAAAACCAAACTAACATGGAAGACTGTTCTCTATAGTATAAGGAGGGACTGTATTTACCCTGGAGATATTTTGTGTCAAATATGGGACCTGACAGATCCTTTGATATAGCATCATTATTCACGGTGTGATATGGATAAAAAAATAGTGTGAACAACCTGTTTATATTTCTCATGAAACTTGTGTGTCCTCCAGCTTTTGAGCTCATACTCAAACTTCAGTAATGTTATCAGAATTTTAACAGATTCTTGATAAAATGGTAGTGAAAAGAGCATAGGACTTAATTTGTAAAGTATGTCCTTATTTGTGAATGCAGTTGAAATCTTTTCCAGCAAGTCAAAATAAGGGTTCAAAATTGGTATGTTTTTTGACAAGTTGTCAGGCTACTGGTATCATATAAAGGATTAATATATATGCTTCTGCGTTGTGAGAACATTACTGAAATAGTTACAAGACTCTGTCATTTGAAAGGGCTGGGGGTGAACCCGGAGCTTTGGCAAAAATAAAAAAAAAAGACAATAATTTTATGTTAGGCATATTAAATTTCATGAAACGAGTATTTACTGGAACAGAAATCACTATACCTTCGGTTGTTTTCTTTCAGCAGAATTTCAACAGCCGAAAGTACTAACTACATTCCAAGCTTTATATCTCAGTTTTTAGGTATAGCAACATAAACCTTATTCCAACTGTTGGCTGCATATCGTCTCAGTCATTCATAGGCAGTTTGCCTCATTTGAGTGGGTTTTTGAGGAGAGGGCTAAAGAGAGGGAAAATGATGCCAATCTCATGCTTTGGTGCTGGTTTTTAACCAATGACTTCGTGACTTAACTTTCTCAATGACATTTCATAGATGCATTGTATTTAACCACAATACTAGCCAGGAAGGCAAATTGCCCATTCAGCATTCTTCCTACGACTGTGACGATATGTGGGATTCTTTCCTCTGATGAGCTCCCTAGTATAATCCTGCCAACCATTGCATCCCTGAAAATCCAGTATTAAACCCTTATTCAGGACCTTTTCTTGGATTCCTGAAAATACTCAGAGCTATTCTGGCTTCAGGATTGCCTGACTTTCGGTTGTGCGATGTGCTATGTATAAAATAATAATGATAATGTAAAGAAATGAAATTTTGAAAGTCCAGATATAATATTGAAATATGATGACCAGAAAATGCAAGTCCATTGGACTTGTCAGCTATCCCTGAAAGTCTAGAATTATCCTGAATTTTGGACTTTTTTGTGAATTCCTGAAATTAGCCTGATATGCCAATTTTCTTTGTGTGATGCACTCAGAATGAAATAACACTTACAGAAGTGGTGTACAAATGTAATGAAGAAAATTTAGAAAGCCAGGATGTTGCAAGATGAAGAGAGAGGAAAAAAAAAAGGGTCTTTTGAAATTTCTATTTTCATTCCACAATTTTAGAAAGCCACTACAGGTTTGTTTGAGTTGTCGAGTGTAATATGTGTTAACTCTAACTTTTTTTTTGCCACAAGTATTTAATTTTGACTTCTCAGATCCCTGATTCAACTTCTGTAGGTTTGGGAGATGTTACCAATAGAGTCAGATATGCCCCATGATTAGTCTGTCTGAGATAATTCAGTAAATAGATCTTTGGCTCATAGATCTTCTGTAGTCCTGTTCTGATGTGAAAATATGATCCTCAGTGGCATACTTTAGACTAGGGGAAGGGAGTTGTTGACTTGCGGAACTTGTGATTTTGTTGAAGAAACATACTTGCTTGATATTATTCTGTGTACATGTAGTTGTTAGTAAGAGCTTTGCTGTAATTTATGTAACTGTTTGTGTTATATTCACAAGTGTTTTGGAGACTATTTTTTTTTTTTATTTGTCCCCCTCCTTTCCTAACTTTTGAAGTTTGATTTGACTTCCAGTATCTTTTCAATGAGTCACATTTGGGATTTTCAAATGTTTAAGAAGTTGTGTACCCTCAAGCCATTTATTGTTATTTGCCTTTGTAAGCTGACTTTGTCTTCCTTTCACTCTTTTAATGGTGTACTCTTTCCAGTTTCTTATAAAGTACTGCTTGAAGAGCTCTCTGTGTACTATTCTTATATGCTATTAATCCATTCAAACCCATCAATTAGAAATTGTTGGGGAGGGTGGAGGATGTCTAGGTCTAGTGATCAAAGATGGGAGGAAATCCGCTTTTACTGACTTGGGTGCTAATGTTATTGAACATTTTGAAAAACTGTCAGAGTGTATCACTACAGAATCCAATCCTCTCAGTTTGAAATAGACATCTCTGTTATTTTTTTGTGTTTGAACACCATGATTTTTACCGATGTTAAAGTTTTTGTTTTTTTTCAGTCTATTAAGAACATCTTCAGGGAGACTTTGTGTGAAAATGATGTCAGTTTAGGAAGTGGCCAGAACAATTTAAGTCTTGACAATGTCTCAGATTTGGCCTGTTAAATAGTCTTGCACACAGAGACATACATCTGAAATATGTCAAGGCATAGACGCTATCCTTGAACTGAACAGCTGCATTCCCATCTCCGGTTTCCATTTCAAGGGATGTTCCTCAGACACATTTGTGTCAGCCAGATGCAATATTCCAGTAAAAATAAGTTTTTTTTTGTGTTTGTTAATGGGGAGGTTGAGCACGATGCAGCCACATAATAATATTCCTGTAAAATATATTCAGTATTTGTTACTATTACCTTGATCCCAGATTTTACCTGACAGAGGTATTTCCTATTCTTTCACCATGAGATAAGGTGTTATATTTATTATTAGTAACGAGGAAGTCTAGGAAAAAACAAAGTTTAAAAGTGGAGTAAGGCATTCAGGAGAACTAAGGTATACACATGTCAGATATAAGTGACTTTTTCTTTGTATATGGAGAACTTTCTTCTCATTGCTCTGTGTATATGCCTTCTAGTAATTTGTTCCTTCAGGCACTTTACACAGAGACCAGATAGGGCACAATGGAATGTGCCATTGCAGACAATCAGTTTCTTTCTACTTGTCATTTATTATGGTTTTCAAACATTCATTCCACAACTTTCAAGTGTTTTGCAGCCAGTGGCCATGCAAGAATGGCTGCTGAAATTAAAATAATATCTATTGTTAACATCAAAACAGGTACATATGACAAATTTGGAATATTGGTGATATTTTTATATTTATTAAAGTGCAAATAAACATGACAGCAGATATCCTTGATTCATGGTAAAAGATACAAAAGATAAAATCTGCCTTTGTTGCATTCAAGGGAATGCTTTTTCAGTACAATATGTATCATCTATATAGATAGATAAATCCTGTAATAGAGGGTTGCATTTGAATGTGACATGCTATCCTCTCCACCGATCAGCATATGTAAGTTTGGGGGCATGTGAGCTTCTCAGCTTGGTTTATGAAATTTGTTGGATTTCCAGGGTTTGACCCCTACCCCCAAACCATCAACCTAAGCCTTGGGAAGAGCCCGATGATACTACTCTCAAATCATGCATACACTAAACCTAAAGCCTAACTTAATGCATACTTATACTGCCTGACACTGGCATTGTGTACTCCTGCCTATTTGACCCCCTTCTAGCACCTAATTATTGGACATTTCCGCCAAAAGCTTGGTTTAGAATTAGGTGTAGGATTAGAAAAGAGAAAGAGCAGAGAGAATTCCTAAACAATGAAAATGTCCAAGGGTTGTCCCAAGTTTGCTTTTTCTTCCTTAACCCTATTCCCACCCTATCCCTGACTCTAAACCAAGCTCCAGGCAGGAGTGTCTTGGAATATTGTTGATGAAATTTGCTGGTGGTTTGGATTCAACAAGAGTTCAGTGCAGTGCTATGTGCAAGAATGCAACTCTCTGTTCATGTGAAGTTTTAGAATATGGCATTATATGTCAGCATGGACTATAAAAGGGTTTCACAAGGCTTTACTTAAAAAAACACCCAGACCACCATGTGGTATGTGGCCATACAAATGCATGTACAATGGTTACAAGATCAAAGATGTGATTCGAGCTTTGGCATATTTGCGCATTCCTCAAACTACTCTCTTATTTATTCCTTGCATAACTTCTTCCTGCCAACTGCAGTATGTTGTGTATGTTGTTAATAAAAAGACGTTACATTTAAAAATATGAATGATCACTGGTCCAAAGCTATGGCTTCATTAATTTCTTGGAGTGCTTAGCCTTAGCATAACCAATTCCTGAGTTAGAAGCTCAGTTCTATTGGAACTAAGCAATTAATTGTAATTCCATACACTTGAACAGGCATATTTGGAAGTCCCTTTATACAGAAATAGCACCTGGCATCCCATGAATATCATACTATTGTGTTCCACAGTATCCTCCAGTGTGAAACATTTCCAGGTATAGTCAACTCTGCTTAATCACAACTCATTGGGAGCACAGATGTGGTTATGATTTAAAAGGAGATGAGATAATCAGATTGTTTCAACAAAGAAATATAGCATTTTATAATGTGGAAAATGTCGCGATTAAGTGAAAGTTGTGGTTATCAAGATTGCGATTAAGTAAACTGTCTCATGTCAGATTAAACAATGCTTGACCAACATATCAGTATTGCATATGAACAAAGATATATATATCTCGTATGTCACTGTTGAAACACTGGCATCATTCCAGTTCACTCTACCAAAGAGTTTTGTTGAATAGTGAATAAGCTTACTTTATAGACAAAAGAATTGTGTGGATTATTTTAAGAACCATTGAAAATACATACACTGTACAGTATTCTTTTCCATCAGCACAGAATATTGTCACCTCAGTTTACAACTCTCATATTTCCATTTGGCACAGTCATGGCACAAGCTGTGGATTAAGGGCAAGAGCAGGGTTAAGGTTAAGAAAGAGAATGGGTCGTAGATATTGTTCAAGGATTTTCCCAAGGGTACACTCTCTTCCCTGCCTCTAACACCAACCCAAGCACATGTTGAGGAAGTCCCAGGTTTAGACCTTATGGACATCCACAACATCACTGCCTGCAAATACAATACTGTCATAGGTTTTTAATGTCATTTGGACTTAATGACAGTATAAATCCCAAACAGCTACATGTAACAGTAAACTGAGGTGAGGGAACATGTGTCTTACAGCTTGTCAAAATCATTAAAATCACTTTTTTATCATATCAAGTTACTAGTATTACACTCTCTTCCCTGCCTCTAACACCAACCCAAGCACATGTTGAGGAAGTCCCAGGTTTAGACCATATGGACCTACGAAACATCACTGCCTGCAAATAATACTATCATTGGTCTTTAATGTCATTTGGACGTAACGACAGTATAAATCCCAAACAGCTGCATGTAACAGTAAACTGAGGTGAGGGAAGATATGTCTTACAGCTAGTCAAAATGAGATTAAAATCACTTTTTGATCATATCAAGTTACTAGTATTACATGAACGCTTGTTTTATGTATGTTCTTCAGGTGGATACACTTTTCATGTAACGTTTTTCTAGCCTGAGATGTAATTATCTGAAGTGATGATGTGTGATTTAAGAACAATTTCAGTCATACTATGGTCTTTCTCATGAAAACTTAAAAGTCATGCAGACGTTTTTATCATTTGCCAATGATATTTTTTGGTATTTCTTGAGCAGAAATTAATTTTGCACTCATTTTCCTCAGCCAACAAAGATTCCATATAAGAAATCCAGATTTCCTTGTGAGCTTGATATCCGAGTTTCTCGTATAGCTGTATAAGCATTAGTTTGACTGGCTGCAAGATATTAAACTTCAGACTCAACATCATGGATTAGATCTAAAACCCTGTTCTTCTGAAATCAGGCAAATCTCTTACATTAGCTGTAAAGTTCAGTAAACTTTCATAGCCAATGTTTTAGGACAGATTTGTTAATTTTTTCACCCATTTCCCCTTGTTTTCCATTCCTTTGGTGATATGTCAGTGGTGGTGGAGCAATAAAGACTAAAACTGAAACCTCAGGGTAGCCCAGTATTGCAATATCATTAACAAAACTTTTTTTCGACAAATGCTGTTGTTGATCTTCCCACCAAAATGATTTTTTTTTCACATTTTGTGATCTACATGTCATCAACAAAGCTGTGAATACCACTGACATAGGAACAGAAATTAGAAGAATTTTGTGGAAGCAAAAAGCTACATTCAGCCATATTCATTGTTTTTTTTTCAAAAACAGTTTTAGCAAATGTAAGCCCTTTTGTTGGAATAATATGTTAAATGTTTAAAGCAAATGTAGAATAAGCCAATCAAAGATGAATTTTTCTCTCTTTTATGTCCACATATATATTTGTGATCTTTTTTTTTTTTTTCCATAACCAAGATTCACAGCTGAACACACAGATGTATATATACTTGCTAAATGGTCATCTTTTATGATCTAAATGAACATATCAGCTAAGCTGGTGGAATCTGAATTTGATCAGATGAGGTCCCAGAAATCAGTTTAATCAGAATTTCTTGGAAACAGAAAAAAATTACAGTTTATAGAATCTCCACTCACCCTGTGACTGTGGCGTTATGTAGAAATGTTATATTTTGTTAGCTGGAAGATACTTTGATTAGAGGGTGGTACAATTATCTAGATTGTGATAAAGTGGAGCCAACAGTATTCTGCTTCTGTATGTTACTGTGTCTGACCCAGTGATGGTGTCATCCCATTCTAGTTTTACATTCCTCGGTGAAGATAATCATGTGAGTTCTGACTGTTTCAGTGAGGGTAAATATGAGCAGCATTGAAAATTATTTATTGTGTGAGTGGGTTTGTGGTTTTCCTATTCCATGTCTCAACGTCCTAAACCAGAAAACAGATCTGATATGGAGTCTATGGAGCTGAAGTGATCAAACTCTGTAGAGGCCCCTTAACGTTATAGGAACTAAATAGGTGGGGAATTGTACATTTGATTCCTTCTGATGTTCTCTGCATTTGATGATCTTAGGAGCTTTTTTTCATAAAGTTACCTTTCTTCAGAAGAGTTTCTGTCATGGACTCATGAACCCCATCTATCTATCTAGGTTTTAGTGGAGTTGGCTCTTCTAGATAAGTAGTCGTCCCCGGCTAGAAGTGTTGGACAAATATAAGAGTGCTAAAGTACATGATCATTTTTAAAATTTAAAACACACGAAATGAATCTATTTCTGAAGATTCTGTAGTGATAGATCAGTCCAGCTGTATGGTCTCCACATGGGCCTTGCTATGAAGACAAGCTAGTCATGATGTATCTATTACATGTTCAGTTGGCTGTTAAGGTTCCTGTCTGGGTAGGTGACTGATCCTCAGTCCTCAGAGTTAGTTTAATATGAATTTGCTTTGCTGTTTTAAGCCATTGATGATTGGAATAGCTGTAATGTTGTGTATTTTTGATCTTTTATGGTATGTTTGAACGAGCATCTTGTATATTGTTATGTGAATGAAATATTAGTGGTTACTTGTAGAAAATGGTACAATGTTACATGTCTGCACCATGGCAGAATTTTGTTTTTTAAATGTTGGGGACCAGTTGATGTGCACATTGATGGATCGTTTGTTCATTGAGGAACAGTCATTTTTATCAGTAAGCTTAGTTATGGTTTAATTTGTGTACAAACAAATTTGGTTAATGTTGTTTGATGTGCATTCATGTCATGTATTGTAATAGTTTCTTAATCCAATATAAGGATTTTCAATGCATTTTTTAAAAAAATGAGCTTTTAACACTAAGTGATCTCACAGGATAAAACTTGAATTTTGTCAATGTTTCTGATTATTCTTTTTTAACTGCGTACTCCCCCATCCTGTTCCAGCCGCACACATGAGACTGAAATTTTAACCATGATAAAACAATTCCGAGAGTGAAAGTATTCCGAGAGTGTACCAAGCACAGAGATGCACAATTTACTTGGATCATTTTGTATATTTTTTTTTGTTTTTTGTTTTGTTTTAAGCACATGAATTTTGGTTTGGAAAGATTTTGAGTCAGTATGAATTAAGTTTGGTCTGAATCAGTCCTCTTTCTCTCCTCTTCGAACCTTCATTCAAACAGTCACTATTTCACACACAATGATCTAGTCATTATGATACTTTTAACAGCTGATCATAAATGCATGTCTTTATTGACAAGCTTCAAAAGCTCCACAGCTGTTTGACTCCATGTAATGTATACACATATTTTCTTGAAACAAAGAAATACTGATTTAACATTATTAAAGTGTATTTTTTCAGTTCCCTTATATTATGATGATCTAGGCAACATAGACTCAGTTTGTCATATTTTGATATATTCTGTCCACAAGATAATTGCATTTCATGTCCACAAAAAGAATATACATGTATGAAAACTGAAAGGGTGTGTTTACTGACTGAAGTTGAACTGTAGGAATCTCAATTTTGCTTTAGCATGCAGCTGTTTTAAGAGTTTTATGTTTGCATTCACTGACAGCTATTTTGGAGTCTTAAGCATGTATTCATAATTGGGATAAAATCCCACTATAGATTTTGAAAATGCCGCAACAGATTTTGAATGTGCATATAAGTCTGAAAAGAAATTTGCATTTGATTGATCAGCAGCCATATAGACAAGGAAACAGACAGAGACTTGTAAATTAATATCGGGTCTGAAAACTTAGTCAGGAGCTGGTGCCAGTTCAGTAAACTGTAGATCTGAGATCTAGAGGATGTAGTCAGATCTAAAAGCTTTATAGTCAGCCAGAGTAAGGCTATGTTCAAAAATTGTCATCATCAGTAAAACATGCTTGATATGGAAGCCCCATGTCATGTTTATTAACTTGGTAATGGAAACAATATCACTGCACACCAGACAGCTCTGAACAGAAGGTGCATAGTTCCCCAATTAAGAACCCAGGACGCTTCTCACCTAGAATTTGAGTTCCAGAAATCCCTCTCTATGCCCATGTTACATAAGTTTCGTGTTTCATGATTTACAGCTTGCAGCCTCTATTGACAGTTTTTGTTTGTTGCACTGAATAGGTTTCCTGCACCATAAGATAAATTTTATGAAGCATTCACCCAGATATTATTTTCTGAAATGCTTTGTTTTTCTTTGCAAAATAAATTTTTTTTCTCCACAAATTTTTTGTTGTTGTTTTGTTTGGAAGGGGGAGGGGGGCACTGATATGAAGATATTACAGACAGTCCCAATTCCTGAGTTAAAAAAACATATATATATTCCATAATTTCGATGATTTCACGAGAGGACAAAGGTAATGCCACTTCTAGAGTAGGGTTCGGAGGGGGAGGTGGCATAGACTTGGTGCTTATGTATGTCATAAATGTACAGGGGATCTGATATATCATCGCCCAGAAATAATATTGTCATGAGTCCGTATTATTTAAGGACTTGCAACATTATTTACGGGCAGTAGAGAGGTGATCTTCTGATTGTCAGGCAAAAGTTTTGACTTTTTGTTCCCTAGTCATGCAGTGATCCATTTTGACAAGTTTTGACCAGATGAAATTGCATTTCAGTTTGCACTTTTGTCCTGGGATTGTATATTTTTGTTCTGTAACTTGTTTAGTTATAGCCTTTTCTGTCTCCTCACTTTGATGTAAGACTGTATGTACACTTGATATTTGGTCCATTGAAATGAATGTACAAATTTTTGGATGTTGGAGTTTTTCAGTGTTGACTGAGAAGGTCCAGAATACCATGAAATTTTGACTGTGATTTGTTTGTGTTTAAGATGTACAGTAGTAAATTTTACATTGATCAAGATGTTTGGTGATTTGATGTTTGAATGTAGTGTAAACAAATAGTCTGGTGAAGAACGTCAGTTCAGTAAAATCATTCCCCTTCCTTGCCAACACACACATACATACACGAAACAAAGGTTGTAAGATTTCCACAGTATGTTGTAGAGATTATGCACATTCTTGTTTGTCATGTTGGCTGTTTCCTTAAATGACTGAGGTTGTTGTTGCTAGATGTGTCCTTAAGATGTCAAATTATAGAGAACAAATTGACTGTGTGGAATCAAGATTAGATATGATTAATGGGAAAATAAATCTATTCTTGTGTAAAATTTTGTATCTGCTCTCGAGTTGTCTTTGAAAGCATGGCAGCGTGTCAGTGTGTTGTCTATTGTTTTCATGTCTCCAATCATTCTTTTTCAGTACTGGTATTTTAATCCTTCCAGAAATTCATGGGTACTTTTATGCAATTTTGTTTTTCATTTTAAAATATCTCAAGAATTTGGAATCCCAGAACATTATTGATGTTTATGTGTTCTCTAAGTTTCCTCCTGGCAACACATTGATACCATTGGCTTCGTTTCACATTAGAAACAACATAAATAAACAAGCAACCCCTTTTTCTACCTCCATAGGTACTTAGTTACCTACATTCTACATTGTGGATGGGCGGAAAAGCATGAAAAAAGGACCCATATTTTTCATCTACATGTATTCTAGTGATTTTTGAAGCTTTCTCTGAGGAATTTGTAGATACTTTAAAGATCACACTTTATATGGTAAAATAGAAGGTATGGGTAACTTCATGCTCCACGAAAACCTTCAAAAGTAGTCAATAATGAATGCCTGAAAGCGTTGAATGTCATTAAAAGGAACTTCATCAGTATGTTGGTGAGAACTTTATCCCTCATCAGTGAAAACAAATCATATAAATACAGTGGAATCTGTTTATAATGGATATGGTTGTAGAGTTGACATACACCTGGAAAATCTTAGAAAATCATGGAAATTTGTCTTTCGTGTCCCCTGGTCCAGGAAAATATCTGGAATAAGCAAAACTGCCTACTCATGAATAGAATCATGAAATATTTATGAAACTGGATTGGTAAATCATCATTTTCTTTGGAACTGCTTTCTCATGCAACAACCAGAGAGCAAACTTGTTCAATGCCAGATAAACATCATGCAACAAAATGATTTCCTGTGATTGGTTTCACTGTGTTATTTCGGGAACACTGTGACTGTGTTATTTCGGGAAAAATCTTAGACCGCCTGAAAATATGGAAAAGCCTTAGAAAAAATGTTTAACACTCTTTAAGTCTTTTGAGCAGTCTTCTGAAGGGGATCTGGTTGTAATGAGCTTTGTCTCAATCCCAGTTTTCCCCCATCCACTTTGATACTGTTAAATCCCTTTTTCATATATGGACAGGAAGTGCAAAAATCAATCCATAGAGCATAACTTCCTGACCCTCATACACATTTCTGAATGGATAAGGTGGTTTTACAGCCTATGTTTGAATGATATTGCCTTGCTTTTCATCTTCAGATCAGGGGCAAGATTTCCGCAGGCAACAACCCGTTTAGTCACTCGGGCTAGGATTAGGGTTAGGGCTAGGGTTAGGATTAGGATTAGGGGTAGGGTTAGGGGTAAGGATAGGGTTAGGATTAGGGGTAGGGTTAGGGGTAAGGAGAGGGTTAGGGCTCTTATTCCAAGGGTTGTTGCCTGCGGAAATCTTTCCCTATCAGGAGCTATCATGCAATTGATAGTGACTGCATGCAGCATCACCAACACAAAGTCTATAAGACCAGTCAGAATACATTCAAGTTTACTTTTGTTGTAATATTAGTAATATTTAGTCTCCTAACCTCATTTTTAGAACAGTGAGGCATGGTAATCATGGTAACATTTTGAAAGTCTTGACCACCTCATTATCTCACTGAGTCACAATGTAACTAATGATTGATATAGTTTGAATGAGCAGTGAATAAGCATAACCTCTTTTAATACTGTGGATGGGGAACCAGATTCATCACCAGTGGCTTTATGCATTATCCATACATTCGTTAACATACTGCATTAACCACTGTGAAAACTACTACTGTTTTGGGAGTTTCCTGTGGTTACTTCAGTGCGTTAACTAACGTAAGGATTATACATAAGGCCACAGGTCAGTATTATCAGGGATGGATTGAGGTGCACACCCTACATGTACACTCATTTTTGCTAATCAGAAGAACAGTGATTATTAATTGTTCTGCGGAAGTTTTGACAAAGAAGAATATAACTTTGTAATCCATCCATCAGTCTCAATCTCTTTTTCTGCCACTTAAATATGTTTGTAATGTTCTATGGAATTATGGAGTGAGTTTTAGGGTTGAAGGCTGTTCTCAGGTACTGTGCTGGGAGTATATGCATACAGTGAGCATTGATATAATAATGCATTTATGACAACCCAGAGAAAATAAAAAACAAACAGGAAGAAAAATTAAGGAAAACCTGTTTGATAAACCTCATGTCACCCTTTAATTACTCAAAAATATGTTTCATGATTCCAGAATTCAAATTGGAAGAATGGTCCACTTTACATAAATTGAACAAATACACAGATCTTCTAATACCTGAGAGATGGAAATGATACTAAAATCAAGTTATTGGAAATTTAATGACAGTCTGTTGCATTTTGAAAAGAGCCTGATGTTTTGAAACTAAAAATTCATTTGTGCTGCCCTCAACATTTGAGTTTAGGATGACAATGTTGTTCGAAATAGCCCTTCTCTACATATTTTGAGTTCTGTCAATTTGTTGTTCCTTTTTTATTTTTATTGTTGACAATGAGGTTGTATTTCCATCTGTCAGTTAAGGTGAAAAATCTTGTCTCTTCTTTGTGTGGTTGTTTTCTTTTTGTCTTTGTGCTAACTAAAAAGCGTTTGAATAAAACATGGTGAAAGAGTTGAGCCCGGTCTTTAGTGGAGACCTGGGAAAAGAGTCAGATGCAGGAGTTGTACTAGAATATTTTTTAAAACTCTATAAGATATAACATCAACAACAACAAGAATAACAGCAACAAAAGCAATAGAGGTTTTCATATTGAATATTTCAGGTATGAAGGTGCTTATGGTTTCTACAAAGGCTTGTGGCCCAACCTCCTCCGTGTGACCCCAGCATGTGCCATCACCTTTGTTGTGTACGAATCTATCATCAGCATGGTCAGCTCTCCTAAAGATGAGAAGAAAACTTCAGAGCAACCAAAAGCTAAAACATCGTGAAGTCGAGGCCGGAATAGAACTAATGGAAGTCTTGGGCACTGGTATTGACTAACCTCACAGCATTTCACCAGCCAGAAATAATACTGTTGGAAGTCCTTAAATGACTTAAAGAACTCACGATAGTATTATTTGTGGGCTGCAGTTTGGACTCGGTGCATTGAAGGCACTGATTTTGAATAATTCCACTTTAGACTCAACAGGCTGAGATCATTGATTCTGATTATCTCTCCTTTTGGGATTCGACTGTTCCACCTAACATCTTCTGATAGAATGGCATATAAATTTGTTTTCCCACCAAAATCTCTTTTTTGCATGTTTATGATCTTTTTGTCAGTACTCATTGCGAATGTCCTTGATGAGGTAAATAACTTAGACATGAAGTTTGTTGATGCAGAGAGCTATGTTAAAAAAAAAAAGAAGCATTTCTCAGACTGACAGAGCCTTCTTGTCAGATTACGTTAAAGTGAACAGCAGGCTGAATGCATGGAAGAGTTACCTTTGATTCAAAGTAATTCCCTTTGTTGGCCTCAGTAGACTTCATGAAATGAAATTTTTTTTTTCATTCTAATTAACTCCCATTATGAACTCAACAGGCAGAGTTCATTGAATACTTATCTTTCGACTGTGATGATCTCCCTTGCTATTCAACTGTTGAGGTTTCTGGCATCTTTTAATGGGCCAAATCACTGACTGTGTACAATCTTATTAATCTGCTCTTATATAAATTCCACCATTTTTAGATCCCTGCTGGCCAGTGTCAGGGTGTGGAAATATGTGAAAAGACCTGTGATCTAGATAAAGCATTCAATTTCAGAGTATCACATTATAAACCATGCAGATATAAAAATAAAATGTGTTAGGCCTATGTATTAGCACACAGTCAAAACCAACATAAGATAGGGCAATGGAAGTTCTTTAACCCCATGGAAAAAAAAATATCTGAAATCCGAGTAGAATTAGTAGAATAACACATTTCATTTATAGGGCCTAAAAAAGATAGATAAATAATAAGGGTCGAAAAAAGAAAAATTAGGAGCCAGTAACCTTAACAACAGTCTGAATACATTGAAGAGTTATCTTTGATTCTAAAGTAATTTCACTCATTGGATTGGACTCGTTAGTTGGACTCATTAAGAGTTATTTTTTATTCTTAATTAATTCCCCTGTTAGCATTGAATAGGCTAAGTGCACTGAAGTTATCTTTTGATTGTGAGTAATTAATTCCCCTTTATTAACTCAGTAAGCTGAGGGCGTTGGAGAGATATCTGTTGATTATGAGTAACTCCCTCTTTTAGATTCAGTAAACTGCATGCATTGAGGAGTTATTTTTGAGTGGAGCCAACTGTACAAGACAGAAAAACAGAAGTCAGATAAGTTACAGGATGATGCTGACATCCCATATTTTCCTGCTTGAATAATATTCTAGATTGCAAATTTTATTTTTTATTGTTCCATAGCTGCTGATTTGTTCATATCATCTGATCTGTCTTTTGGATAATGTGTTTTACAATATCCGTAAGGCTGATTTAACCCAACTTTCATTGTGGGTTTGGCAGAATAGTTCAGACTAACGCAAGTTCTGTATTAAGGGTTTTGTATACTGTACACACATAATCATCCCGTTGAAGTGTACTGATATTTCATATTTTAGTCTCAGATTCTGGGAAAATTCACTCATGGCGCTCAGGGAGATTTGCATTTACCACTTTGATCAAATTATCGCTTGATCACCACAAGTGATATATTCCAATACTGTAATATGAGACTCACTATAAAATTTTCCAGATTCTCATAGAATGAGCACACTTGCTACCTTGATATTTGCACACCTTCATGAACATCCTGTTTCAAGCATTTCCATTAAGTTCCATTGTCCTAGCAACATCAATTGCCCATAGTGATCTCAGATGGGATGTTACCTTTACTCATCATTAACCTGTCATGGAACTTGAAAGGAAGAGATTACATGGGCATGTTTGACTATGCCTGCTGAAGACATTGCAGCTGAATGCCACCAAAATCTGCAGGAAGCTTTTGTGAACATATTGAGGGTTAGCAACCAAAATGTGTTATGTCCAAAATGCATAAAAGGAGAAAATTGAAGTTGAAATTTTGTACATGAATAAGAATTCAATTACCTGCAGTATCTTGACTCTGACTCTGTTAACATTTGTATTGGGTCAAAAATAAGTACACATAATATTGTAGTGTCATTTAGTTCCAAGCATTTACAACCAGTGATAAAATGCGGACATAGAACATTCAGGTTGCAAACCTCCGATATGCTTCCTTGAGGACAACCAGGTATAAAGTGTATTAAAAAAACTGGATGCCAACGTAATGACTATCCCAAGTGCCTAGGCTTAGCCATTGATGCAGAAACAATCACAGCTGTAAAAAGCCTGGTACAAGAAGATGTCTGAATACTCTAGTCTCAAATTGGGCAGTCTGTGGCCTAGAGTTCTAGGATATTGCCTGCAAAATGTGCCAGATTTCATGGTTCATCTCTAGTTTGGGGCAATGTCCTGTTCAAACATCCAGCCTTATGTTGGGGTCCAGTTCCCTTGAAATTAAAGTTCAAGAAGTCCAAGTTCATTTACATTTTGTTTAGTTCATAAGTATGACATTTCGTCACTCTGCATTTACTGTATGTTAATATGCCTGTGCTTTGGCTCTGATTGGCAGAGAACAAAATCATTCAACCTTATTTTTAGCTTTTTTGAAAAGCCGAACTGTGGGAATATGATATATCGTCACATTTTTTTTGCAAAGTGACGAATACCACGATTTTCGGGTTTTCTTTTTTTTGTATAAAACTACATAGTATCGATACCTCGAAGAAGCGCTGTGTGCTGCTATTTATAGTTTCCGAGATACTGAAAAAAGAAAATCTTTAAATTGCTCTCCTGAAAAATCACGTTTTCGCTCTTTCGTCACTATGCGAAAAATTGGACGATATAATATTGAATTTTTCCATTCACTTTTTGTAAGCTTACATTTTTCATTCCTCTCTTGCTTATATCATTGAGAGTTTCTTTAATCAGCTATGCTTTTGGTCACCATAGTATATATTAGAACACTCAAGAGGACTTCAGCTTATTTTCATCATTTGTGCATGTAACAATTAAAAAAAAACAACTTAGCCCTAGTTTATGATCATGTGGATACACTATGATGTTCATAGTATGATCATGTGGATACACTATGATGTTCATAGAAGTCTCTGTTGTAACAATAAAAAAAAACTTAGCCCTAGTTTATGATCATGTGGATACACTATGATGTTCATAGAAGTCTCTGTTGTAACAATAAAAAAAAAACTTAGCCCTAGTTTATGATCATGTGGATACACTGTGATGTTCATAGAAGTCTCTGTTGAGTGTACTCTGTTGTATACAAATTATGGGTATGCTTTGCCCTTTGCCGCTCCATTTGTTAACTGGTATATCGCTTAATTAATTTTCGCACAATAAGAGTACTCAGCAGCACAGTGCCATGGTATTGCGCAGCTGGGTTACTTGCCAGTTGAGTGTTTTGATACTTGGTGGTTTGGTTCATCGTGTTCAACTCTGGGTTGGACAGAACATGGCGAATGAAGTCAACCTTCACATCACGCATAGAGGATAATTTTAGCAAGTAAATCTGGCTCTCACACTAGAAGGGCTGAAATCTTTGCGTGGTATGAAGAAAATGTATGACTTGTAAGAGTGATTTATTGGATGACTGTTTGTGAAACACCTGGATAAATATTATTTGTTGAATTACATATTGATGTATACTGCACGTTTTATGTAACAGTCTTACGAAAGAAAGATATCTGTTAACTTGTCATGGACCATATGAATGATACAAATGATGTATCTTTACATGTATGTTTGACTTCAGATGAAAATGCAGCTGAAAAAGGTGACTTGATTGATGACAGTGATGTTTTAATTATCTTACTATGAAAAGGAGTTTTGTTCTTGCCTTGACCTTTTAATGATGGAACTTTTTGATGTGATTTTGCAATGCTTAATTATGGTACCAGTTTGCTTTTTTGAAGTGATCATTTTCTTCTGTTTGTTGGAATTTCTTGTCAGTGAGTAGTTGGGAAATGTGGTGAAGGTTTTTCCTGGAAAGAGGAGAATAATTTGTATCTTTGTACCATAGGAGGATCCAGCATTTTTATGTGTGATTTTTAGATGGCTGGCATCTTACACTGCAGCAGCTTTGTCCCTGGACTCCAGTCTTCTCACTCAAATTTTTAAACTGAAGATCAGTTGTTCTGTTATTTGGCCACAGAATCTACATCAGTGCAGTCCAGACGAGTCCATTTTCATCCTGCTATTCACAGGGCATATAGTTTGCATTCAGCAGTCCATAGTGCCCATCAACTTTTGATGTGCAGTGGAATCAGCTCTCTCTACAATTCTATGCCTTTAATGTGGCTCCCCTAATGATCCTGCGGGACCACTTCCTCTTAACCATTTTTGTCACCTATGTCATAAAGGGAGTATGTGACACTTTGGGTGTTTTCAGTTGAGACATCTTTTTGAAAGCCTCAGGCAAGATCTATATACTCCCAAAATGGTATATCAATAGCTCTAGTAGTTATGGAGATATTAAACATTTAATGATTGGGCCTATACTGTATTATCTATTCTAAATCTTACTGATACTTTAAAACACTTACCTGAAAAACTAGCATATGCCACATATGCCCCTTTATGAGATGGGTGACATTTTATCCTCTTCATTAGTGGGGCTTTCTTCTATCTGTAATACCCCTCCAGTCTTGGCACTTCCCATGAGTTTATTCACTGCCTCATTTCCTGGTACATAGGTTATGAAACTCAGTTTTGATGGACTGCATTAATTACATTGTGCACTACAGCCTGTGATTGCCCTTTCAATGCCAAGCAGACCCATGCTGCAAATTAACCTCATACCTAGTATCTATAATATTTCAAAATACTCCAGCAGGGTGTGATGCTTGGGGTGCAAAATCCATGCAGGCTTGCTGTTTTGCCTAAAGATGTAAATCGGAGATCCAGTGACGTGATTCTGACTGAAGAATGTAGATTTGTATTTGTAGGAAGATAATACAATGGAACTCTGTTAACACAGTCATGGTCCAACACAATCCCCTCAGCACACTCACATTCAAAAGTCCTATCTGTTTTGTTCCTTATAGATGCACTATAACATATCCAAGTGACAACACACACTTAATGGCTCGTGCCAAATGGCAGGTACATTAACAGGGTCACACTGTATTGGTTTAAAAATGTGTTTCTATGATGCTTTTGCTTTTTTTTAGTTTCATAATTTGTTGTGAATATGCTCAATAATCAGATTTGAAACATTTCTTGCCATAAGAGAGAACATCACTGACTTAGCTAGATGAAATGGGTTATGTCGGTGAATTTTTTCCCCCCAAATTCAAGAAATTGAAAATTCATTAATTTGTCACCAGAAATGCATTTTCTGTCACCCATCAGAAAAGGATTTCTAAGCTCCAAATCTGAATTGCTGGTGCTTACCAAAGAGTAATTTTGCCTGCCTTTATCACATTTGCACTATAAGAGCTCATGACCTTGAACCTCTGGTATCCATGTCCTAGTGCTCTGGTCCAGAATCCCTTATTTCTGCTGTTTTATGGAAAAAAGACTGCATATGCCAAAACCAGAGTTTTACAGGAGACAAAAAAATCTTCTATGTTGTTGCTCTCTTAATCATCTAATCAATTCTGGTTGGCTATTTTGGAAAAGTTTAAAGTTTATGAGAGAATATTCAGATGGAAAGATGGAGAACATAAAGCCCTATGCAAAGGTGCCAAAAGGGGAATTTGACCAAATTTGGCATATATAGTCTTTTCCCTAAAACAACAGATTTACTCCATCAAATTATACTCTCAACTTGCACACCTCACAAATTCAAATATATGGATTGATGTGCTGAAGGTTGAGTTCACAGGATCCTTTTTAAGTAGATAGCCCTCCAAAAAGTTTACATTAATTCAAAGTCTGATAAGTTGCAAAGAAAATGAAATTAAATTTTAGGCACATTAATGAATAGATAATTCAGGCAAGTTTTTTTGATACAGTTGCTATAACTATGTCACAGCAAAGAAATGAAAAATACTTGTGTAAAACATGATGTGTTGGGACCAAAGTGTTAGGACTCATCCCTGGAATTCTATTGCTAGACAAGTGTTTTTACTTTTTAAACTGTGACATTACCATATGACTCAAATATTTGAAACTTGCAACACTAGCCAGCAATAACTATCTGCTGATGAGTGCCATAATTCAGCTGCATAAGATTTGAGTGTACTGAGGTTATAAAACTTAGAGTAAACTTTTTGGGGGGCCACCGAAAATATTCTTGTTCATTGAAGCAAAACAGAAATGAGGAATTATGGTGAAATATAAACATTATTATGCATTATGTTGATATCTATTCCGTAAGATATTCAAACAAAATCTGATAATGTTCATAACATGTTTTGTGTTTTGTGAAATGATTTATGATGTTTGCCAGCTAATATCAGCTAATATATAGTTTCAGTCTAGAAGTTTGAAAGTCTCAAGATGGATTATTCCCAGAAAGATGAATTTTTAAGCTTACCAGTGACAGAAAATAGTGAAAAAGACCGCATGGAAAATATGTCATATGATATCCAGTGAATCCCTCGATATAAAGCACTGGTTCAATAAATATACAGTACCTTGTCATAAAGTATGGATTTCACATGCATAGATTCATTATCTTTTCAATCATTCAGTTATTCAGGTGGACTTTGATATTTAGTATACCTCAACACCTAACCCATACTTTGTATCAAAGTTCTACTGAACATCAGACAAAAGAAACTTACCATTCTAAAGTTGCAAGGTTTAATCACTTGAGTCCGATGCGGACTAATACATCTACGCAAGGGGCACTGCGATGCAGTTGAATTTGGCCTTTATCAGGATGGTAATTTCTTACTTGTATAAAGTGGAAAAATCTAATGAGTAGTTTCCAACATTAAGTGAAATAAGTACCTGTAGGTTATACCTGACCTAGATATGGAGTCAATTTTATCCACCATCAGCGGTCAGTGGTCAAAGCATGATTTACATACTGCAGAAATGTAATCACCAATCAGCATTATGAACACAATAGATTGGGATTTTTACTAGGCCACTGGGAGTGTTTGCTTACAAATTCTGACAACCTACTAGCTTCTGGGACTGGTGAGTCTTACTGAAAGAGTGAAAGTAGTGAAGTATGTATTACTTAGAGGCGGATAGGTGGGTGTGTGTGGGTGGAGGGAGGAAGGGTGGCTGGCTGGAAATTTTTTCTAGATGTTTGCTGGAAAATGATTTCCACTTATCCCGTCCAGATGACTGATGTCCTGATATAGCCAGAACTTGTTTTGTGGCAGATAGATTGAACTTTAGTGCCTGCTGTGTTGTTATGTAATGTGGAGATTATGCAATCTTCCATTGTGGTCATACGACTAGGGTTTTATATGACCACAACCAGTGCACCATTATGCACTTCGGTGTGCAGTCTTCTATGTCAAATCCAATGAAAGCTGCAGCGGAGTTGCATGCCAAAATATCATAGAGACAAAATGACTTAAAAGGAAAAGACCAAATTGAAGTTTAGCTTGGATTGCCTTGAACACGCCTTTGTGTGCAACTCTGGTACAGCTGTCTGTGGATTTATGATGCCATTTTTAAGTCTCATATTCAGGCTAATGCCCGCTCATGCGAATTCACATTATTTTTTGATTTGACGTGGAAAATGGCATGCTGAAGTGCAAAATGGTGCATAAGCACTAGTCAGGTGATGTATTCAGCTGACCAAAGTGGCCCACAACTGGAAGTGCTGCATCAACTTTATTGAGGAGAAGACTTTCGTTGTAATCTCCATAGTCACATCGCTCCACGTCAGTCTGTCAATAAATGTGTTCTCGCCTTGGTGCAGTAAATAAAGCGTGTAATGATAACAGATACTAAATGATTGCATCAAGGTGATGCATGATGTATGGTGTGTGTGTACACACACGGATGACTGGACCTTGTAAATGAATTTTTAAGATGATTTTGTGCTGTCCCATATCCCAATGCCCAGTCTTCATTTTGAATGTTTTGTTTAACAGATGTGATCAGTGAAATCAGAGTATTAAATATCTGTGAATTAGTGATTTACTACATTGTTGTCAATTGATATATCTTTATGCATAATAACTGCATGCAGGCTATTCCATGGTACATGTTCTATCACTTTTTGTTAAGCTAAAACTAGGATGTTTACCTCTGTATTGTACATGTCTGGAAGAGCGACTCATTACAAAAATTGTAACTTTAGTTCCATTATAACAGATCTGACAAGTTCCACAGAATTACATTACAGTACTGTCTTGCCATTTTACAGAAAAAGAATGTTTATGCACAGATCATGATTTTACAAATGATGCACAAAATTCACTCACTGTGTCTCTCTTTATCAATAAATCGTTGGCACATACAATGCCACACATTCTGCCACGGAAATTTTAGAAGCTATGATAAAAACTCAGATGAACAATAGGGAATATGACCGTAACACTAAACGTGCCAAAGGGTGAATTTTATCTAATTTGGCTTACAGAGTCTTTTTCCATTAAACAGCAGTAAATATTACTGAAATCAGTGTCAACTTGGTAATATCTTACTTAGAATGGCCCATGAGCCCCTCCTCTGAAGATCTGAGAAAAGGGTTTCCTAACTATCTCTACACAGTGATATTGCAGTAAGACTTTTTCACATCTGATTTGATCATGTGGCAAATTCAGGGGTTCCTACTGGTCTTTTTTGAATGGCATAAAAAAGAACACTTGATTTCAGTACAAAAAATTGTGAACAACAAACTTCGAATTTACAGGGTTTGTGGTTTTCTCTGACAATTTGCTTGGGTTCACATCAATCCCCTCTCATAAATATTAGGTGAAGAATGATGAAGAACACCTGAGAAAAGTAACAAGAACACCTGAACAAATCACTAAAAATTTTTTTTCATGCTGAAATGTTAATCTGTATTTTGTGAGGAAATTTCATATTTGAAATGCATAATAAAAAGGTCATGCTCACAGAAACATGTATTTCATGTGGTATTAAGACAATATTTTCAGGGATTAATAAAAACAAACCTGCTGCCTTGAACATACATTGTTAAAACTGTGTTTAAAAATATAATACATTTTGGGGCATAACATGTTCTGTGCTTGAAATATGATACAGTACTGGGCTAGTTTCAGTTACTCCTAATCCGTTGCTGGCAGCCTGCACATCGTGAAATCCAGAATGACAGTTCACTCCACACTTTGTGTTGTGAAATCTTGTGCGTGGAAAATGCTAGCAGGAAAATGTGACTCCAGTGCATCTTGCTCCTTACAATCCAGTAGAGTCCGCCTTTTACCAGCGGACAAGAGCATGACTGAGAAACCAATATGCAAATGAACACAATGGTGGAACATATATTTACATTGATCAGGTACAGTTAAGCAGTATTCTATGAACTGTTTGGAATTTCTTGGAAAACAAAAATGGCTATTGTCATTCATGATGTGATCATTAGTGACAATGGTAATCAGATCTGTGAATCCTAAACTCTGTAACTTCAACCTTCGAGCTGTTCTATAATTTGCTTTAAACAAGACCTGTTATCTTTCTACATTTCACTTGTAACTGGGGATTCCCCTCTTTTCAATAAAACTTCAGGTAGTCTCAGTGGATTAAATTACCGAAATCCAAAAATGTCAGGCACCCTAGAGCTGTGAATCTGAATCCTGAACCCATTGTAAAAGTGGCATTCATGCCGACCTGTTGAAGTTAAGCGACACTGACCTCAGACAGCTTGTGCGACCATGGTGAAAATGGTTAAACAGCCCAAACATTATGACTAGTATGATTGTCGTAACTGCTGAAAGAATACAAATATGTATTACACCCTATTTTGTTTTGAAAGGATGAAACAAGGTATGCATTTCTTGAATACACAACCTGCTAATTTTCAAAGAAAGAGCGTTTATGATATACTTGAAAGTTTCTGGCCACTGAGGGCCTATAACAGATGGAGGGGACATGATCCCAATTGTGCTGCTGCCTGTGTTAACATTTTCAGTGAGAATTACTGCTGCCAAAGTGTCCTGCTAGTAACACAGATGTAAATGGGTTTGTGATGAAAACAGGGGAAAATGGCTGAACTTGGGGCAGAAGCTACATAACTTACAGCAGGATGGTCAACTAATAACACTGCTACTTGAGAGCTTGTGCACTGACGATGGGATTTCTTGGCATTGTAAGAATTACATCAGTGCACTGGTGCTGAATGCAGCCTTAGTGGTGTTCAACATGCAGTGTTAATGTAATTCTTACGATGATGAGAAACCCTGTTGTTAATGCGCAAACTCTCAATTACTAACAAAATCAGCCTTGCAGTCATCAAAATACTGGGAGATGTACATTCCTTTAATGGCCAAATCTCATTTCCAGACTACTAACAAGCATATTCATGGCCCCTGCTGTATCAGTCTCATTTATCATGTGCTTCCACTAGAGTCACTGTTGCCATTTTATAGTTATATTTTATAGATGCCATTTTGTGAAGTAAACAACATCAGGGCATCATCTCAGACCCCTGCAGACTAAACTTCAGAAATGGCTCTACTTAGGGATGTATGAAAAAAAGCCTGAAATTTGTTGTGGCTTTTTTTTTTGTGTACGACAGTCTTGTTCAGTAATGATTTTTTAGCTATGGTCATAAAAGACAAAAAAAATAAAAAAGTTTGGTTCAAAAGTGATTGGCTCCATCCCAGTTTAACCCTCTTGTCTGCAGTCACCTCTTTATCTCCTTCATTTTAAGATCTTGCAATTGCGGTCCTGACAAGTATTTGCAGTGTTACAGTAAGGTTACAATCTGAACTGTTTCAGGATCAATTCATGAACAATAACTGATATAGCAATTTGAACATTAAATATAAACAAAAAGACAACACAACCAATGAGAAACAGATAACCCTTAAACAGTTCATTTCACTGGACTTTTGAAGTCGTATCATTACAACAAAACAGAAGCTTTGTTGTGTGGAACATTGGCTAGACTGTCTCAATTCTACTCCATAGCCAGTGTCCAAAAAGCAACAAATCCACATGATGAAAGTAATACAACATTATCTCAGCTTTGCTGAATGAGTAGCTGAGTGAACTGTTCTCGAAGGAATGGACCTAATGCACAATGTGTTTAATCGTACGTAATACAAGACAAACACAACCCAAGACATATATAAGCAGTAATCCCTCCCATTATTTACATCTACAGGAATGAACTGTACAAAGTAATGCAATGATGCTCTTAAAAAACAAAAAAACGCAATCAGTTGGATTTTTTCAGCCTTTTCCTCCCATCCTCTGACACAACAGTTGTCATGGATGCTATTCTCAGACTTGTTCTGGATGGGGTGGTGGACGGGTCAGGGATGGCAGCTGATGACCCTGGGCCATTCCTGGCTCTGCCTGGGGTTGAGGTGGATGGTGCTCGGCTTGTGGGTACTGGAGAGGTGCCGGGTTCCAGTTTTGGTCTCTTCAGGGAAGGTTCTGAGTCGACTGCTGTGCGAGCTGGTGTTTTGCTGCCTCGTGCAGGTATACCCATACCTGGAATAATGTAAATGTGATGATAAAAAATTGATAGTCATGAAATGGTAAGGCATAAATGCAGGGGAGGGAAAGAGAGATGTGGCACATCCGTAATTTTATCAGTCATGGAGCTCACTAAACCACAATATTGCTGATAAGGCAGATTCCAGGGTTTTCATACCATACAGCAAAGCCAGAAATTTAATTATTTACTGCACTAAAAAAGTACTACATGAAACTGACAAAAATGAACTTATTTCCAGTTCAGAGATCAGCTGTCCAATCAAATTACAGTCAAGCACAAATAACTTGTATCTTCGGGGCCACCTAGTCTTGTTGGACTTTGCAAAATTTTCAAGGAATAAGTGAAGCACTAATAATATAGGGAAGTAAAACAGTCAAAGATTTGTTCGAAGAAATTGATTTTGTCTCACATGTAGTGGGAATAATTGTGCTAGACTACCCATTCTTCAGAGTTTTTAGCCCTCTCTAATGCTACTTTTTATTATTGAAGAAATGGTTTGATTGTGAAAAAAATGACTGACAAATACATAAGGACTGGCAGCTGCTGATGGCAAATTTTTGGCAACAAGATCAACACAAGGGGTTTTGTTTAATTTGAAAATTGCCTTACCATTCTCTCTACCTGCATTACTGATAAAATGCACTTTTTTTCAGATCTGATTTTTGGTGTTTTGAAAACCTTCAGCTTTCTGCTTTCCATGAATACATGGATTTTGTGAGCATTACGGTCACTCACCCAACTTGTGCTCCAACTCTGTCAGTTTGGTTTCAGCTTCCTTGCATTCCTTGTATCTCTGCATGGTCGCTGGCTGTTTCTGAAAGGTTATCTGCTCTTGCAGCTCATCCTGAGCCTGGATATTGGCCACCAAGGCTGTCTTGTATTTCTCAAGGGTATCTAAACACAAGGATAAAGGAAAGTGCTGAAGAAGATACATGCAGGGATAAAACAGAAGTCAGAAAGAGAGAAGTAAGCAGGAATTGAGCTTGTGACCTCTGCCATCAGCTGGTACATGTTTATACACAGTCACACCACTACTTCAAAATAAGTAGCTTAGTCAGTCAGTGGCTGAGGTCTTTCCAAAAGTTAAACAGAAGACTAGCAGTAATAGTGCTAGAAACAAGACTCACACACAACAAAGAGCTTCCACACTCCCCTCTTCAATCAAAGGCCGTCTTCCTGAGCACTTTCCATCTTGTTCTTCTCTGTGTGAGCATTTGTGTCTGTTCACTCCCAACTTTTACTACTACGCGTTTCGCTTCCACCTTGTGCTACACCTTTAGAGAAGAGGGATTGGCTGATATGACTTGTTACATTGGCTTTCATTGGCTGACGCATATTTTACATCACAACAGACACACCATCAGAAGCTCGAGTGAGGTCTGATGATGTAATCACACTACGATTTTGCTTAAACCAGAAGTGAACTTTTCTGGAATTCACTACTGACGAACGGTCTCCAGCAGTAATAATAAACAGATGATTGAAATCTGCATGATGGAAACTCTCACCTATCTGGGTACAGATAGCATGGTAAGCTATTGGCAGTGGCTGTCCAAAGACGCATCCTTTCAGCTTCTCCACAGGGGGTGCTTTATTCATGGCACCGCCAAACTTGCCATTGCTGCGGATACGATCACCACTTCTTGTCAGGATGGTAGGGCAGTGGGTATGCTTGATTATCTTGAAATAAAAAGAAAAGTCAGGTCAAATTCCTACAGATTTCTCTGCAAAAATGTAGAAATTAACTAAATGAAACATGTTTAATAAGAAAACAGTTAATATGAGGTTATCAAGGTTTGAAAATTGATAAACAGGGATGCAACACAAATATGACAATGGCTAAAGTCAATTTAAGCCATTTTTAAATAAGGCTATCATGTTGCTTATGAGATCAAAGTTCATACTGACATGTCAAAAATATCAAAATGTGCCAATATTCTCCTCCTGAAACAGTCATTGCAGAGATACGTGATTTTTGTTTGTTTTGCCATAAAAACATCATTCCTGCTTTCACTCAAAAGTGTGAAAAATGACTTCGGCCATTTTAGAAGCACTGTGATGATATGATCTTTTAATGGGTCAACACTAACCTCTTGCCTGTACAGATTAGCCTGGTCCAAGTTATCCAGGATTAGTGTGTCACCCAGCAGCATTCCAAACACTGTGGAGACAGAGGGAAGACGACTGACAAAGTTCTTAACAGAAGCTTGAACAGAAAGGTCCTTCATCAGATAAAATTATGGCCTGACTCAAACTGACACACTATTGGCGTAAAAAAATTTATGTAAAAGTTTAATATAGATTTTTTTCTTCCAGTTAAAAAATTGACAGGGTTGCCACAGAATGTTACCATTTTTTTTTTCAGACTTTTCCAGGATATTTGAAGGTGGTAGTATATTTCTTTCCATGATAATACCATCATAAAAACCATCAGACCATTTTGTACTGCTTAAAACTTAAGTTGTATTCAGAAAATTTCCCTCTGGTCAATACATGAGAATCAAACAAAATTGTGAAGAGACACTCTGACTTTTCTAATGCATATGATTTTTCCATGAGAACTGGCTCTTTTCACTGATTCCAGATACTTTCCAGACCTGAAAATGTCAATGACAATTTTCCACATTTCTTCCAAATTCTTCACATGTGACAATTTGGAATGCAAAATTTGTAACACTGGAAAAAAATTGAAATTTCCACTTACCAACTCGACAGCTCTCCTCATCTTTTGTAAACTCAAGTAAATTTCTGGCATACACTGGGTTACCAGCAGGTTTGTAATTTGGACGGAATCTTATATGGGGGAGTGGCCTGCGGATGAAATAAGACAATATTATAAGACAGACTGTTTTCCTAATTTTTCCTTTCACTCTCTATCACTACCATCTGCATTGCTAGTGCCCCTCATGTTCATTATCGTTAGAAAGGAGAGCACATCTTTCAAAAGTTAGCGCCCCATTCAGTTTCTTGCATCCTCTTCACCATGAGCATGTGAGTCCAAGGACTGGAGCCCAGGTGGCCTCTCACATCTTACCCTTAATAATATCCATTATGTCATAGCCCCACATCCCCCATCCATCTGCCCCACATCCCCCATCCATCTGCCCCACATCTACTTTCGAGGATGAACCACCAGCTGGGTGGAACAGCACCCCATTCAAGTTTTTGTAACTTCTTTACACATTGCTTTATTTTACACAGTGCAATTGGAAGGAATTGTACATCATAAAGAAATGATCTTAACTTCATGTATTTTATCTTGTGAATTCTGTATCTCATGTGATATTTATGTTCTGTATTTTTTTTTTTTTTGACTTCAGCTCATTTTTATTATAATGCAAACTGCATGAACATTTATCTACTGGGTGAATCAAAATAAAAATATTAAAAAAAAGAAAGTTATCTCAGTCAGAATCAAATAGTTCCAAGTGTTAAAATGAAACCGGGATAACATTCTTAGCACATTAATGGACATATACAATCTATTACAGGGGTTCTGCACCACACTGGAAATTTTTTTCCAGTACTTTTCAAGGACTAAATGGTCATTTTCCAGGTCATGTTGAGGAAGTCAAAAAGGAAAAAGAAAAAGCAGACAACAAATTTACCGCAAGTAAACGGAAAATCGAAAACATGTCGGCGCGACCTCGAATGCGTCCTGCTTCATCCACGAGCCAAAGTTTTCAGCATAATTCTTGCCGGAAGCACAAATTTCAGGACTTTCAAGTATATTTTTGCAATTTCCAGGACTTTTCCAGGATTTTAGGCCCCAAAATCAAATTTCAGGACTTTTCCAGGACTACCTGGAATTTCAGGACTGCGCAGAAGCCCTGTCTATAAATGCTGCAAATTCATTGATCTGGATTCAACACTTTTGTCACAGTCAAGATATGCCTGGGCTAATGTGTCAAATCACATTGGGCATGCTACTGTTAAACATTTTTTTTTTTGTTTTGCCAGTAAAATAATCATATCACCTACTATCTGAAATCTGCAGCATTAGCAGACATATCCATTTACTAATAATATGTGCCAAATTTCATTTGTATAACATCCTGAAGTTACTGTCTTAGAAATAAAGTAAACTTTATTTGGCCTGATCAATACTATACACAGAACAAGGGGTAACCAGCTCAGCACCATAAATAGCATTCCTGAAAATTAGGTCAGTCCACTATAAGACATGCAAAGGCACAAACACTACTACAGTGCCATCATTTCTGGGAAAACAAGGGTGAGGCAGCACAATTTTGTTATCAACAGGCATAAAGAAGGGACTAGATTAAACTCACTTTTCCCAGTCTGGCAGGTTCTTCCTGTATATGGAATCTAGGGGAAGAACCTGTTGCTTTCCCTGAGTTCTTTGATAGACTTCTTTGGCCTGTAAATGGAAGAAAGATAACAGAAGATTTTAGACGTTTACGTTTTTTTAAAGAAAATTAACAGAACCACAAAATTTGTTTCGTATTAAGCATATTTTGCATTATCTGTGATAATGAAGAGTAGCAAGGGATGGTTCCACTTTGTCACATTCATGTATGTGTATGGTGTTGTTGATTGAGTGGGATGGCAGATATACTTAAGAAGAAACCAGAGGACAAAAAAACCACTGGTACCATAAGTCTTGAGGCAAGTTCAGGTGGGCGTCATTTGTGTGGGTGTTATTTTGAAACAAATGAGAGAGCTGTTTTATTACAAGTGAGAGACTATGGTTTAGTCCAAATAATGGGGTCCTCCAGAGATGGAAACTCAAAATGCAGGTCCACTCCTCAGATAGATGTTAAAGTTAACATTGGCATAAAAAATGTTTCTGCACTATCTGCAATCATTTCGGGAACCAAGTCCTTAAATGAATGTGCCATATATATACACAATAAACTAGCATGCTCTACGAATGGGACACTAATGGATACAATAAAAACATTATGGGTTTACCAACTCATATGATGCCCCACAGCATTACAATTGCATAGTGTTGTCAATGAAAGAACAGCAAAATTAGAATTGTTAACCTCATCCATGAAATGGACAAAATGAGGGAAACAACACAAACTTGCCAATATGTTATTAATGGAATCTTGCAGGCTTAGCAAGTACACAGTGACCACAAATCTTTCTCTGTTTATTTAGTTGAATGTGGTGGCACTGGCAAAATTTCGTGAAAAACTATTTCTACATTATCATGGTGGAAAAGAGCGTCACACGCTCCTGATCCATTCTTATAATACAGATAACCATGAGATAGAGAACTGAAGTAAAGTAGTTGTAATGACATTACTGATAAGCTCAGCTTTTGGAAGTGAGTACTTGTCCAGGGGGTCACCATCAAGATTATTAATCATTGTTGTCAAGGCACAACTCTAACCTAGAACAGTATGCCCAATTAGTGACCAGTGCTTGTTATGATATATAAGTTTACAACGGAAGTCAGGAAACTTATAGTGTAAACTGCTTCCGATGTAAGACTTATGTTCCAACAATCATTAGTTGTTTATTGTACAACTCGGCCAATAGAGACCGACAAGGTAACTCATATGATTTCAACTTTACCTCACCTTTGGTGTGGTTAAGGTGACAACACAGTCCATATCAGCTGACATATGCCAAGACAGTACACAGGCTATGTCATCTTGGTGGACTAGAGCTAAATGAGCAATCTGAAACACACACAGAGAACATTTGAGTCTAAACGTACTTGAAAGCAAGGCAGAACAAACCTACTTATGGACATTTCTGAGAAAGCTGAAAAAAAAGATTTCCATATGGCTTAATCAAGGCCTCCGCAAGGCTGCGATAGCCCGGCACCACCCACTTTTTAATCTGTAGTGGAACCTTGATATCTGTTCTCATTTAGTAAGTATACCCAATTATTTAGTTTGAGATCATGTGCACAGATTCATTATTATTCTGTCATTTCATTATTGAGGTAGACTTTGATATTAATTACACCTCAAAAATATTTTTGCCTTGCACAAAGGATATATTTAGTATAGAGATTCCATTGTTTTTTGCAATGTTTTAAAATCACAATGCCTGGTTACCACATTACTCAATCATTCACGCTTCCAAGTCCCACTTTAAAGCCATGGCAAATACACGACTGTTTGTTCTGTCTCGTTGATACTGAAGGGTGAATTGTACCCTGTATAAATTTCATCAGCTTAGCTTGGAATACAAGTGTTTACTGAGTTAAGTCGAATTTCCAAGCCCCACTTTAAAGCCATGGCAAATACACGACTGTTTGTCCTGGCTCGTTGATACTGAAGGGTGAATTGTACCCTGTATAAATTTCATCAGCTTAGCTTGGAATACAAGTGTTTACTGAGTTAAGTCGAATTTTGACCTTTTACAGTGATGAAAGTATACAAGCAACTCACTATATGTCACAAAACAACAGGCTTTGTTAATAATTAGGAGAGTAAAGATCACAGCATCTTTATTTTTGTGTCACTCTAGACTGCTGTCAAGCAAAGACATACACTATAAAGGCTATTTAAAGATTTTTCTCTGTTCATACTGGACTGTCCTACTAAACTAATTTCAAATGTTATCCACAAACAGCAAGAGTAACACTAAGTGAATGGATGAACAGTGATAACAAACTGCTTCTCCTGAGAGACGGTATCGGAAAGGCATAATGCTTTCCTGAATGTACATGTCAGAAACCGTGCACAGCAGACTTAAAACAAATTCTGTCAACTTCTTTTCTTTCTTCCTCTGTGTTCTTAGGGTCACAAAAATCATATCAGGAAGGCTAGTGGCTTGTATAAATGACTGTGTGCATCTCAGGTCCTCTGCCGTCCCATACAACTTTGACAACTGCAGTGCCAAGCCTCCAGACCCATAGGTTTCCCTCTGATGGTTGTGTTTGTGGCAGTGCTAAAGTATGTGTTCTGCATTTTCAGATGCAGCTCCACAAATAATTCTATTACCTGTTACTTGCCAATCTGTAATATCCATTATGAAAAGAGTACCAATGATACAGCACCACACTCTGTTCTCCTACCTTTCCTAGAATATCTGGATCAGAATCTGCTTGTGGTAAGGTGCAAGCCCTCCTGGGTGCCTTCAGTACCTGGTCTCTGTCCCTGATTCTTGCTGCTATCAGCTTATCCACTGTGTCCACCTAAGACAAACAAAATTAGGTACAAATGATGAGAGTGAAAATGATGGATAACTGTATGTGAAGAGCTGATGGACAATTTATGATAATGAAGAAGGGAATTTAAAACATTAAAAGATCTGAGGACAAAAATGAATCTCAACACACTGAGATCATAACGATATGTCCTTACATGGTGTCAACAAAATCAATTAAAACAACACAGCAAACTTGCTCATATGACAGTTCCTCATAACCAGCCCACAGCATCACCACTATGGTGATTTATGATGTATGCACTCATTTATGATGTATGCTGTGCCTAAACAGCAAGTTAGGACACACTGAGTGACAACATGTCTGTTGCCTCACTTGTGCTCAAAGATTTGTGTTCAAATGTACAGGCTGAAGAAAGGAAAAGGTTTGGGGANGGGGGGGGGGGGGGGGGAAGAAAAGGCAAAGAAGAGAGAAAGAGAACCAACCAGTCAGAAATAAGGGATGGACGGACACTTGAACAATACTGGACAGTCGTTTAGATAGATAAATAGACTGACAAATCAATGACCATTACAAATCATTTCTTGAAGGTCCAACTGCCTGACAGACTAATGGATGGATGGATGAATGGGTGGGTGGATGGACACACGGATGGGTGGATGAACTGCTGACCATCCATCAATGATCAGATAGTTATCCAACCAGTCAACCAGCCTATTATCCAACATATCGGTCAATCAAAATCAATCACTTACAGACTGCAGTTGGTTGCTGGGAATGTTCTGTTTCCTGAGTTCTCCCCTCAAAGCCTGCTCTTCTTTCTGAGATTCATGGACTGCAGCTGGACAAAAAAAACAAGAAAGACAATAACTATTTGCTATTACTCTAGAGAAGGATTTTGTTGCTTTGTGTAAAGAACTTATTTTCACAAAAAGCTGGAAAGACTTCTTGTGATTATTTCATGAAAACTCGGAATGGGTTTTAGTGAGGATTAAATTTTCATTAGCCCCATATGATGGTTATCTCATGTTTATATGGGCTCAGAAGTCTAGAGTGATCCTTAGTGAAATCAGAGGTCTACTAATTACAAAAAAAACAACTTTGGCATATTCTGACACTAAAATCACCAAACTGTTTTCCCGTCTTTCTACAGTTAGAAATACAAACTATAATCAATTATATCCAAATACTGAAAACAGTGGACATGCAAGTGCTCTGATCAATGCGTTGTTAAAAAAGAGATTAATCTGTCAATCTAAAATGTTGTTTAATTATCATGCAGACTGTGGTAATCTTTGTGCTCCCTGATCTGTTAGTACTGGACCAATGCTTAAAAGGTAATAACTGAACTTCAGTTTTCCCAATAAGTTGAGGAAGTTACTGCATAAGCTAGCTGGTCAGAGTAATAACAACAAGAAGTGGTTTGTGTGTGCACAGTAAAGACACATGATCTAAGAACTGCTTCACAACATACCTCGGAGTTCTGTGATGAGTTGTTGCTGTGTTTCAAACATGGATTTGAATGCCCGGATTGTGGTCTGCAGTGCATCCCTCTGCCTGGAGAGTGCTGCCATCTGTTGCTGTTTCTTAGCATCTGCAAAAATTCATAACATGAAAATATGATGTGCTTGGAAGTGTTTAATACAGTCCATTCCTCTTCACATGATACTTTTTTAAAAAAAAATATTTCTGACATTGTACCTAAGCAGAAATCAAAACCTTTTTTCCAGTATCTCACATTTCTTCTTCTGCCATTCCCTTTGATTTCATTTCTCAAAGGGGTTCCCAAACTCCCAGAGGGCATACCTACTCAAACACAAATGCACATCTCTGCAAACACATAAGATTACACACACAACACACAGACACAAACACATTCACACTCATATTCACTGAGGAATATGTGTGTGCAAAAAGCATGTGTTTCATGATCAGGGGGTTACACATGAAGAGTATACGAGGGGGTACCCAAAAGTTCCCGGAATTGTGGTGTAAAAAAACTATTTTTCAAGCTAGACTTTTCAAACTTTAGTCCCCTTCAAAGTACTCTCCATGAGACTCAATGCACTTGTCCCAACGTTTGGACCAGCCCTGTAAGCAATTCCGGTAGTCATCCAAAGTGACGTCCTGTAGGGCTTCTTCCGTTGCTTCCTGGATTTGCTCAATCTCCTCAAATCTCATCCCTTTCAGCTTTAATTTCATTTTGTGGAACAAAAAANATTCATAACATGAAAATATGATGTGCTTGGAAGTGTTTAATACAGTCCATTCCTCTTCACATGATACTTTTTTTTTTTTTTAATATATTTCTGACATTGTACCTAAGTAGAAATCAAAACCTTTTTTCCAGTGTCTCACATTTCTTCTTCTGCCATTCCCTTTGATTTCATTTCTCAAAGGGGTTCCCAAACTGAGCTGAATGTTCCCCAAGAGGGATGTTAAACAAATACTATGACTTGAATTATAATAACAATTATAAAACTGTAGTAGTAATAATCATAATAATAACAATAATAGTAATACTACTAATAATAATAATAACAACAACAACAATAATAAAAATGATGATAATAAGGTGCATTTTGGTAGCGCTTCACTCCCAGAGGGCATACCTACTCAAACACAAATGCACATCTCTGCAAACACATAAGATTACACACACAACACAGAGACACAAACACATTCATACTCATATTCACTGAGGAATTGTGTGTGCAAAAAGCATGTGTTTCATGGTCAGGGGGTTACACATGAAGAGTATACTTTCTCATAAATACAAGTTATTCACCCATCTTATTTTACTTGACAGTAGAAACTTGTGAGTAACATTAAGACTTCGGTACATGGGATTGCTTAGTGACATTCAGGATTAAACCTACCACAAGAGACTGGGAACCATTTTGCCAAATTACTTCCTAATTACTTCCTCTGTCCATTGATCTCAGCTATACAGATACATCTCACTATAAGAAATGGTTTAACACAGCGAGCAGCAAATGTATATGTTTTTCAAGGAAATATTCCAAGGCTGATAGATAAAAACCTATTGATCATGTTTCTTTTCATCTTTGCCATCTTCATATTTCGTCCTCCACTTCCCCATTGTTTCTCAAATCCATTTCAATTTCTAAATCATCCTTAACCTACATTCAACCACCATTTTCTGAACCAGAATGCCTACTTCCATACTCCAAAATGTTGCATAATAAGAAAGGCAAATGCAGTGTAGGGTAGGCTCATTTGATGTAAGATGCAGCGAAAGTCATGTTTAGAGCAGGAATGTCTGTCTCTGCTGATCTGACAAAAAGTAAGTCTGTCTGCTTACCTTCTTAACTTCTTGGACCCTAGCCAATGTCTTGTGTCTGTCAGTTATTTGTTGATACTTCTGAATAAACTGTCTACAAATGATATCATGTTATGTACCAAAGTACATCGTCATTTGTCAACAATGTGCAACAGAAGCAAAAAATTCCCAACAGATAAGGCATAATGATGTGATTATACAGGGCTGACACCGTAACTACATGAAACAAAGAATGAATAAAATAACACTTTTTTATGGATGTGGTGTCATGCTGCTGAATAGAAATTATCATCTCAGAAAATTATTATCTGTTTTAATTGCTTGGGTGAAGCAAATTGTCTGTANCCACAAGAGACTGGGAACCATTTTGCCAAATTATTTCCTAATTACTTCCTCTGTCCATTGATCTCAGCTATACAGATACATCTCACTATAAGAAATGGTTTAACACAGCGAGCAGCAAATGTATATGTTTTTCAAGGAAATATTCCAAGGCTGATAGATAAAAACCTATTGATCATGTTTCTTTTCATCTTTGCCATCTTCATATTTCGTCCTCCACTTCCCCATTGTTTCTCAAATCCATTTCAATTTCTAAATCATCCTTAACCTACATTCAACCACCATTTTCTGAACCAGAATGCCTACTTCCATACTCCAAAATGTTGCATAATAAGATAATAAGAAAGACAAATGCAGAGTAGGGTAGGCTCATCACATTTGATGTAAGATGCAGCGAAAGTCATGTTTAGAGCAGGAATGTCTGTCTCTGCTGATCTGACAAAAAGTAAGTCTGTCTGCTTACCTTCTTAACTTCTTGGACCCTAGCCAAAGTCTTGTGTCTGTCAGTTGTTTGTTGATACTTCTAAATTAACTGTCTACAAATGAAGGGCTTCATGGCAAAACGCATTATACACCATTCGGGGGTTGTGGCAAAACAGATCTGATACAAAGCATATTTTTATGTGAAAGGCGAAATTTACGTCTTAAATAATGCAGATCAAATGTCCTTCTATGGAATGGAAATATACATGTATACTAAATACTCCTACTGCTATATGAAGTATGTAGAATAAGCTAAAAATTCATATTGGTGGATAACGCGTTTTGTCATGAAACCCTTCAAATGATACTACGAGGGGTGTTCAATATGTCCGTAGCATGACCTTGAAGCAGTTGTCGTAGATTGAAGAAATTTGGTGGGTAGCTAGATAATTCATTTGAAATACGACTTGCAAAATTTTGGGTAAATCCGATTTTATCTTCGCACCGTTCAGCGCCTCAAATGAAACCATGCACAGGAAACTATTACTTGTTGTCTGCTAAGCGTCTGCTATGGAGGCCGTTGAGTATCGCTCTGTGATCAAGTTCCTTTACTTGAAAGGGCATACCTCCACTGAAATTCATCAAGAGATGGTCCAGGTTTATGCTGAAAAATGCCCTAATTACTGTACGGTCACGAAGTGGGTGAGAAAGTTCAAATCTGGCTTTCTGTCAGTGATGGATGAAGATCGCGATGGTCGCCCACCATCTGTGGTGACTGAGAAAAACGTGTCCACTGTGGAAAAACCGGTAATGCAGGACAGACGAATAACCGTAAAACAGCTTGCATTTGAGACAAAGATCAGCGTGGGTTCTATTGAAACGATTCTCCATGATCATCTAAATATGAACAAGGTGTCAGCTCGATGGGTACCAAGGTTATTGACCACAGATCAGAAACAAGAGAGGCTTGATTGTTGCAAACATCTTCTTCGACAGGAAGCAAATGACGCTTTTTTCTTTAGGAGAATTGTAACCATGGACGAGACTTGGATCTATCAATTCGACCCAGAGCCGAAAAGCGTGTCTATGCAATGGAAAACACCCTCCTCACCCCCACCAAAGAAAGCAAAGGTCACACAATCAAGCGGAAAGGTCATGCTGTCGTGTTTCTGGGACTGTGATGGTATCATAATGACTGACTACATGGAAAAGGGGAAAACAATCACAGGAGAATATTATTCAGGGTTGCTGAAAAGACTGAGGTCAGAATTAGCAAGGAGAAGGCGGGGGAAGCTTCGTAGCGGAGTTCTGCTTTTGCATGACAACGCTCCTGCTCATCGAGCAGCACAAGCAGTGGAGACAGCTGAACGGTGCGGCTTTGAAATTCTGCCCCACCCTCCGTACTCGCCGGATTTAGCTCCATCAGACTTCTGTCTCTTTCCAAACCTTAAGAAATCCATCAAAGGGCGCCGCTTTGAAGACATCACAGATGCGATTACTGCTGTTGAAGAATGGTTTGAGGCCCAATCTGACACATTTTACTCTCAAGGACTTTTGAAGGTCAAGGACAGATGGGAGAAATGTGTAACTCGGCATGGTGACTATGTAGAGAAGTAAATGTAAGTGTACCAAATTACAAGTCTTTGGGTTTATTCTATCATTGTCATGCTACGGACATATTGAACACCCCTCGTA
>JAWQUT010000047.1:1816591-1854788 GCA_033807755.1 Ellobium chinense | reverse complement strand
TTTGGGGGGGGGGGGGGGGGGGGGATGAGGGGATGGACAAGGGAGAGGGGCAGGTGCACAGGAAATAATCATTACATTTACAAAGAAGTTAATGAAAGTGGAAGGTTATACAGCATAAAAATAAATTCTAATCTTGGTTTGTGGGGGGTAGGGCGAAGAGAGGAAAGAGTGGAGTGGGGTAGGGTGATGGGAGTAGGCTTGGGTGTATGATTTGAAAGAGAGTCTTTTTGCTTGATATTGATCTGTTAGACACTTTGATTACCAATGTGACCATCCTACAGTCTTTTCTGCTTAATCCCAACTCCTCAGGAGCATAGAAATAGTTGTGATTAAAAGGAGCCGTGATTATATCATGACTTTTATATAGAAATAAAGCCATTTCCTAATGTGGAGTGTGTTTTGATGAAGTGGAAGTTGCAATTATCTGACTTGCAATAAAAACGGAGCTGACCGTACTACTCATCCCTCCTCCAACTCCCCAGGTGCACCTGAGGATGAAGCCATGTCAGGCTGCAGGAATATCTGATCAGATGTCACTGAATAAATCATGAGACCCAAGGAAGAAACAGGAGGATCCTTTATTGATCTCTTCCCATTTCTCAGAGGTGAGGGGAGTGGACTCAGGGGTAGGACAATAATATATTATCTGGGTACAGACATTTGTGCTAGGTTTTGTTTATTGGAGACAAGTTATACAATTTTGTTCCGGATATATGGCGAAGTGGTTGTTCCTTATTGCTTGCTGTTGGGAACATTAACTGGCAGAAACTGTAGTTTTGGAATAAAGACTTTACTTCTGATCTACTAACTAAACTTGGTTTCCTATTTTCAAAGTTCAACATTTAGATCTATGTATACAAATAAAATAAAGTGTGCAGGAATGGAATGTATTATACTGATTTCTTTTTCATTAAGGTAGTGGTGTTATGCGCTATACTAAATGCCAAAGTAAGTTTCTGCGGGCATGAAGGAAGGAATGCTATGAATATCCTCTAACATTATCATAGTTGAGGCACTGGGGTTCAAGCTCTGAAAATATAATAACTGCATTTATGTACTTGTACAGGATACAATTTAATTACATTTCAAAAGCCGCAAAAGGATAACAGCTGTGATCATACTGTAGTTTGAGGCATGTATAAAATATGATATATCTCCCAAAAAATCATACATATATTTGAGCATCTTTGGATAAAATTACAATGTGCTCTATATCTGTCTATCTAGATTAACTTCTTGTAGTTTTCAGTTTTCTTAGTTTTCAGTTTTCAAGATACAACCCTGGAAATTGAACAGAAGTATAAAGTGTGCAATGATAAAATATATTTTCTGTCTCTTAAAAAACTGTGCTTCTGGCACTTCCTCCAGTGCAAAACATTACAGAGTACTGCCATGCTCCCACACAATGACAAAATGTTGTTTATTTGTTTTTTGATAAGTTTTATGAGGTGTTTTTGAAAAGTTTTATAAAGTGTTTTCTTGTTGCAATGCAGAATGAAGATACAGTACCTTTTTCTTTTGTCTTCAATATACAAGTTTCAAGGTTGTGAGATCCAACTGCATCACAAATTAAATCTCAGGAATGAAAACAAATTTGTGAAAAGTCACATAGGCCTCCACATGATGGCAGCACAAAACTGAGCAAGGAAAGCAAGAGACAAACCCACAGACTGTTCCAGAGCCCATTTTAAGAATCTGAATGTGATTCAAGATCAAGGGTTTTCAACATGACAGCAAGGCCAATGAAGAAGGTACCACCAAACCTCCTCAGCTGGACAGAGCATGACCATCTACCACCAGCCAGGGGACTGAGAGTGGAGGTAAGTCAAAAGACTGGTATTGTCTGAGCTGTCCAAATAACAGTTCATACTATCAAAGAACCACACGTCTTGGAGATTTCAATCCTCCTCCTTGAACTTCCACACAAACATAGACTAATGTCAAAACCTGCAAAGACTTTCTGCCCTGATGATCAGGAAGGTTCTCAGAAACTTCCTTTTCAATCACCATCACACTGATATTTATGTGCAAAAGTTAACTTCGTCATTATTATTAGACCTGATTAATCTTTTGAACCCCAATCCCACCTCCTCACCCCATTTCAATCCGTGTTCCCCTGGGCTCCTGGATAAAGCAAAGCACGCACTGTATGAGGCTGATCGCAGTACGCACTCTTAAGGCCAGTCTGAAATTATTGTCTTTCATGTTCAAAGGATCCATACGTAGCTTGTCATGATACCAGAAATGAAATGACTCTTTTCTTAACAAAGCCTCATTTCGTAGTAGACAGAAACTGAATGAATGACAAAGAAAGAAAGCGAGAGAGAAAAGAGACAGAGGGTGAAAAAAATGTGATGAAAGACCCTATAGGTTTCCTATCTTCCACGTTCTACAGGTGCTTACCAACTCGAAAGGTTACATGGAGCTAAACCTGAATAAACGAGACCTGAGGATGATCCCCCCTGAAACCTTCCAGCTCTCAGGCGTTCAAGTTCTGCGTCTCACCCATAACCACATCGATTATCTCCCCATGATGATTGCTTATCTGCGAGGTCTCAGGTCGGTAGTGATCATGTGAGATCTATGAAGCATTTCCGTGATTAAGACCCCATGCAACAACAAAATACTGTATAAACATATAAACATGTAATGATTATACAGTATTTTGTCATTTACAAAGCAGAATAGGTCACATCCAAGGGGAAATATATCACCATAACTTATGCATCATTTTGCACTTTGGTTTGCAATCTTCCATGTCAAATCCAACAAGAATTGAATTGCACCAGAGTTGCACATCAAGGCATGTTCAAAACATTCAGATCTAAAATCCAGATTTTTTTGGGTCCACATTACAAAGATATTGCAAAGAGCCTCTCTTCCAACTTTGTTGCACATGATCGTGGAGAATTGCTGAATAAATCTCATAACAGACAGGTTTTAAATATTACATGGGGTTGCCACAGAATGTCAAAAAAATTTTTTATTCTCATTTTTTTATGTTTCCAGATAGTTTAGTATTTTTTCCATGATAATATCATTACAAAAACCATCACAGAGTTTATGTTTCATTTATGTTGTGTTTGTTTCACTCTGGCCAATGCATGGGAGAGTTTTATCTGAACAAGCTTATGAGCCAACAATCCAGTTTTTTTTTCTATTTGACATTTCCAGGTCTACAAAATATCTGGAATCATTTTGCCAAATTATTTCTTAAACACCACTATCCTGTTCATCCATTCACAGCTTTGCTGGTAAGTCTAAGCGTGAAAAGTGGTCTTTCATTGCAAACAGCAAATATGTGTGCATATTACTAGGATGCCATTCTCAACCCTGTTATGATATCTCCACAGACTGCTGGACCTTCAGCATAACCTGCTGGTCCACCTCCCCGAGACCCTGGTCAACTGCCGCCACCTGGCAGAGCTCCAGCTGACTGCCAACAGGCTGACAGAACTGCCCAAGAGCATAGGTGGCCTCAGGAACCTCAGAGTACTGGCATTGGGAGAAAACCAGTTTGAACAGCTTCCCCAGGAGGTGAGTCTTAGTTTAACTGAGTGCACAAAAAATGACAGCTAGTTTCAGCTGTTTTCCAACATAGCATATCTTGTTCAGATGCTGCTGCCTGGATGTCAGCATAAAATACTATTCTGTATTGTTTAGTCTTGAGCGTATCTCACCTCACCTGTTGCCATGATATTCACAATAGAGCTATTTCCTCATCTATTGCTTCCATCTCTTTTCCCCTTCACCTTTCACTCCCTTTCCCTCTACCCTGCCCTCCATGATGATCCTTTGTAGTTTCTGGCATGAATATTGACATTTTGGCACAAAATGCTGGACCAGAAAGGCATCTCATTTGGTAATAAGGTTTCTAATCATATTAACTCACNCACACCCACCCTCTCTTCAACCCACTCTTCTTGCCCCCTCCGTCCACCACCAAAAAAAAAAAACCGCCAAAAAATCAAGAAACTATGACAACAATGAATCCAGCTAAGAACATATCTCAATCATTGTACAGAACAAAATTCATAATTCCCCACGTCCACACGAAATGAGTTATTAACTTATCTCCCACCTACCACATCATCACTTGCCTTTATGAATATTGAGAAATGTTTACAAAAACTGGTCTTTTTGTTTTGCTTTGATTCTGTTCACATTCCCAAATATGTACTGAAACTAACAATACAAAGCGTTTCTCTCTTCCCTGAGGGATAATAACAGTGGAATCTCACGAAATTCCAGCAGGGAGTTGGATTTGCATACAATATGCCCTTCTATCAATCAGTGTGAGTACGTTTGAGGGTGTGAAAATTCTCAAATTTGTTTATGAAATTTGCCAGACCTTCTGAGTATACCTAAACTCATGTATAAATCTAAATCTTAACTTAAAGCATACTTTGAAAGCGTTTTGAAACAACATCTGATAACCAACATACATTCATCCATCCAGGTGGGCCAGCTCACCAGCTTGAGGACCTTAGATCTCCATGGCAACAAGCTGTGGCACTTGCCCTTCTCCCTCCAGGAGCTCAAACATCTTCTTCAGCTGAACATCAGTGACAACATGTTTGACCATGTGCCTCTAGTCATCACCAAGATCACCTCTTTGCAAGCACTCAACCTCTCTAAGTAATGCCTCACATTAATATACCAAATGTGCATCTCACTGACCACATCCTACTATTCTTCACCAAGACTACTTGTTTGAACAGGCTCAGATTCTCCACCTCCCATTTTACTTGAGTAGAATACCTCACTGTGCCATCACCAAAATCGTCTCCTTGCAGGCACTCAAATCTCTTCAAGTAATGCCTCACATTTTTGTGGCAGCAACTGATCTACATCCTTCTGACATCATTCAGTTGAATCCACAACGCCTTGTGTAGCTGAATGGTATGACGTTGGATTCAGGGCAAAAAACAGATGCCTTAAGAAAGCACTTCATTCACATTTCCTCACTTCATCCTCCTGCAAAATGAGTACCTAGCCATAGGCAGAGATCAGTAATGTCAGACTGCCAGTAATCAGAACCTGTTAGATGGCAGCTGCAGTATACATACTGAATGATCTGGGCATAACAATGTAAAGTTAAGTGAGTGGGCTCTTACCAGATAAGACTTAAGACTTATAAACGTCTTACCTTTTATCATTTGTTTTTCCTAACGAATATGATAAGTCTTATGTCAGTCCTGGTGGATTAATGTAGCTGACCACAATAAACACTTGATTTGAAGTGTGGTCATCCTACCAAAGTTTTAATACATATTTATGCACACTCTGAGAGCAATTAGCTCACATTTTTATTGTTACACATGTAAACCACTTAGTCTGATTTGAAAATGGGCAAATTAATAATCAGAATTTAAGAGCAGTTTTCAAAAACTCACTATGGTCATGTTGTATACTTTAAAAATAAATGGAAGTAACTAGCATTTAACAACCATTCATCACAAATTTAATTACACTGATCTTAAATATCGTGAGTTATGAAGGCATCTAGATCTCCTGCTCAATTTTATTTTGAATGAATGGAACCGGAATTGCATTCCTGACTACATTACTGACTCAGTTTCAGCAAAAATTGCACCTATTGAGCTTTGTTGCAATATCACCCTTCACATGGGAACTTCTTTCTATTTTGAGATACCTGTTGTCAATCACAGAAATCGGTTAGCTACCCTTCCTCTTGACTTCGATCACTTGAAGAGTCTGCGTGAGCTCAACATGAGTCACAACAAGTTTGTGTCTGTCAGCTCCATGCTGGTGACGTTAAAACACCTCAAGTACCTCAGCCTGGCCAGCAATGGGTTAAAGTTTCTACCCTCTCAGATGTCCCATCTACAGGTAAGAGATCCGAGTCATGGGTGCCACAGAATATTAAAAATTTGTTTCACTGTGACATTTCCATGATATTTTCAGGTGGTCTAACATGTCTCTAACATGTAACAATGTACATAAAAACATCACACAAAAACTTTCTGTTGCTGAAATTGATACCCTCTGACAGATTTTCTCCCTGGGTGATGTATACAAAGGAAGTTACACACAAATTACGAACAGCCAATCCAGTTTTTTGCATTTTCTGTGATATTTTCCACCTGCAAAGATTCCTATTCTGTGGCATCCCTGAGTGATTGAAAAGTCAGAGGCCAATGATAGTGGTACAGTTCTTATGTGTCTGATATTTTAAATGGAGCAAAGAGTCTGGTCACTGCGATGGAATGGAGAAAAAGATATTGTAGGTTCAAAGCCCACCACTACCACCACCATACTGTAAATGCCTCAGAAAATGCCTTCATGATTTTCTCAGTTTATGGATGTGTATACTGGTTACTTGGAATTGTAAGCTCTTATCAAGCAGTTCGTTATCAGAGAGGATGAAAAAGCTGAGACATTGCGTGCTCCTAAAAGAGCTGAAAAAAAATCACTAAGTAATATAACCTGCCAGGATCAAATTGAACAGGTACTGGAGCTGACTTGGACATTAAAAAAAAATGATGCCATAGCATTCTACCTGAGTTATTTTAATTCACTGCATTCAGCTCACTAAAACGTTCAAAATGGTATTTCATTCAGTACTCTTACATAAGTAGGAACCCAGAGAATGTGTGTGAAATTGTAAGCTACATACAATTTAAATCTGTTCAGAACTGGACATGTTCCACTGAACAACCATATTATATGAATGAATCCACAGCATGCTCCATACTGCAGGCAATACCCCCACTCAAGGACCCTACTACACTTCATCACTGCCCACTCAACTATTTGAGACAAATGCCTGTCTGAATAGAAATACCTCCCTCAACAAAAAACCCCTCTTCTCCATTTCTATCCAGCTGTGCAAAATCTCAACTTATCATACAGTACTCAGATTAGTGTCATTACAAAAGCTGAGGCTCAATGCAAAGAATCAAAGCCAATAAAAGATTTCAAAAAAAATTTTGGTTTTGATTTCTTGATGCGTTCACTATTTCCTCCTCAGAATCTCCGAGTCCTTCACCTCCAAGACAACTGTCTGCGACATGTCCCGTCTCTTCTAAGGCGTCTTCGCTACTACAATGTGTCTAAAAACCAGCTGACCAGTTTTTCAGCTGAAGGAATGAGAAATCTGGTATCTCTCACGGCTTCTTGTGAGTCTCATGCCAAGTAAAAATTTCCACAACAATAAACATTAGAGCTTTGTTGAACTCATTTTAAAACAATTAAAACCGTGCTTTGGGAGCCTGGAATCATTCACAGCTATTTATGACTTCCCTGTCAAACTAATATTTTCACCCATAATAAATATTCAAATTCAAGTTCTGTTTAAATCAACTTCAAACAAACACATTGCTTTCTATGATAAAAGGTACTAGCTGTGTTAAAATTTTTTTTTTTTTTTTATAGGACCAAGGTGAGACGCTTGAACAGTTGGCTCACAACGATATCTAAAACATGAAAATGTAATTTTTTTGTCTCATGTCATTTAGTCCCTTTTGCAAATATTTTAAGTCACATATATTGGATTGTGCATGCCATCTCCTTTTCCCTTCTCCAAAAATGGTTTTGTCATTACTTCAACTTCTTCTAATTTATAAGTGAGAGTATGAGATAGACAGAAGACACTAGAAATATAAAATCAACAAGCCGAGTTTGTTTGTTTTAATTAGGGTTTTCGGAGGATATCAGCATGATTGCAGCTACACTGTGCCTGGCAAATTTAATAAAATATTGTCAAAGTCAAAATGGGTCTGTTATTCCAAACCCACAGGCAATAAGCTTGAAGCCACTCCACGGGGTCTACACAAGCTGAAACAGCTCAAGTTTTTGTATCTTGATAACAACCATCTGGTGGAACTTGAAGAAGACTTTGGACTGCTGCGTCAGCTGCGAGTGCTGGATTTGTCCAACAATGACCTAATCTGTCTGCCAGAGTCCCTATACAGGCTGCCTATACTGCAAAGCTTTAATGTGCGAGGGAATTACAAGCTTACCAAGACAGGAATGGGCAAAGCTGGTCGTGATAAACACAGGGTGGATCATGCTCAATACAAACTCAAGCAGCAAAAGCTCAGAGATAAACTGACAAAGGCTACAAGTGACCCAGGTGGACATTCTGCCATGGTAGGATCTGAGGCCAAAGCCATCAGAAATGGACAGATTATGATGAACACCACCGGGGAAATGGACTTCGATAAAGAGGACGAAGGGCTGGATAAGAGCTTGCCACACCAAGCTTCTGACAACAGAAGAAGAAAACCAACTGTGAAAATGAATGGATATATTCCGCCATTCCAGACTGGCTCCATGCGAGGCCAAAAAGCAGGTTCAGAATGGGAGCTCCGGTCAGCCAAGTCAGAAGCTACTCAGACAACAAACCAAAAGTTGTTCAAAGGTCGCAGTGTAACTCTGCTAAGCAAAAAAGCCACCATGGATTTCCGGAAGAAAACTGCAAGGACTCCTTCACCATCATCGGTAAAACAAGAGAAAGCCAAGCCCAGAAAATTTCACTCTGTGAAGAGCCTCAAGGATTTCCTCTTTGGCAAGTCCAAGAAAGCCAAAAGCATCAGGTCTGACACTGAAGTATGGGACCCACATGCCACTATGAGGACAGCAAACTCCCTCCAGTTTCCAATGCACTACAGCATGGAAGAGGTGGATATGGGAAGGCCTGGAAGGAGGCATTCAGATGCAACCAGCTATTCTGTGACTACTAAAGACTCAGCTCGACCATCTTATGGCAAGACAATGAAGACAGACATTGATGAGATCTCTAACACATTCACAAACAGATCTTATAAATCAAGCCAAAACAGAAAAACAGCTGGGGACCTCAGATCTGAAAGTCATGGTTATGGAACCTGGAGGTCTCGAGCTTCCACATTCTATGACGACGACCACCATGGAGAAAGGTCATACCATAAAAGACATTTCGACAAACTTGATAATCACCTGCTCCCTGCATCTCCAGGCAAAAGGAAAAATCTCAGTGACAGATATAGGTCTATGAGAGAAAGATCCATGAGAAAGTCTGTCTCAAGTGATGCCACGACATCAGATATTGTTTACATTCCTTACTACCGTAGTGGCCGCCGAGTCAGTGGTCAGTGGTACAGGCCTGATGATGGGAAAAGTATGACCAGAAATGGCACAAGCACCATCAACCCAGACTACAGCATCCAAGAAGCACAAGCCTCATTTGTGACTGAGACAACCTCAAGAGCAGGGCCATTCTACCACAGAAGCCGCCCGTCATCCTCACACTCCTACAAGAGGGAAGCACGCTCTCTCCCAGCGTCAGCTTTGGCAAGCCATGATCACAGTGTGAGAGAGGCCTATGCTTCTTTTGCTACAGAAACAACCTCTGATGACCACATGTACACCAATGAAATGAGACACAGAGCCACAAGTTATCAGCCTTATTTCCAAGAGTATAACGATAATAGGCATCGAACTTCTCCACATCCTGCAAGATCTGAGCATCATCTCCGTGCACCTAATAATGAAGAGGTCTGGTCCAGATGCTCTCTAAGATCCTACAAAAGTGACCCTATGCTCAACTCTGGCCAACAAGGTCACAGAGCTCAAGGGATACACAAGCATGACAAACATCAAACCATTCCAAAAAGTTTATATACTTCAAGAGAGCGTCTATTTGACTCTAGTGATTCAGAAGATAATGAAAATGAATTTCATAACTACAACCAATCTCGGCAGGCAGATAATAGGTCAAGACAGTTCAGTGACTGGACACATGGGGACAACAGAAGTCTCCAGTCTGTGGAGGAACCATGGCATCATTCCCATCAGCAATCCCGCACAACCCTTCCAAGATCTGCAACAAGGCCTCATTCCTCTAGAGCGTCATATATTTCTGATTTTGTTGACTATGATGACCCACCCCAGAATCAGTTTAATGTCGACACCTTCCAACCTAGAAATGAAGCTGAATCAAGACCACAGCAATCTTTCTCTCAGTTTGATCATGTCTTGTCTACTGAAAATCTTCCTGTTAACAAACCAAAGCAAAGTAGAAGCTGGACAAATGTGGAACATGCCTATGACAAAGATGAATATTCAACGTCAAAAACCTTTGACGATAACTTCATTATGAAAAAGAAGCCCAGTGCCCCACTCCTTCGCAGCCGGAGTATAGATTCCCTCATGGATCAGTCCTCCGCATATTTTTCATCCCCTCCACAATCAAACCCACAGCAGCAACCCCTTGGCACCAGCCAATATCCAACTCCAGCATCTTTGCACCCCAAATCAGGGGCAGACAATGCTGTCGTTCAGGCCAAGGGAGGGAATCCTACTGGCAGGACAGATTACTCACTGCTGGGAGTGTGTAATCAGATCGAGACCCTGCTGAACAAAAACCTTCTCCAACCTGTCATTGGTTTCAGTGACAATGGAAGTCACAGGTGAGTCCTGCCAAATCCTGTTGTGTAATAATAACACTGGAATTCATACCGCCCTATCTGCCATAAATGCAAGCTGTACTCATTAAAGGCACAGCACAACCTTCTTCCAAAGGTTGAAATGCAGAAAGCACAGTGCACAGTCACCACCACATGTGCAATGGAAATTTCTTAGTAAACTTGCACACCAAAAAGCTGAATGGTGCATTCCTCTTCTGTAAGGGTGATGATCTTATAATAACTGTTATTCATAATAGCACTAATGGTCTGACATTACATTTCACCAATGTCTCTTTAACTCTTTCACTACTTGACCAAATCCCCATAACAGGTCACCTCAAGACACGGCCAATTTCATGACCCAATTTTTTATCCACACCCACAGTACATAAATCCTTTGCTACAGCAGCCCAGAGCAAATAAAGCATGCAAATTATGTATCAAATAAAATGGGATGAATCATATAAGAAGCAGAAAATGTTTATTTATGTATTGGTACTGTGTGAGAGAAGAATAGTATGTGTATTTACCGAGCTGCATTTTCTGGCTTGAGGTCTTGCAGTGACCTCTGGCCTGAGCCGGATTTTCCGGCTCGAAGTAGTTAAATATACCTCCATACGTGTTCATACATGGGCTTCTCTAAATCTTCTGGCAAGATATCAAATTATGAGGAACTAAAAACACACTGAAGTTAAATAAAATAACTTGTTTTCAGATTTTCCGACAAGACGATCCAGGAAAAGGCAAAAGGGCTGTGGAGAATGGGCAGCAGTGCTGAACGGCTGAACAATAAAGACAATGACCTTGACAGTGATAACAGTGACACTGATGATGATGGTGACCCTGGCTTTGCACTTGAGTATAGTGAGCCTCAAACCTTTACTGTGAATAGTGTTGGGGGTCAGTTTGTATCCAGTGTGAGTCCACCACTCATGGTCAATGTTCCTGCTCATGCCGTCAGTAAACCTCTCCACGTAACCATTCAGGTGGGTGAAAATAACATGTTTTTGAGCTCTCCTTCACAAATTGGTATATCAGAGAGTGACAATTTGTACCTGCAGGGAAGGCCTGGAGGATAACACTCAGATTCAATCAGTTAGTCTGTGACCACCAAAAACTCGGAGCAACCATATTATGGTAAAATAATAAAGACATCGGGATATCAAACACATTTACATACCAATCTTTAATACTGAGTGATACCATAATACTGATGGGGACCTCTGGTCTGAGAGTCATGGTTAAGGAACCTGGAGATCTCACGCTCCCTCATTCTAAGACAATGACCATGAAGATGCAAGTCCACATCATAAGAGACATTTTGAAGAACAGAAATATAAAGTAAGGGCCCAGAGATTGCCCTGTATGCAAGTTTCACTGAACTGTTTTATGTATAGGTACAATGCCCTATTAACAGTGAATGATTTCAACAGGGTTAAACAGAAATGATTTGGTCTTTTTCAGATGTTGTTCATGTCTCCAGAACTGATCTGGAAAGTCAGAGAGTACAACCACTTTGTAGACAACATTGTGGCTGTTGGACCTGTTGTATACTTTCACACAACCAGCGAAATCACTTTTAACAGTCCTGCTACCATCACCATCCCAGCCCCTGCCAGCATCAAAGGAGGTCATTTGGTAATTCTCACCATTAGAAAAGACAACTCATGCATACCCTGCTCCACGGCATTCCGTTCTGGCAAACTGGCTATTACACTAAATGCCTGGCATTTTAGTGCGTAAGTACTGTGAAAAGTTCAGCACACACACACATCTCATGACAATTTATTCAGATGTGCATAATTTTCCTGTGCTTTTCATTTTCAACTTTATTTTCACTCCAATTCACTAAAAAGATACCATGTCATTTAAAAGTTTAGCAAAGTTCGCTCCTTTTGAATGCCATCTTGCATGAAAGTTTTAATGAAATTCTTGGTGTCAATGGTGTATCGTCACCTTGAATGTTATCTGCTGAAGTCAAAACAATTCATAATACACTTCCCTTATCATCCACTATATCCTTGAAGAACTGCAGACTAATAGTGCCTACAGAATGTTGGTGAATTTTCCTTGTGGCTAAAATTTATCACGGAATTAAAGCAAGCACTAGATAAATTCCCCATTCTATGAATGGGATCATCATGGGTGAGCAGCAAAGGATAACAATCCTGACAGCATGCCTGTCCCTAGTATTGGCAACATAGAGCAATACATGTATTTTTCCAGGATCTAATTAAAACCTAACCACACTGAAAAGAGACACCCAAGGAATGAATAAAACACTGATGTTGGTAACCGACAGAAATCTAAACTTATGTTTGAAATAAACATTCTTCATTTCTTCACTTTTGGTAGGTTTTGTGGGACTGCAATCCAAAACCGCTCATGAAATCTGAGGGCTACAAAGTCAGTATTATTAAAGGAGTAAATAAAAGTGATAGGGGTAATATTGCAAAGTTTTCCTTTATAAGTATAGATTATGTAACAAAAGTTGCATACAAGTCCATTCTCCCCTGTCCATCTTATTCCTTCATGTCTTCTCCATTTGTTAAAATTTTCATTTTTCAGGAAGGTTGCTTTGATAACAAGAGCCAAATGCAAATACAAGGCTTGCAAGTCTATGGAGCAACTGCTGACGTGTGTTGGAGCCACACAAATTTAATTCAGTTTCATTATGATGGAAGGCAAAGTTCAAGACACAGATTTATGTTTATGCATGATTTAAGGACAGTAGCATGCGACGCTTCCTGGGGCCTATGCAGACTGTTAGGGACCAAGTCAAATCCCAATAGCCTGGTAAATTTTACAAACGAGGTAGGAAATATGACACATCCTTTAATTTACGCAAGCTTAATGGAAGTAGGGAGAGCATTCTGTGTGTAATGCTATGTACTTTGAGTCTGCTAGGGGCTGGAGATCGATAGCGGCTTGAGACTGACACTAAAATCTAAAGTTGTCCTGGGATGAGTGCATCACGACAAGTATGCTGGTGTCAAAGACATCAGAATTTTGAGATTATGAGACCCTAATGATGAAAGTAAACAGCTTAGACTCACCATTGTAAAACAGGAAGTCAATGTTTAAGGGTGCTAGGGGTTGGTTTTTGGGGATCTGATCACAGCTCACTGTGCATTTCAGCTGATATTGGAAGCCATCCTTGCCCGCTGTGCTCTCTTGTAAGACTAGATTCTAGAGGGAAATGAACAGAAGAAGAAAAAAAAAAGATTTAACATTTGCAAACACAAAGCCTTATCCTTGGGCGATCCCAGCAGTATAAATGCTATTCAAATAGCAGTCAGTCTTATTCATTGAAATATTATACATCTTACAGTACTCATACTGCAGTTTTAATCAAATCCACTTCTCTCAGGAGATTTGAAACAATATACTCAAGAAAACTGGTGGTTCAGAATGGGTGTGGAGTTGTCTCTGGCAATTATTATGAAAATGATTACTTTTGGCAGTACTTGTGTTGCAAAAATGAGATGTCTTCTTACTCTAATGCTTTCATGTTTTTTTTTTTCCTAGAAAAGAGGTTTTTTTTATCAACTACGGCTACAAACACAAGTAATGCTAGGCAGCAGTGATCGGTCCCACATGCTCGCCACATGATCCAGCTGGACACTGATTATTAGGATGATGGTATCTACTCTAGCTGACAATGTTAGATGACTTGTATGGTCAGTCGTTAAGATCATCAAGTCATCATGAGTGCCTGACACTTTAGGAATTAGATGCAAACAGGTACAGGACTCATACAGTATAAGGTATAGGGAGGTTAGTGGGCACAGATGCTTCATGTGATTTTCTAGAATAAATATCTGAATGGTCTGCGTCCACTCTGAAGTGGATGATTTAACAGCTTTATTGAGTAGCAAAACTGCTGACTATGAAAAGCTGATGAGTTATTGGATTTCTTTAAAATGAGAGTGTCTTTTGGGTGGACATGAAGCAGAATGGGTACAGTCACTCTGAGGTGGATGATTTAATCGCTGTACTGAGTAGCAAAACTACTGACTCTATGAAAAGCTGATGAGTTATTGGAGTTCTTTAAAATGAGGGTGGCTTTTGGGTGGACATGAGGTAGAAATGGGGTTCTGTGGGGAACGAAATAGTATCAATAAAAGATGTCACAAACTTGTTTCACTTGAGCAAGGGATGGGACATGCAAATGAAATGCTGGGGATGGTCTTGGTGCTTGAAGTCTGGATATGTGGAACTCACAAATCACCTGTTATCTATTTAAGATTCACATTTTCACTAAAAGATACTCCCATCTGCTCACCTCTTTATTTAGACACTTGCCTTTGCTAAACTGTTATGCAATGAGTATTTTTTCTATTACGATAATATGCTTTTATCATTTTCAGATTTGTCAGTAAAATAAATTTCTTAAAAGAACTGGTGTTTTCTGTGTGATTAATTCCTTTTCTTCAAAAATCCATTGCACTGGTCATGAAATACATCCACACATTGTTTGCCACTGTCTGCCTCAAAAGTGTCATCTATTTAAAATCAACTCTGGGGCGTTTCATTGCAGGAATATCTTTCTTCCAGAAGAAAGATGCAGTATTTGAAGACTGAAGAACACCAACAATGGGTTGCATTTTTACACACAACACTGCACTGAAGTCTTGTCCAAACCAGCATCCTGGCAAATTTTGTAGGGAATAATTTAGGACCCTCCTGCATAAAGCTTGCTATAGAATTGGGAACAGATCAGAAGTGGGGTTAAGGAAAGAAAAAGCAAACTTTGAACAGTCCCTGGATATTATCATTGTCCAGGCTTCACATTTTATCAACCCAGCTGGCCAGACCATCCAGTATCTTTATCAGTATAACTCCCTGATGTGCAAACAAAGCAACTGCCATGTTATAGGTGCTAATCACTGACATTCCACAACAGTTTTCCTTGCTTAAAGCCAGGCACTCGGTTAGTTAATGGATACATGGACTAACTGACATGCAAATGAAATGACCAAGCTTACAGCATGACCATGGCAAAAGCCAAATTTTTGACAATTATTTTTGAACTTCATTCCAATGCTATAACTCTAGTGATCTAGTTTTCTTAAGTTTAAACCACATAAACGAGGGGTTTCAAACATTTTTACATGACTTATAAGTCATGTAAAAATATCAGAAAGCCCCTTATTTTCATAATTCATAGAAATCTTTATATTTATATAAGTTATAGAAGGGGCATAATGTAGAGAGGCCAGATGTCACTAACTTGATTTTGGTCATTGTACTGACATACTAGGGTTAACCACATCACAAAAGATGGACATGCAGTAATACTGCCCATATTTACCTGTAATGTGCATTGTCCATTCTGCAAGACAAACTCCATGAAGCTGTCCCCGCTTGCAAACACCGGCACTTCATCTATCTTGCCTGGACTCATAATCTCCACCTTGACTTTCCCGCTGTAGCCTTTACCCAAGGCATTTCCATATTCATCCTGGAAGATTAGAGGAAACAATACAATAACTGTATGAACATTGTAAGACTTTGTTTCTGTTAAGTGAGTTCACCCTACACAATCACAATCATGATTTAATTGCTATGAGAGGTTTTAAGATTCAGAATTCTGGCAAGTCCTTGCTATTACCTGGAGATGTAAGACTGAATGACTTGACTTCAGTGAGTATTTTCCAGTTCTTACTACTGATGTAATATATAAAGTAAGAAAAGAAATTCAGTGTACTAAGTGAGAGTGGGTGTAGTGAAGAGTTAAGCTGTTAAGATAAAGAAGTGCAAAACATCTTATGTGTAGTTTGAACTTCTACAGATATTTTTTCTCCCAAACTCGCAAGTGATTACACAAATCTCCAAAACGAGGGCAAACTGGTCTGTGGAAATATACAGAAACATTTGGGATCAAAGATCTCCAGATATGGCTTTCTAAAATTTTTGATATTTTGTGATCCAGCAGCTGAGAATAACATATTAAGTGTTTCAGAGAACATGGTGTCTATACACAAAAAAAATATCATTCTTTTGTGTGTCAGACAAAAGCTGCATTAATCGTGATATCTTAAACCAAAAGCTGTCAAAAAAAGGTGTAGAACTTCATGGTGAGCAATTTCACCAGCCCACTCTATATTTGTAACGTGCTTTAGCATATGATGATAACATCCTGCATGGCAGAGCTCCTAGTATGCCGATAGTTTTATGTTAAGACGAATGATGGCTGGAGCTGCATGGTCTAATGGTTATGGTGTTGGACTCCGGATCTTAAGGTCGTGTGTTCGATTCCTGACCACAGTCATGTTGTAAGTGCTTTCGAAAAGCATTTCATCCACATTTTCTTCAGTCCACCCGCCTGTAAAATGGGTACCTGGCTATAGGCAGTGGAAGATATTGTCAGAATGCTAGTGATCAGTGCCTATCAATGGCAGCAGCACTGCATGCTCCCTAGGGAATTGAGAAAGTCGAGTGATCAGGCCTGCTGGGGTAATAATAGTGTGATATCGCGAGAGCGGGCATTAGCCTGGATACCAGACTTATAAACCGCATTATCATTAATGACCCTCAACACTGCTCCCATGCAATCTCCTTGCTAATGTTGCACCTCTGCCAAACTCTCCTATCCTCTTTCTCCTTAAAAACAAATGTTTGAATTTACACTAGACATTCACAATAACAACTATTCTGCTCAACGAGAATTATGACCTAGAATTCTGAAGTCTTCTCGCTTACCTGCAGCTGTAGGCGTAATGACTTGACCAAAGTCCTGCTGGCTACACTCTTAGTATTGGACACAGTTGGAGTGGTCAAGCGGTCAGTTGGGACTAATGATGCTGGAGATCCAGGGCTGACTGTGATGGTAGCCTGTTGGAAAGAGAATTGTATAGATGCCAGCTTCCCTAAGCTTTCAGGCTGGAAAATTTCTGTGCACAAAACATTCATCTGAACTGCCTATAGGAACATTTTATTCCAGAAGGCTGAAAATTTAAAATGAAAGATCTCTTTTGTGGGTTTATTGGTACAAGCCAGGAACATGTTGTAGGATGGCATTTAAATGAAATCCTTCTTATGAAACTCTTCATTACAAGGAGATTTCCACCCAAAACACCATAACCCATAGAAAGTAATAGTTTAGTAACTTGTTTTTAGTTCATTTGGATTGAATCTTACAGTTAATGAACATTCGTTTCTATTCAATAAACAATTCTTTGTATGATGGTGAATGTAAGTTTCCTTCTTTAGCTGCATTTTCGCTGATGAGATCTAGATCCTGTGATGGGTAAATCTGTATTCTGAGATTTCTTAAAATGAATACCCCAGCCAGACATGAGCCTTAACCTGGATATGTCGGGAAAACATTTTGAATATACACAACACTCTTCAGATTCTTGCTATTTGGTTTTAGAAAAACATTTTCGGTTTCATTTATTTAGTCTGCAGCCAACCACATAACAATACATATAATCATACATTATATTATAATAATAAGTTAATTCTGACCTCGCTATTTGGGACATCTCTCTCATCAATATACTGGACATTTCATATTAGCTGCCGCAGACAGCTCTTATGATCTGCTGAACATCTATGGGTTCTGCAATTTTTGCTTAAATGTGATCTTCGGCACAAGGGTGTAATAATAATAATAAAAAAACAAAGAATGAACATGCCTTCCTTTTCTCTCCCACTGTGCAAACATCCAACACGGTCACAGTAAGTTGGGCGAGACCTCATGATTCAGAAGAGGAGTATTACTGTCATGTCACCTCTCCCTGCTTTTATTATAAAATGGTCCCACTGCCTCACTGAATCAACCCGATCTGGTCAACTGGGGCAGGTAGGTGTAAAAGTCACATAGTTTGATCGACTGCCTGCAAATTAATCATCTTGGCAGTTTTTTTTTTTCTTTTTAACATTTCACTTACAAATCACAAACTGGAATGATCTAAGCTAGAACCAAGAAAAAGGGGGAAAGATCTAACTGAGTTCTTGCTATTTTAATCCCTATCCATGATTATATTTGACACACCCATTATGCCTTATCCACTGTCTTCAACTATGATTACCCTATTCAAAAAGTTAGTCTTTGCCCCTATGGTTCATGTAAACAGAGGTGAAGAAGAGGAATGAAACATCGTACTTACTGCATTACTGGTTAATCCATAAGTGCCATCATGATAGACAAACACAACATTGTATTCCCCAGCCTCTTCAGGAACTTGACCTTTCCTGGAATCAGGCAGTAGTATAAAATGCATTAACAATATGAACTCATATAAATCCTTTAAAAGAGACAGTGACCTCTGGCATTAAATATTTATGTGGAGAAATGAAATATATATATATTATTAATTACAATGAAATAAATTCATCATTCAGCACTCAGGTGTGCAAATTTTTATAGGAACTCCAATGTAATTATGATGATCAGTTGTGCACTATGTTATCTGCACTACAACCTATGGGAAGGGGTCATGTCTCCCTTACTTTAAAGTCAATATTTTGTTCTCATTATATAAAGAATCCATACCATGACAACAGATCATCAACATTTAAGACATTTTTTACCTGAAGTAGAAGGTTCCAGGTTCATCCTTGCTGTCTGATTCAGGTTGAAAAGTTGTTGCCTGTCAGAGAAAGTAGATGAAGAAAATAAAAATATAAGCAATGGCACTTATCACAAAATATCAATCTTGGAGTTGCAGTTAAGCAGAGCTGACTGCAAAAGAAGCACAAAACGACCTTATGTCATTAACATTAGGCATGTTATTTGGAATGTGCAGAATTATTTTAATAAAATGTTAAAACAAGTGTAATTATGTAGGAGCATCTCATTTTCTTTCTTGCTTTTGTTCTTCTTTCAACAGACTAAATTGAGAGACAAGCTACTTTCTTATCTTTGTGGCAAAACTCCACTACCTCACCTTGTGGGGTGGTACATCTGAAGAGCTTAAATCCTTCTTCCACAACTTCATGGAGATGTGTCCAGCACTAATAGATGACATCTGATTTCCTGTCTCTGACTTTACATTCACCACAAAGTCTGCATGAAAATCAAATCTTTGGTTAGGGCTAAGAATTGACAAGTTTTACTTCTTGAAGTAAACTGTTAAATCCAGGACTGCAGTATTATTCTCTGGATAAATCTAACATATTTGAATTCTCAAAAAGCAAAATCAGACTTTCCACATCTGTTATGCCTTATCTGTGATCCCCAATCATGATTACCCTATCGTAGAATTAAATCCTGTGATCGATTCCAATTATTTTTATTTTGAGGGGGGGGAGNATTTTGAGGGGGGGGGGAGAGGGTGTGGAAGGGTATCAATCTCTTTGTGAACAAAAGGCAGTCCAGTCACTGTGCCCCTATAATTCTGTGCCATACTTATTATCAAAATATAACATGAACATTAAAGGAGAGTAGGTGGATGGACAAATTAGTGAGTGAACAGAACGACATAACAAGCTGATGAAAAATGCACGAGTTAGAACCAAAAGAAAAAAAAANGGGGGGGGAGGAGGAGGATGAGAAAATCTTATTATTGCAAAGTTAGTTACAAAACCTTGGATTCTATCTTAGCATTAATCAAGGAGGGGGGAGGAGGGGTGGAGACAAAGAGGAAGACCCAAAGAGATCCCAAATTAAAACGGTGATAAAGAGTGGCAGAAATATGGGAAATGAAAACATGGGAGTTGAAAAAGAAGCGAGACTATCAAGTGGCAGCGTGTGAAAAGATGGATGGAGACGAATTATTTCTACCTTGCATATCAATATTATGTCAAAACCCTGTGTGTACCATTGACAGCTTGTGTAAACAAATAGAGACGACAGTCACGCACCTGGCAATGTCAGTCCAGCGATAATGGAGGTTTTGGTGTTGTAGGAAAAGACAATTTTCTCTGGCTTCAGAGGGTTTGCTTGGACATCCAGCACCAACTTGGGGCCATTGATAAGAGTCTTCCCAATAGTGGCTTTGGGCTGAATGGGATACTGGCCACTAAGGTAAACAAAGAAAACAGAAAAATAAACAGAACACAAAGAGACCTGGGCTATTCTTTTTAAGGCTTCAGTTAATTAAACTGTCTTTGTGACTGGCCAGTTAAGTACAGAGTTGCTCCCATAGGAAGAAAATATTTCCTGAAATATTTCCAAAAGATTGCCGCTTCAACTTGTTAAAGTTTGAAAATTCTTCACAAACTGAAGAAGGCTTTCCTAAAGCTATGTGTGTATGCGTGCGTGCATGTCTGTGTACAAGTGAGGAAATATGATAATGACACTAAAGTGAGCAGGAAGAAGGGCAAGTGAAAAAGTCCAAATATATGTACCGAGCAATTGTGGACGAACACATTACCAATCTAAGAAAATTAGAAAAGCAGGATACAGTAGAAAGAAATGGAGTGACCGGGTATGAGTAGGTAGTGTATTCCTAAAGTGTTTATCAATTTATATTGATTATTATTATTATGTATTTCTACTGTATATATTTTAGAATTGGTCATAATCACCAGTAATAAACAATTAATTAAACCGTTCCCAAATCTGCAGCAGAGCCATCTGTATTACTTTGATGACAGATGGGAATAATCAAACTAACATCTCAGGGCACAGCTTAATCATTTCGCTGTGTATGCCCCAACCATTACCCACAATATTCCGGAAGTCTCTCACCAAGCGCTTATATACGGTAAGGGCAGCCATGAGGCATGAGAGCTCCAGGATACGGCTGTCATTGCTTAAAAAAATATGATGTACCCAAGGGATTACCAAGAAACAAAAGTCTCACTCTCTGGAGCACCACCTAATGGTTAACCAGTAACTTAGAGGTTCTTCAATGTTAACTATTTAACATAATGCAGCATGTTTTCATTTTTAACTCACCAGCTTGCCTGTACAGTAAGGATTCCAAAATCAGCAAGTCCTTGGCTATCTGTTTTGACAAATGCTGGCGCCTCTTGAAACTGGGAAATACCAGAGGAAAGAAGTGAATCTCATATCATATAAGCACACCTGCCAACTTACAACTAAAATCGCCTAGTCACACATCTCTTTATTTTCGAAGAATTTTTTTTTTGGTTGCTGTGTTGCATTTTCTGAGCCTTTAATGCTTATGATCCCATGTGCGGACATCTAAAAGTAAACATGCATTTTAACTTATTGGAAGCTTGCATATATTTATCACCAAGCCTTCTTGACCCAAAAATATGAGGAACTAGCAAAACATTCTGTGTTAAGTAAAGCAACTTTGTATTTAAACAGAAAATCTGAAAATGCCTCTGTGGGATCTCAGGCATATGGGTATCTAAGAGATATCAGTGAAATCTGGTGTCAATCAACTGATGCTATCACAAATCACAGTTGTCCCAAGATCATCACCCAAGGAGAAAAACGCATCGTTCAGCAATATGTTGTGCATTTGCGCAGACACTTTGCACATCATTTTATGTGCATTACAGCCTCTGGTAAGAGTAGTATTTCCCCTTAACTTCTGTAGCGCAGGGCTCCTCGGGTCCAGCCTCCTGCTGGCTGCATGATTATTGTTAGAGGTAATGACCGCTGCATGTGTTATCTGTTGGGTGATCAACTGACACTAAGCTGCAAAATTCAATCACTGCCTCACATGATTGGTGCTGGCATGCAATTTTTTTCAAACCAGCCTAGTGAAGTGAAAGTGAGAAAGAGTTGTACTGTTGCGTGACAAGGCTTAAAATAAGATCAGTGCACCTCACTGGATCTAATTCTTAGGAATCTTAGCAAACTTTATCCATGTGCTAGGAATCCAAAACCCTGGCACATGCCAAAAAAAAGTGAAATCCCCAGAACTGGTGTCAGCTCTACCTTGAGTTTGGGATCCCTGACAATAAGTACTTTGACATCACCAACAGCACAGTCATGGCCGTTCTCATCTACTAGCTGTAACTTGAAAGGCAGGGACAAGGGTTTGTCACTGTGGACCACCAGGGGCTGCAGGAAAAGAAATCAGGAATATAACTGATGCATAAAAACTTATATAAACATATAAACACTTACTACCATTAGCTCCATTAAACTGTGACCTGCTTATCTGTAACTTTCACTTAATCAATGGGAACATTTTTCTGATAACAGAATACAGCACAATGAATACTAAAGCAAATGGTGAATGCAGTTCTTTTTAACTGTAACCTTTTGCATAATCTGTTACATTTAACAAGTCATACGAATGGGCTTATAAAATGGATTCTCTTTTAACTTTGGCATGGCAAGAGGCGGTTGATTTAACAGATTAAAAAAAAAACCAAAAAACAGAAATTGTTTTGACTTCTGACCCTGGAAATTTGGTTTCAAAGGTTCTGTCACCTTCAAAGCTGCATATCTCAATGCCTAGCTTAGCACCATAAGTCTCATTTTGACAGATCGTAAGACAAACAATACTGTACCTGTTCAATATTCCAATTTACCACCTTCAGCTGAGCAGGGGGCCCTGATGTCACCTCACATTTAACGTAGCCCTTCAATTCTTTCCACTTCACTGCCACTTCTTTTAGACCCCTTTTGGAGAAGATCAGGTTGCTAACCTGGACCTCATTCTGAAGTTACAGTTCATAATAGATCTTGCGTAATTAGTCAATTCCGATGAAGCTCACCTCCTGTTTAAGCAAACTGTAAATATACCTAGCAGTGTAACTGCATCAACAAATCTTGCTTTCTAAGTAAAAGATGCATCAATCAATAAAAGTCAGTTTAACAGACAATAAACGCCAGTCATATTCCTCTGACACTGGAAAAGTAGATAGCTCAACTGATAGTTGTTGGAATTGTGACTTGCAATGCCCAGGTGACACCTGAGAGTGGTCTATTTAAATGAGCATGTTTGAGTTCATCATGCACCATGATTACAGCTACACTGTGCTGAACTTGGCTCAATCGCTATATAATATTTGTATGAAAACTGTATTTATCACATAAACTCTGCTAAAGCACATGAAAGTAAAATATGTTTGGAAAATCAAAGACAAGAAAGTGGGTCACACATTATTGTTGAAGTACTGTCATTTGGTCTCTTTGGTTAGATTTTAGAATAGATACTGCTAGATTCGAAAAAAAGTTCAAAATTTGGTGAGACTGAACTGAGGGAAAGAGATCTTTCATCGAAGCAATTATTCAGCCCATGGAGAATATCTGCTGCAATGTCATACAATGTCATGTATATCATTCATAATATACACAGAAACATAACAATACAAAATACTTCATGAGTGAATTATCAATTTTTATCTTAGTTGCTTCAGAACTGAATGCAGCAATCATCAGAAATCCTTTTGGCTCATAAGTGCAAGAAAAGACGTCCAAGCAATAAATCTATGAACTACTACAGAATATACATCTCAACAGAATCCAAACCCAGAACCCCCCAATGTGCCACCTCTGCCCCCATTCTTATGAAACTGTACGCCACCACCTATTTGAATGTACAGCTTTCAGTGACATTAGGGAACAGCTTCTCCCACCTTCCCCCAGCCTACACAATACACTATACAGTTCCTCAGAGCAGCTGCAGAGAACTTGTCAATATCACTACATGGCACTGAGACGACGAGCAAAAACTCAAGAGTGGCTGGATCAGTAACAATATAACTCTAAAAAGGTATTTAGAGAGAGGGTATTCTATAGCTCACCTGCATGACAGAAGGACTCAAATTTGCCACAACAGTTTTGATCTTGTCTCGTTCTAAGGATGCACATGAGCAGTTGAGTTCTATTTGAGGTGAGGTTGGTACCTGAAACAAGGAAAGATTTCAGTTCAGTTCAGTTCATGTGCTGGGATGGAAAAGACATGTTAAGAAAATAGCGGGAAATTGCCAACAATGTAAGGGAACTGTGTCAATTACCAGGAAATGAAACATTACAAATTTACTTCATATACTATTATTGACAAAAATAATAATAATGAAATTTCGCAGCGATCAAAACAGCAGAAAAAGCAGAATATAAGGACATATCTATTTTTCTGTCATATTGGGCTTTTGTCCTTAACCAAAATTGCAGCACAAAAACAAAAACTGTATAAAACCAATATTTGCGACTCTACACTGCAGATTGTTGCAAGTTAGCAACATATCTTCTGCTGTTATTGCTATGCCCATGGGACATCCAGCTAGAAATACAGCAAGGTGCTCCTACGCTTAAAGAAATGGTATTAACTCACTGAAGACTTAAAATATATGTCCTCAGCTGTGCACCAATCAAGAACTAACACTATGCTATGACTTAAATCTTCCTCACATATGGACTGGGTACTACAATGTAATAAGATGTCCTGCATACTCACTAAGCTTGTCCAACTCTTCAATGCTTTACGTCATAGACTGTCCTTGGAAACTGTATAGCTTTACTATGATAATTCCATGTCATTTCAAAATGGTCTAATCTTGTGAGTTAATACAGGTGACGCTTGAGTAACAAATCTGTTAACAAAACGTTTTCATATGCCAAAGTAACGATTCACTATTCAAGCAAAGGTAAAAAAATGGATTTAAGATACAATACTTGTGTAACAAACCGGATAAACTCAAAGATCATGCTCTACTATAGTAGCAAGGCAAGACAAAAGGACACTGGAAAACTCCTTACAGGAACTGGATTGCCATATTTGTCTCTCCAGCGAACATGTATCAAGCCTGGCATGGGTTTCAACAGCTCGGTGGTGCTCTCCCCATCCAGAATACACTCCATCTGGCTTGCTTCACCAGCGGTTGCTCTGAGAGAGAAGAAAATAAAGCATCAGATAATTATCTAAAAAACGACTGACTCACTCTCTAAAGTGCATTAGTGAGAACTGATTCAACACCCCCTGCTCAAGGGTTAACACCAAGTCCACGAAACTAAAACTTCTATGAGCTCTTTCAAAACCTTTTTTTTTTAACGATAGAGACAATANCGCAGTTAAACCGTCTGTGTACATTGTTTGTTTGTCAACTGTAACCCTTCAACCGCTGATCTTTGAATTCATGGGCGCTGAAGAGTGGTCGATTATCCGGAAAGAGAGGCGATTATCCAGTGACTTTTATATAGAAAAAATTCGGTTCCCTAGGAAATGAGGCGATTAAGCGGAAAAGGCGATTAAGCGGAGGGCGATTAAGCGGAGTCGACTGTACTACCATTAACAAAATTAATAATAATGAGATTTCGCGGCAATCAAAACAGCGGAAAAAGCAGAATATAAGAACATATCTATTTTCCTGTCACATAACCTATTGGGCCTTTGTCCTTAATCAAAATTGCAGCAAAAAAAAAATAGTATAAAACCAATATTCGCAACTCCACACTGCAGATTGTTGCAAGTATGCAAAATATCTTCTGTTGTTGCTATGCCCATGGGATATCCAGCTAGAAATATAACAAGATGCTCCTACTTTTAAAGGAATGGTATAACTCACTGAAGAGGTAAATATATGTCCTCAACTGTGCATCAGTCAAGAACTTTTGGTATGCTATGAGAGCGTGACAGCTTGGCAGCATGGCCTTGCAGTTTGTGAGTTGTACTTTCAAGTCTAAGGTTTATGTGTTTGACTTGTGAGCTGGGTGGTTTACGTTGTAGTGTCCTTGGGAAAGACATTTTGCTTTCATTTCCTCACTCCACTCAGGTGTAAATGAATACCTGGCTTTAGAGCTGGGGGGACCAGGATACTGCACCACTGGCTACCAGCAATGACTTTGTTATGTATTTCATTTGTAATATTATGTATTTACATGAATGATATGTATTGTTATATGTGTTTGTATTATGAATGAAATGTATAACATTGTATGGCATTGTAAAACAATTTCCCTATAGGGTAAATAAAGTCGTATTTTCATATTCATTTTTTTAATCTTCCTCACATATGGGTCGGGTGCTACAATGTAATAAGATGTCCTGCATATTCACTAAGCTGGTCCAACTCTTCAGCGCTTTATGTCATAGACTGTTCTTGGTAACTGTATAGCTTTACTATGATAATTCCATGTTGTTTTAAGAAGGTCCAATCTTGTGAATTAATACAGGTGACGCTTGAGTAACGTTTTCATATGCCAAAGTAATGATTCAGTGTAAATCACTAATCAAGCACAAAAAAAAAAAAAAAGGTTTTCAGATACAATACTTGTGTAAGAAACAAGATAAACTCAAAGATCATGCTCTACTGTAAAGCTCGACAAGACGAAACAATACTGGAACTCCTTACAGGAACTGGATTGCCATATTTGTCTCTCCAGCGAACATGTATTAAGCCAGGCATGGGTTTCAACAGCTCAGTGGTGCTTTCCCCATCCAGAATACACTCCATCTGGCTTGCTTCACCAGCGGTTGCTCTGAGAGAAAGGAAAATAAGCATCAGATAACTGTCAAGAAAACTGCTGACTCACTCTCTTAAGTGTATCAGTGAGAACTGATTCAACACTCCCTGCTCATGGGTTAAAACCAAGTCCACGAAACTAAAACTTCTATGAACTCTTTCAAAACCTTTTTTTCACGACAGAGACAATATACAGAATTTTCTTTCACGAAAGAGCAAGAAATGTTTAAGCCTTACTGAACACTGAACTGCAGCTCAATTCCATCACCCTCCATCACACTGGCCTGACAATATTTGGGTTCCATCACTGATGTCGGCACCTTGATGGCTGGTAGAGTCTTTTTCAGGGCCAACTCTTTTGAAACTTTTGGAGCCCAATTCACCTGAAAGACATCAGCATTACATGTAGTTAACAACACACTCAGCCATACCAAAAGTTTCTCCATGACCCAAGAGAACATGTACTAAAATTAAAGTCAAATTTACTTGAAGCACTGTAGAAGTGTTGTTTTTTCTTATTTTGCTGAGGACCTATTTTTCCCAAAAGATCTATAATAGTTCTTCAACTGGTTCCTATTTTCAGTAGCATTGCACTATGATTTCCTCATTAGTATTTGAGCGCAAATGTCTAGAGTAATCCGGAGAGTTGGAATTTGCCGTTAACATCTTCGACTGGTAACCATGTTCATATTGCCGGAAAATCATTAGATTATCTATCCATATGTCCAAATTATAAGGAATAGTGATTAGAAATAACTACATTTGTGATTCCATTGTGGGCTTTCACCCATCTACAAATCTATCTGGTCTAGTGGTAAACCCTTTGAAAAATGGACTTAGGGCCATCAAATTCACTAATGATGCAAACTTTAAGGCATGACAGAGAACACAGAAGAGGAAGAAGAACACATGACAGAGAACAACAACTAACAGGTTCTGTAGCTAACCTTAATTTTGTTTGCCATTTTGTCGTCCATGTCCAGCTCCTCTCCTGCTTCATTCAACACTTCAAAATCTGTCAAAGAAACATAAATGTATTTTCAGAATAAACAGGACCAAACATTTCTTTTCAAAAGACTACTTAATCATATCTATGCACTGAATATTTTTTTCAAACAAAAAAGAAAGCTTCCACTGAAAACATTCATTACTGCGATAAAGTGTTTTTCATGCTTACAATGAATCATCTTAAGAGAAGTATTTCATAACACTGTCTGGGATTTACAACTGTCCAACAAAGACTTTTAGAACTTATGATTGTATTATTTCCAGGCAGCAACAAATCCTGCCACTTTTGTCATAAAAGTTTACTTAAAATGTTTCCTAGTAATCTGTGTCCATGTTAAGCTCACTATATTATGGTGATTGATTATGCTGTTCTTGGCATGCCTACATTGTGTTGTTAGTATGGTTTTTGTAGTCACAGTGAACACCATTCTCCTCTAATCTTTTGCTAAATAGTTTACATCATTGTTCATGGAATTTATCTTCGTAATCTGGGAACATTTAACTCCTATAATGCTATGCCTCCAGCATTGTTAGAACACCCGGTCATAACAGCTAATCACATGTTACTACCTTGCTGGGCCTAGTGCTGCCTGACATTATGGTGACTATAAAGATGACTATTAACAAATATTTGGGGGTGTGTTGACTTCTTAAAATTTGCTGGACTTATGGGGTTTGTTCCCAGTCTCTAACCATCAGAGTAAGTTCCTGGGAGAGTTCCATGATACTGCTTCTAAATCAAGCATAAACTTAATTCCTAGATTAAAGCATACTTAAGCTGCTGGAGACTGGCACCGTTCAGATCTGACTGTCTGACTTCCTTCATGTGCAATATCATAGGACATTCACGCATAGAGCTTGGTTTGGGTTAGAGACAGGATGAGAAAAGAGACAGCACACATGAGAGTTCCTACATAATAATAATATCAAGGAACTGTTCTCAGTTTGTTTTTCTTCCTTAACCCTAGCCCTGACCTAACCCTAAATCAAGCACTAGGATTATGTCTCAATACTTGCTTATGAAATTTGCTGGAACTTTCAGGTTCAATGTGAATTCAATCCAGCGTGTATACAATCCCCTATTCTGCTAATGACTGAGTTACAACCAAGCAAGTCAACGACACTTACATAATTCTGCAATGACAGAACCTGCCTCCTTTTTCAATACAGCTCCACTCTTAATCTCTACTCTTTCACCATTCTGGTCATAAAACAACCTCAGGGCAGATGTTCTGTTGCTGGGTGTCACTCGGATAATGCGTTCCACTGGCTTCATGTTTCTCACACCCTGTTGATGGAAATTTTCTTCCATTAACAAAATACACCCCAGATTACTCAACACCACATTTCATTCACATAGCACTCAAACCTAATCTGCATTCAGAAAACTTTGCAACATCAGTTTTTGCAAAGTGATAGTTTTTACAGGCCTGTCCATTTTTTAACACTTATAGTGCCTCCCACTGGCTGCCTGGCCACTGTTATGGCTAATGATTGTTGCATGTGTTGCCTGCCGGCCAGTCAGGAGACACTAGGCTGTAAAATTCTACTGTTGCACTCAGCACTGTGTAAGGAGATGTATTATATTCTACTGCCTCCTCCAAGTGAAATAAGTGGATGGTAGAATATATTCTAATACCACATCACAATGATTATCACATTCATTGAATGGTTCCTGTCTCAAAAACTTGCTCATCAAGCCCTATTTTGCAAACCAGTGCAGTGAATTTTAATCAAGTTGACCCTGATTTATAACAGTGAGAGGACAAAGTGTAACCTTTCGTCTTCAGATATCTTGTTTATACTCTTCACTTCATTAATCTCCAATGCTCTGTGTACCCATTCGGGTTTTTAGTGCCTACAATATTTTCTTTTTTCTTCTTACTGCTTCATTTCCCATTTGACTCTCCAGTTGTCATCGTCTTGTTGTATGTCCTATGTCCTATAAATTTTTTCTCACATCTTTCTCACTATCATTTGTAATTTTCTTTTAAGATTTGCTTCTATCAAAACTGTGTGTTTGTGTTTTCTGGTTTTGGAAAGTACTCCATTTCATTCATAACTTCCTTCAATCTTTCCACTTTCACCCTCCATTCACACAGGCAGACATATTTCTACACAAAGTATGACTACATGGGTCTCAAAAAATTTCCAACCTGAATGTCTATAGAAGCCACAATGACTTGTTCTCCTTTCACATTCTTGATTTGCACAGGCTTCCCTGTCAAGGTGGCAGAACCAGTAACAGAACAATCAACAACCATGTTGGGCAGTCCACTAGCACCACTCAGCTGGGAGAGAGAGACAAGAAAATGTTATGAATATAAAGAACGATACATCCCAGTCCTCTCTCCCGGTCTACTTACCCCTTTGTCATAAATTTGGAGGGGATTGGTAAATTTTTAGAGGGATTTTCGATTTTTCTGAAGTAATGCAAACTTTGGAGTGCAGGAAAGAAGGGGAATTTGGTATGTGTCCAGTGTAATTTTAGGGAAAATTCTGACATTTAAGTGGTGAAAACACTAATATCCTATGCTTCTATCCTGCTCCTACTTGTACAAAAGTACAGCACTGTCAAAGATATCTTAAAAAATCTTTCCCTAGTATTAATAATGGGAGGGCATCTGGAATCAGTAGTTGTGTGTAGTTCAACCGCTTAGACAGTCAAGAAACAAGGAATCAAAACATCTGACAGGGTTTTTGCTTGTATGGACTTTCTATTGATCTACTTTCCAGCACACTACACTTTCCCATCTTTGTGTAAATAATATGTGAACTGATGGAGATATGCAGCACATTGACAAGTTACACTGTTTCTGCTACTGGCAATAAACAAATGGCCCAAAAGGTTATGTCAAGTAGAATAAAATTGTGGAGCTGTACACCTCCTCTTCTAAGTTGAATACACATTCTATTACCTTTCCAATTACTGTAAGCTTTCCACCACTTGTGACGTTTCCAGCAGCGTCCTGGACCTCCACAAAGAATGATGGTGCAGTGCCATTCTCGATGACCAGTTCTGTTTCAGGTTTGACTACAAGTCCTGCTGGTGGACCTGACACACAGATAAAACAAATCAGCAAACTTGATCAAAGCAAGGAATTCAAATCTAAACAGGTGATACTTAGAAGTTTCAGAAAAGGAGGAATTCGGTAAGGCCTCTTTTACTGAATTCCATAAGTTAGCAACAGTGAACACTGAGTGGCCAAAAAAAAACCCAAAAGTCCAATTTTAGCCTCAACAATTAAAAAGAAACTGATTTAAATTTTAAGCTCAAAACAGACAGGTATAATATATAATTTATGCAAGTTTCCTTAATCTGGGTGCTATACCTTTGTCACAGCCTTAAAATGACGTCAAAAAATGACATGTCGGTGCCAGTGTATCAGACATCCACCGGACATAAGTTTTTAATTTTCAAGAACAACATAACCAAGACACTTTGAAATTTGAAGACAATATCTACTTGCTTAAATATGCAAAAATTCAGCTGCATAAGACATGAATTACTGAGGTTACTGAACTTGAAATTAAGTGAAATTAAACCGTGGTTTTTTTTTGGCCACCCAATATGTATTAACAGAAGAAACTCATGACCTCAAATTTCATAACTTAAAATCCTCACTTAATCATTAAAATACTCCAGTCACATAGCTCTTATGTTCTTTATTAGATTTTATCCAAGAACTCAATAGAATACTGATTCCTTTATGCTGTAACATAATTGTAAATTACATGTTCTGAGTCAAGAAAAGATTAAGACACCCACAACTTGCAATCAGCTTACCTGGCAAAAGTCGAATCTTCAGAGTCTGTGCCTGATCCAGGCCCGGCACTGATACTTTGAGGTTAAAATTCTGTAATACCGAGAATAAGGAGAGTTAACTTCACTAAAAGTTAAACTGATTTCTTCTCAACTTTATCAAAAACTTGTCAAATTTTCCAGAAGCAGTAACTTTCTTCAGTGATTCATTAGATCATACAACAGCTGACTCTGCTAAATTGGAATGAAGATAACTGCAACTCAAACTTAACAGCACCTTTTCCCACTTAACAAAATTCTTTATTTCTATGTGAGTCAAGGATAAATATAACTATCATAACTCCTTTCAATTGCAACCTTTTCCATGCTCCGAGGCAGTTGTGATTAGGAGAAGTTGTATTTGTTGAATGTATGCATAAAATAGATCATAATTAATGTTATCAAATTCAGTTCTCTTGTGAGGGGATACTTCTGCATTTCTCACGACTGAGGATGTTTAAACAAAAAACCAAAAGTGCACAAACCTATATAAGCCAAAAGATATTATTTGCAGTTTCCTTGTTTTATACTGGATCCAAAAAAATTCGAGAAAACCAAGAATGTTTTTCTCTGCCATGCTATTTTCAGTTCTGTTGTTATAATAAAAGCTGATCTTTTTTAGGCTTCTCCCTGTGTTTACCTTTCCAGCACTTGTGCTAACGCTGCCCTTAGCAACTACCCCTTTGATGAAGCAGTTGCTGCCCTTGACTTGAGTGTTCTCGTAGCTCAGTTCCAGACCACTGCATGAAATTATTCAGAGAGTAAAGAAAGCATAAATGAAATCATCTGCATAATTGTTTTAATATATAAAACACTTGTTAGCCATGTTGTAGGCTATCTTAAACTCCATACTACTGAATGACTGAATACATACATAGGCTCGTTAAAACATGAAACCAATTTCTTGTGCATGCTAACGACAGACTCTATGTTTATCCTGAGAAGTAAAGATCATATTTCTTTTTCTGTACACTCTTGCTTTTGGTGGAAACTTTATAAATGTGTTTTTTTTCAGTCAACATGCCCCAAGCAACAAAAACCGATGACAACTGTGTTTTATATGTAATCTCTTGATATTAGTGAGATAATAATCTCAGAAAAATGAAATATCTCAGAAATGAAATATCTCAGAAAATGAAATGAAATCTCAGAAAACGAAGTTCTGAAATGAAATATCTATGATTTCAGCCTTGGCTCGTTAACAACACTGAGCATGGATTTCCATGATACACCTTGGCTGCACTTGAAGCTTGTTTTCAACTTGGTTCTTGTTATCCAAAGAACTCATCATAGATGACTTAGTCTTTTAAAAAGAAATTAAGATTTGGTCTATTAATCATTCCTATCATAATTAGAAGGTGAGTATGGTCTGTCAATACTATCTCTCATCACCACATTCTGCCAGAGCATATCTGTTGGTTTACTTCTAGTCCCTATCACAACAATGAGGTTTACCCAGCCAACCAAATGTCTATTAACTATCTTGTATCATATTCTGCCCTCTTTTCTTTCCTTTGTTGGCCTGCACTGAAAAGACATGATATCACAGCAATGATTCATGCAACACATTCCAGGGCCACCTAAGAATACTCACTCGGCATCCAAGATAGGCTTCAATTTTGCAGGTGGGCGAGTTGAGTTGCCATACCGATCCTGAAACTCCAACGGAATCTGAAATGGTACACCAACTTTGAAAGGACCATCCAGAATCCCCACAGTGAATTTCTCTGGGTCTGCCTCTGAAAAAAAAAGAAGAGACGTACTGTTTCAACTTTAAGCTCATGGATCCATTCCAAATCTGATCGAATTAATCTTCTTTCTTAACTACGGCACACCCTGAACAACACACTTTTTTAATGCATCTGAGCCATGAAACCCCTGAAGCCAATCCACTTCTCCCCACGATGGCCTATGAACCATAAGCTGAGAAGTCTGGTCTGGCTTATTCCTGTGATCTTAATCTAAGCTATTAGAGGGGACAAAATATGATTTATTTTGCCTTTTTAATAGTACAGTAACTTACAGAACTGCCATAGAATTCATTTGACTGATTTTAAGGGCATACATTCAAAGACAAGTGATGGTAGTAAATTGGTCCTCTACAGTGAAGCCCCTAATCAAGCAGAATAGGATCAAGAGTACTTAGCTCTACAACTACTCCAGATAAATATCATTTGTGTTGACACTTAACATTGTTTTCCACGTGCATGAAGTTCTGAGGAAAGCAGGTATGGGAAGACCTATTATGGGTATGAAATACCTAGATTGTCTTAAGCTTTTTCCATGCTTAAATGTTTGAGATCACACACGAATTTGGATTTTACTATCGGAACCAGCCATAATTTTTAAAAAAACATGATAATACCAAGATTTCCATATGGCCTAATATGTGAAATATGAAGTTATAAATCAACACTGACGACATAGTGATTAAGATTACCATGGACAGAAAATTTGATCTTGTAAGATGGTAGCTCACGGCCGGCAAACATAATGTTTCCAGATTCATTAAGTACAGCATGAAATAATAGGGTGTAGTTTCCCAGATTCTTCGCGCTGTCTGTGGACAAAACAAAACAAAAGAGATAAAAATCACTCTTTACAACCTTGACTTACCCTGAGGCAAATGTGTTTTACTATGCAGTACAACTTCAGTCACCATGAGGAAATTAAAAACATTTTTGTCGATGACACAAATATGGCATGATATTGTTAGAAACGCATTCTTAAGTTTTATAAGCTGTGGCTTAATTATGGTATCTAGATATTTAAAATTCACGGTATTAACAGATGTCTTCTATTATGTGCCAAATTTTAGTTTCAAAGAATGATGTGTTGAAGTTCTTAAGTTTGAATATAAGTAATTTTTTTGACTATCTGTTATAAACAACTAATAAACAGCACAACCTAATTAAAACTTCTTGCATGCTTGCTTGTTGTTACAAATAAGGAACACTGACTGCATTTTCCTGAAAATGTTGTCTCAACCTTATCTAGTAAAATCCACAGCTCTTCCACCAACCAAGAATGAGAAATCAAATGCACCTACCCATCTTCCTGAACCAGTAAGGCCAAGTCTTGCCGTGCTGTGACAGCAGTGATACTATTGTTTCATCTCCATGTGGAGCTGTTGGACAGATCAAATTGGTCACTATGAATAATCTGCTATCTTCTAACAAAACTTTTCCTAAACAAAACTGTTTTATTTTCAGAGTTTTGATTGTGTAAAAATGTACAGGAAAGGATGATGACATTATTTCTCTACAAAAAAAAAAAAAGAGCATAAGAATGGATGTTGTAAATCTCTGTACCCATAAAGAGGTTTTGAGTGGAAGTGGTAAATGGAGATGATTTTGACTGTGGAATATAACAACTGCTTTCAGTAGAAAGTGTAATTTTTCTGTTTTACTGCCTCCTCTCAATCACCAGAACCTAGGATTATGCTTGCTTAAACCAGGTTCGGGCTACCCCTGAATCAAAATCCCATAATACAATCCCCCAAAATATCAGAGAAATATCAAAGTATCCTAATGTCATCAAAAAAAGGGAGATGGACATATGTTGGCCACATATTACAAACAGACTGAAAAAAAAAGGGAGATGGACATATGTTGGCCACATATTACAAACAGACTGCACAAGAATAGCAAAACATGCCCTTCAGTGGGAAATGTTGGGAACAAGAAAAGATGCCACCTTCAAGAATTCCCAGAGAGAACACAAACTGACTGCACAAGAATAGCAAAACATGTCCTTCAATGAAAAATGTTGGGAACATGAAAAGATGCCACCTTCAAGAATTGCCAGAGAGAACACTGCTGAAAGAGGCTGGGGAGAATGGATAACTTCAGAAAAATATAGAGGACTTCACGGACCGGGACTTATGACGCAGCACAGTGCAGTCCTACATGATGAAATAAGATATGAGAATGATTCACAGAAAGCTGAAAGCTTACAGTGCCAGATCAGTTTCAGTTCCACGAGCAATTTCTTGGAACCAGCAGTTGAGAATGGGATCTTGGAGATCTTCTCCCCTCTCTTGTTGCATATTTCAACTTTGATATCACCTGCAACAGACAAAAAATAAATGAAATTTAGATTGTTTTCTTATGTTTCCTGAGCAATCAAAGAATGTGAAATCAGACCTTACTCGCTTAGAAAAGATAGAAAAGATCACCATACAGCTACTGATTGCAAATTATACAATCAGTATCTTCATGATTCAAAAAAAAAAAATGTGTTAATCTAAAAGTACTTGTAAATTAAATTACCCGAGGAAAATATAATTTTTTCTGCAACAAAGCTAGTGTCAAGCCTAGAATACCTCTTAAGGTGCATAACAAGACTTGGCACATGTCTGCAATATCAAGGTAGTTTGCAAAAAGTGTGCAAGCGATACAAACATTGAGCTGTTATCATGCAGAAATATACTGATTTCTAACATGGCATAAAGGCTCCAAAATGTGTGCTGTTTCAGGAATAGAGCCCATATTCTCTTTACACACAATGAGATTTGTGTACTTAGGGAAAGACATGGCCAAGATACTGTAATACAGAAAACATGAAGTGCAGCTCAGTACTATTAACGCATTAGTTTCTATGCAAAATTACACATCAAAGTACTGAATGGTGCATTTTCTTCCGTTAAGAGTGATGATTGTAGAACAACTGTTGTTTGCAATAGCATCTATTGTCTAACACCACATTTCATCCATGCCTCTTAGATACTTCTATGCATGTTAATATTGGGCTTTTCTGCATTTCCTAGACAAAAAATTATGGGGAACTAAGAATATAGTTTGTACATAGGCATGCTTTGCCTTTTTTACCCCTAATTAACCATTTTATGGATGTGACCTTTTCAATGTGACAAACATCCACAAACTGATTCATTTCTTTGTAGATGTAGTGATGACACATACCTATGGTTGCCCCTGCATGTCTTTTTTCATTCTGTACAACCTCAAGACCATTGGGCCATGACAACAACAGGTGGTCAGGTAACCTGGCAGGAGAGAAATGTAGAGGAAAGTCATAAACTGAGGCAAAAACTCCCTTCACTGATTACTTTTCTTGTCCGCAGTCATTTTCATACAACAATCCTTCTCCACTATTTCCTCATGTTTTAATAATAATATATCCAAATTGGTTTATTAGTCTTGTATCCAGGCTAATGCTCACTCACATACTTCACATTATTACTAAACCAGCAGACCTGGAAAACCTGCACGTGGAAAACAATGTTAAGTGTCAACACAAATGATGTTTAGCTGGAGTAGTTGTAGAGCTAAGTACTCTTGATCCTATTCTGCTTGATTAGGGGCTTCACTGTAGATGACCAATTTACTACCATGGACTCTCTCATCTCTTTAAGGGGCACACAGTGTTGCTGCCATAAGGCACGGAACACTAGCGTTCTGACAATATCTTCTACTGCTGACAGCCACATATCCTTTTGGCCCCGAACAGTTTTCATCACTGATCACATTCAGTTCTCACGGCAATAACTGTCACACGCTCTGAACCTTTAGCCCATCATATTTTCCTTCTTAGTTCACTTGCATCATAATTCCTTAGACAAAATCTAGTCATTAACCCTTTAAATGTAAACAGATTTTCTTCACATATTGCTGGCCACCCGTGAAATGCTAGCATCGAATTATTCCACACTTGTAGCAACCAATGAGGTGCTAGCATTAACTCGTACACTGCCTCATAGTCCTGAGAGCAGCTAATGTCAAGGTGAAGCAATAAGATGGCTGGCCTTGGGTCATTCAAGGGCACTGTTTGGACTTCAGTTAAATAGCGCTATTAAAGTTAACTCAGTGACTCCCCACAGGATTTTCACCAATGGACCCATGCTGTTTTCGGAATCACAATAAATTCAGCATGCACCTTACTAAAAACCACATGTAATTTTTTTAAAGATTAAATCTCATGGAAGGAAGTTGTTGATAATAAACTCACGCATGCGCAGAAATTTTCATACCTTCAGCTTTTCATTCTTTCAAAGATTATCTTGCTAAATAGTGAGCCGAATTTTCCACAGAGCTGCCAACCTCCAATACTGGATTTTCATATTCCAGGCATCAAAAATTCATATTCTGACCCTGATTTTCATACTCACACCGGTGCAGAAAAATAATCTCGCGAAATTTAAATGAATGTCGTCTTATTTGGCTGTTTAGTCATACTTTTAGGCTTGTAGGTAGCTACTGTTTCCGTATAACACTAAGAAGCTTTTCTTCAGCTTTAAACTGAGGTAATGGGAGTCACTCACTGTGGTAAAATAATATACTTGACTACCAACAGCTCTTTCCAAATCCTTTTCATATTCCTGAAATCTAAGTGCTATTTTGATTAGGTGAATTTTTCCTTTTAACAAAAAAAAAATCCCCCTTCCTCCAAAATTTAAAAAAAAAAAAAAAATGATAAGATATGTAAGATAGTGGCAATAATACCACAAGAAAGCCCTCATTTTGTAAGACAAAATGAACTTGTTCACCACATAATTGCTGCTAAGCTTGAAATTCCAGATCATCAGAGGACAGACTGTAGCACTTTACTATGCCCACTAGAAAAATTAAATAATTTATATCCTGCTAAAATGTTGCCATATGTCACCAGAGGCATTAATAGCAGTAATTGTATCCAAGTGTAGAATGCTCATATTCATATCTTAAATTGC